>CM067512.1:3364198-3849198 GCA_034509495.1 Acestrorhynchus altus | reverse complement strand
GCCTGACCAATACAAGCATTTTGTGACCAATATCAAACTTCCACCACCAGCCAATATCAAAAGTATTCACAACACAAAATGTATTCAGTTCATTTTTCAAAACCCTGCGATGACAAAGCGAGAAACGTTGGTTTGAAACTGTTGCAAATTTATTAAAGATAAAAACTCAAAAATAGAACATCTACAGACATATTCACAGCCTTTGCCAGCACACTCAAAATTGAGCTCGGGTGTATTAATGAAATTAATGAAATTTCTACTCAGCTAGAGCTGCCCCAGACAACTGCAAGTCTTGTTATTATGAAAGCATCTTGTGCACCTTGTTTCCACTGATCATCCTCCAGATGTTTCTACAGCTTGATTGGACTGCTGTGGTAAATCCAGTTGATCGGACATGATTTGTAAAGACACACACACACCTGTGTATTTAAGGTTCCATAGTAGACAGTGGAGGTCAGAGGACAAACCAAGACATGAAGTCTAAGGAACTGTCTGAGACACAGATCTGGGGAAGGGTACGGAAACATTTCTGCTGCATTGAAGGTTCCAATGAGTGTGTGTGTGTGTGTGTGTGTGTGTGTGTGTGAGTGTGTGTGTGTGTGTCTTTTGGGGGTTTATATATACAGTACATATATCAGTCACTATATATAAATGATCACTTAACAGATTTTTTTATTAGATGTCCAATATAGGGGTTGAGTCTTTCCTAATACTGCCTTTAAAAACCACACCATATAAACTGCTCTCTCTCTCTCTCTCTCTCTCTCTCTCTCTCTGTCCCTCTCTCTCTCTCTCTCTCTAATCATGTCTCTCTCCCTCCCTGCCCCCCTCCACCTCCCTGGGCACGTTTAATTTGAGGAGATTAAAGGATGGACTGGGAGGAGCAGATGAGCAGGCTTTTCACTCAGAGCCATATTTTCCCCCAGCTTACTGTCACCTCAGACCACACGATGCAAAGCCCCTGACCTACTGCAGCCAGATTTACCTGAGCTGGACGCTTACATCATCTGCACTGCACTGGACAGAGCTCTGAAAAGCCATGAGAACGACACACAAAACACAGAACGTATGACTGACAAATTAAATAAATATGAGAAATTCATTCAAACAGAATACAACGACACACATATGGCCAAAAGTGTATGGACACCACACCTAATGTTTCAGGTATTTCAGCCACACTTACTGCTAAGAGCTGTACAACATCTAGCACATAGACATATTTTGGCATACGTTTTAGGATGTCACTATTGTCAAAAGTTAACTAATGAATTTTCTGCTCAGCTAGAGCAGCCCCAGACAACTGTAAGTGTTGTTATTATGAAAGCACCTAGAAACAACAACAGCTCAGCCACAAAGCAGTAGACCAGACAAACTTACAGAGCAGTGCCTCGGAGTGCATGGAATTGCATTTCCACGTGCTGTCATGTAATGAACATACACCACAAGCAAGATCCATAAATTCAACATCAGTACAATAAAAAAGAAATACACAGCTGTCCCCACTGCTCTTCTTCATCTTCACCGTTAACCCTAACCCTAGCCTTTTTCTAGTAAAGCCTTCACTGAACTCTTCACCCAACAGAACATACAGAGCAATCAGGGTTCAAACAAACACTCACAATGTTCATGAGTGTGAGGAGATACTTCCCCACGCGCTGTGGTCCGTGGAACTGCACCACCGAATCATCCACCCCCAGTAGCACCTCGATGTTATAGGCTCGTTCAGGAGACTGCCTGCGGGTTCGGCGGCTCTGGTTCAGGCTCCGCTCCACTCCTTCATACAGGGTCTCCAAGTCCATCAGACCTCCCAAATCAGCACCTACACATGGTTACAGACATTAAGATATCAGTCAATGTTTCCTTCAAAAATGATGTTCAGATTTGAATGAGATCTGAATTCCAGAAGAACATGTTAGGTGATGTTGGACCACTGCACCACAATACCTGCATTTTAGCCCAGCCAACATGCTCATGTTGGGAACATGGTGGAAAACGGACAAGGTGGGTTCCAGGTGGGCATGGGATCTTAGTAGGTTTGTATATTGTTACTGGACCTAGTTGGGCTTCCCAAATGGGCCTCATTGTTACTAGCCCAACTTGGTTCCATCTACTGTAGGTCCCATGTGTAGTGCACAACCCAAATTGGACCCATGTTTAACCCCTCTTGGTTGCATCAGGGACTGATGGCCTTCTTTAAGCGGGACCAGCATGGAACCTGTGGACAAAGCTTTTCGGTTCCCATTTGGGCAACCCATACAAGCATATTTGGGAGGACTATGTATTGTCAAGACCCTGGTAGCATGATGTGTTTCACAATAATGAGGTTACAGTTCAATATATTGCAATTTATTATGATTCTGTAAACCAGATGCAACTTTTTAAAAATTAAATTTGAGAAAAAACACACCACTAGTGCAATTAGTAAACTAAAGAGTCTCTCCCTACAGAGTGCAATTCTAATGAGAAAACAGGGATCCATTTCAGTCATAGCCAAAGACTTTAAGGTGGCCCTCTCACTGGGAGATTACTCATTTGATTTTGTGCACTAGGAGCACTGTGCCAGAGGGGCAACCCTTAGGTAGTGGATGTGAATTGGAAATTCTAATTGGAAAACTTAATTGGATGGAAGGAAGGAATGAAGGAAGGAAGGGAGAAACACTCAATCACCATTTGTACACATAGGAATTTCACCTTTACCATTAATCCATCCATGCAGTGAACACTGGTGAGCTTGCACACATTAAGGGGACAGTGAGCACATATGATCTCAGCTACAGCTGCCCAGGGAGCATTCAGCCACTTCCCTAACCTTCAGGATACAGCTACACCAACACCAAATCAACTGGAGAGAAAACTGGGATTCATTGCCAGAACTGATGAACATAAATGAACATGTGTGTGGACACTTTTGAACATAAGTGTTTTAGGATCTTGGTCGTGCCAAGATCGCTTCTTGGATGCAAATCAACAACGCTGCAGGTCTGCTTCTCCTACCACTGCTCTCGCCACCACCCCAGCAGGACAGAGTCAGCGGCATTAGGACACATGCTGCTGTGTCGGGTCTCAAAGGGCATCGGTGCTGGATAGAACACGGCGGAGAGAACATGAGATGAAACATGCAGCATCTCCACTCCCATCTCCATCACCCAGTCAGCTGGGGCCATCGTCTCTCCTCCGATTATGTAACGTTTCCTTGGCAACCTGCTCATGGGTAAAACAATGCTCCTGCACAGGCTAATATTGGCTCAGCAGCCACTTCCTTATTGGAAGATAATCCTGGAAGTCAGACTGAAATTCATCATCTTAACACTCAATGTCTGCCGCATGTTATTAAAGCACGGCCGAGCGAGCCGGGCGAGCCGAGCGCAGCGGAATGCCCAGAGAGCCGAACCCAAGAAAAACAGATTTTTTGGGGGGGAAGCTGCGACTTCATTCTGCTGCCAGGTGTTCCTGTCTACAGTTTGCACATCAGCATGCCCCCCACCCTGCCCCAGCCCACTAAAACCTTGTTAACCAAATTAACACAGACAAAAAGTGCCTTCTCCCTCAAAACAATTATTGCTTTGCTTCGACATTATTTTTTATGAGTCTGATGTAATATCCGCGCCATCTGCTTTAAATGATATATTCGCCTATTTTTCCTTGAAGGTTATGCAAGAAGCTCTGCGGTAAACAGGTTTCCGTTGCTTTTGTTTCCATTTCCTTATGACTTCTTTTGTTTGGGGGGAAAAATCTGAGATATAAATAAAAAACCAGTCTTGTTTTCTTCCCTGGCTTTAATGGGAATGTGATGGTTTCCAGTAAAGGAACACACATAGTTAGCTCACGCAAACGACAAAAGAGCATGTTACGGTCTTAAATGCTCCCTCCACATCTACCCGTGCTTTACTCGCTGGCCACATTATTAGAAACCCCAATCTCGTGCCAAAACTCACTACCCCAATTTGGGTGAGCCAGTTACCCAACCCACATTAGATCTCTGTGCCATCACCTACAACAGAGGATGAACACAAGCACATACCCTTTACCCAGACCTTATGCCAGCAGGCTTGGACAATGTCCAGTTCAAATGATCCAGACATTTGCATTCCCACATACAGCTCTTGCTGTCCGGAAAAGTTCTAGGTTACTGAGCATTTGTGCTCTCACTCACTGGCCACTTTAGTAGAAACATCTATCTTCTGGCCTCTGCGGTCATCTGCGGTCTCATGATCACGAGACCAGAGCTTAACTAATAAAGTGCCACTGGGAAATATATATATTTTTAAAATAGTTCTAAACAGGTTCTAAAACTCAAGCACGAAACAAAAATAACTGAACAGGTGTGTCCTGCATTAAAGTACCTGATTTAGTACACAAATACAGTAGTACGATAAGTACTGTATATTCTCAAAACCACATCCTTCCCTACAGTGGATGCCCTCTTGCTCGCTCGCCTGCTGCCCGGCTCTTGAG
The DNA here is from genome assembly GCA_034509495.1 of Acestrorhynchus altus. Classification (NCBI taxonomy): domain Eukaryota; kingdom Metazoa; phylum Chordata; class Actinopteri; order Characiformes; family Acestrorhynchidae; genus Acestrorhynchus; species Acestrorhynchus altus. Next base: position 3,844,740 of record CM067512.1, on the reverse strand, counting down.
AGGGCTTTTCACATTCAGGCGAGGCCGCGCCCTTATCAGGACACAAAGCTACTTTGTCTTTCAACCTTTATAAATGTCAAGAATGTCTGAGAGCCTATAGAGGAGAAGGTGAGAGCAAGGAGAGAGTAAGAAAGAGAGAGAGAGAGAGAGAGGAGAGAGAGAGGGAGAGAGAGAGAGAGGGAGAGAGAGAGAGAGAGAGAGAGAGAGAGAGAGAGAGAGAGAGAAGTGGGGATTATAACAGAAAGTCTCCTTCTCTGATTTTTGGATGTAGGACACGTGTGAGAGAGAGAGAGTGTGTGTGTGTGTGTGTGTGTGTGTGTGTGTGTGGTGTGTGTGTGTGTGTGTGTGTGTGTGTGACAGGGTGATTCTCTTGCTGAGGGCCCAGGCTCAATCACAGTGCATCACTTTATGTGTCTCAGCGTGTTTATTGTTTGATCTTGTGTTTCTCAAGCCAGGTCTTTAGGTTGGACAACAGAATCCTCCAGAGTGGCTCAGCTGGAACCCTCATCTAGTGGAGCACAACAGGGCAAGGTGAGAAACTCATCCCCAGATGGTCTTCATCTTCCCACTAGACAAGCCATAGCTGGACCATCACAACTCTAAGCACTGTATGATAACACGACTTGTTTTGAGTTGCACAGACCTGTTTAATGAATGGAATTCCTTGTGTTGGATACTGGTCACATTTGCCAGGAACCTCCTGGAACCTCCTGGTATTCCACCACGATTTGGCCTCTTAAAATTCCACAACAAATCATTTCTGTTTTCAGCCTGAAGCATCTAAAGGAATGTGTTTACATAAAAAATGATCTTCCTTGTCCAGCCTAAACATTCACTATCGATAAAGATCTCACTCTCACTTCCACTGACGTTATGGAACTTCACAGTAAGCCAGGTCATTCGTTGTGTTGCTTTAACAGCAGTTGGTTCTTTTCTCTGCTGTGACTAAGAGCTGAAAGAGTAACACAGGCAAATCTGCTCAACCATCTTAACCAGCAGTGTCACCTTGAGCTGACCAGTCTGTTTTTTTCAGCAGGGAACGGTGTTGCTGTTTTGATGTTCTAGTTGTCTTCAGTAGCAATAAATGACAAAATCACGACAAAAGACTGGTTGGTTGAACGTTTGGATGGAGGAAGTACTTGTCTAGTCTTCGTCCTCCCAGTGCTGGTAACACTGAGTGATGGGGTTGGGACTGCAAGAGAATTCCAATTTCCAATAGAACAAGGTGTCCTGGAGCAGTCAACGCTGAACCGAAGATCATCATACCCAGTGTCAAGAGTCAACGAGGCTGTTGGAGAGGAATTTATGATGCAAACTATGTTCGTTTGGCTGAATGCAAGCATGTCCCAATCTTCTAACATCTAGTGTAAAGCCATCCCAGAAGAGTAGAAGCTGCTACTGCAGCAACAAGGGGGGAGTTTTTGATGTTTGGATCAAGTTTGGATGTTACATGTCCGCATGCAAAACGAGGTATAGACAACCCCAAGATCCAATGATTTCAATTGTCCAATGAGGTCGAATTATGATTGGACTCCTAGAGCAAGACACTTTGAACTGTTGTTTAAAGGAAGGAAAACACATTTTAATGCAAGATGTAAACGGGCCCACTGCAGTTCTTCAAAATGTAGCTGCAAGAGGCAATTTTCGGGGTCCAAGCACTTATTAGCCCAATAAGACCCAATACGTCAGTACGGGACCCATTTCTGGAAGCAGGAAACCACATGTGTAGTGTGTGGACATGCAGCCTTTAATACTCTGGTCCCTGATCAGTCAGTGTGGAGACAGAGGGGGAGGAGGGGGGAACTTCTTTTAGGGTACCTTCTCAAATGCTGAAATGTTAATTTAGTGGGATGCTTGAACCTATAGACTATAGACTATATGTGCCAAAGTTTGTGGACACCTCTTCTAATTGATGCATTCAGCTACTTTCAGCTGCACATTCACTCACAGCTTGTCTAGTACCTGGAGAGAAGTATTGCCAATAGAATAGGAATCACTGCAGCAGATAAACATGAACCCATTGGCACCATGCCTAATGCCAGACATTGGTGAGAGGGATATAACGCCTGTGGAACTGTGTTCTCTGGAATGACGTAGCTCCATCCCATAAATCAGATTCCAGCAGTAAATGAGTGACCTCCCACAGCTCAGGAATGTGCCCTGACTGACCTCTGGTGACCTTCAGCAACCTGGCTGATGTGAGGGCACACAACTGAACAATGCAGGTGCATTTTATGCCACTGCTTAGCCAGAGGTTGTGCGTTGTTGTAAATTCTGAATCTCTATGGGTGGGCAGGTGGGTGCAGACCCTCCCCAATGTTCCCATCGCTGTTGAAAGGAGAAAGAATGCTTAAGCTATCTGCAGGTATGTCTGATGCAGCAGCAGATTTTATTAGATGGTGAGGGAGTGTTTAGAGCAGACAGACTAACCAGCCTGTGTCTGCTGCTGCCACTGACACACACACACACACACACACACTCACACACACGCTTCCACTCATGCTAAGAAGAGGGAGTCCAACCTGAGGGAAATCAGAGAGTGCAGAACATATTTGCTAATTGCCGGCCCTCGTCTAATGCACTCTCTCTGTGTCTTTTAATCTTTAATGGTGTGTTGTTGTAAAAGCCAGGATCGAATTAAGCCTTTAGGACCTGGCTAAAGAGAGCAAGTAATAAACATCAGTGAGTAAATCATTTTCAGCAGTAATCAACTCCACCATCTGATTACGAGCTGTGTTATAAAGCCAGCCAGGATCTACTAATATCTTTAAAAGGAAACACGATATACAATAATAGTCATTTCAGGGGTATAATGAGTGTAATATTACCTGGTAATACAATATTAATCTCCCAAACAGCTGGTAGACCTCAACTACATAAACAAATAAGCAAACCTGTAGAACGAAAAGGCTCCACTCTTCTAGGAAGGCTGTACACCAGATATAGGAACATTGCTATAAGGATTTGACTGAATTCAACCAAGCCAATGCATCAGTTGGGTCAGGTATTGATGTTGGATATATCCACTGACCCAGAATCCAGTGCTGGGGTCATTATTTAAGCCCCTTGCCAATGCATGTCATTTGTCACAGTGGTCCTAAACCCATAGTGGTGTTGACGCTGAATGATTAGAAACCCAACAGCTCCATCACTCCAGTGAACACTAATCCACAGTCCAATACTAGGGGCTGTAAACCCCTGTAGCTGACACTTGGCATTGGACGTGTTGGTCTTAGGCTAATGTCTGTTGCTCTAGAGAGGTGGTAAGGTTGGACCATTAGCTCTGGATCAGACTCCAACTCATCCCAAGGTTACTGGCTCCATCATTCCAGAGAAGGTCCAACAGTTCCACTGCTGCGCAGCCCAATGCTGGAGGGTGTTATAGTAGTCTAGCCAACACTTGGCATTGGGCATGGTGGGCTTAGGTTCTTCTGTGAATGTTCTTCTGTCAATGCTTGGGTGCCTTGGTGGGGTGTCTGGACACTTTTGGATGTAGAGTTTGCTGAGAAGTTCTCAGGTGTTTATAAAGGAGTGGTCATTAGCACATTAGCAGTCACATGCAGTGCTGCCACTCTCAAGGCTGAACCAAGGAAGGTCCGGCCAGTGGTATGGGACTAATTCTCAAACTGGACATGAAGTGCAGTTCACAGCACAACCGGAGAGATTTCATAAGAGCGGCTCTTATGAAATGTGAAGAAAGGGAAAAATGAAAAAAAGAGGTAGGGAGAGAGAGAGCGCGAGAGAGCGAGAGAGAACAGTGTATTTTGTGTCTTGCTTTATTTTTTCTGTCAAGCTGCCAGATCATAAAGATGAGCAGAGAGAAGCGCCCACTCGGACACAGACGTGGGAAGACTCCAACCCCCCAACCCCCACCCCCAAAGCGTCTCTACACCAGACGCTCTCTCTCTCACGTCCTTGATTTCTCTCAGTTTTCTATCTCTCCTTCTCACTCTGTCTCCCTCTGTTTCTATCTCTTCCCCAAGACATAAAGACATGTAGACAGACGGACAGACAGCCAGATAGTTACACATATAGACTGACAGATAAATTGAGAGACACATAGACAGACGGAGATACATAGACAGACATGCAGACATATAGATGGACAAACAGACAGAAAGACAAGTCGATGAGACAGACAAATGGACAGATAGACAGACAGGGTGTGCGTGTGTGTGTGTGTGTGTGGGGGGGGGGGGGGGGGGTATTGTGCCCTTACTGCTCATTACATTGTCCCATATGTGGCTCCTCTGTTGTTCTACAATTTTGAAAAACAGTCAAAGTAAGACAAATGTTTATGTGAGTATATCTGAACTTTTCACCGGTTCTGCGTGAGATGATGCATCTCTGATGTCATCTCATCAGCCTCCTCTGGTCTCCAGATCAGCTAAACAGGCTCTCCGGTGCACAGAACAAAAACAGTTAGATCAACAAGCCTTGGTGTACGGATGACCCTTACATTGTCCTTGTCCATATATAGAGCTGCTGCTGCTACTGCTGGTGTTGGTGGTGCTGGTGGGAGTGTGTGTGTGTGTGGGGGGGGGGGTCAATCGATGGGCCCCAGGGGAAGCAACAGCAGGACAAGCCCAGCTGTAAGAGAAGCCTGAGCCCCACTGACCTCCACTGCTGCTCCACATAGCTGAAGAGACAATACTGACAGCCCCCTGCCCCCTTTACACTCACTGTACACTATTAAAAATGAAGGTGTTACAAATGGATCTCCATGCAAAGCCATAGAGGAACCACTTTAGGTTCCATAGGGAACCAGATTTGTGAAAGAGACGAGAGTGTGAAAGTGTGTGTTTATTTAAACCCTTAAAACTAACACTTTTCAATCTAATCTAATATTTAGTTATTCGCTTTAAGTAGTAAATACTGAGTACTGATTATCCAGTAGCTACTAATTCATTAGTATCTACTAATTACTCAGCACTTAGTATTAGTTTTATTATGATAATTCATATTATTTTTATTCTCATTACTTTATAAATACTAATGATTAAGTATCTAATTTGCTCCCTACAAATGACTACCTACTAATTGTTCAATAAGTAGTAACTATTCAGTAATTACTTTTTTTAACCAATACAAAATATTCAGTTACACATCTAGTCATAATTATTTGGTATCAAGTAATTTTTCCACATCCAAACCTACTATGTACCAAATTTAAACAAGTACTAATTACTCAGTATCTACTAATTCTTTAGTACCTACTAATCATTCAGTGCTTACTATTATTCAATAAGTAGTAACATTTAGTTACTATAAGTATATAGTATCTACTAATTATTTAGTACATTTCCTACATTCTAAATTACTGTCATAAAGATAAGAATTCTTCAGTACCTATTCGTTATTCACAATGTACATGTAAGTAACGTATGCTGCTGACACAGATGTGCAACTGCGTACACTCAGGCTCCGCCCTGTAGAGACTGTACTGCCAATAGAATAGGACTTTCTGAAAAAAGTGAACGTGACTCGAATGGCACGATGCCTAATGCTCTTGGCCCGGAATTCAACCAAATCATCACAGCAATGCTTCAAAATCTAGAACGTCTTCCCTAGACTGTAGAGAGTTACTCAAAACAGGACAATGAGCGTCCCATTACTTTGTCCATGCAGTGTAAATGAAACACAATGTCAATATTTATAAAACCATCACTTTAAAGACCATCAAGTGAGTCTATAACAATGACACCTTTAAACCTACAGTTGTTTCCATAAGAATGCTTGTCCTACAGGTCTACGCCCTACTCACCACAAAGGGTTCCACGTTTTCATAAGGAACCATGTTTGTAACCAAGATGTGAGCGTTAAGAACCTTCAATTTGGCAAATAACCTTCCCAACCCTTCTTCGCATCCTCATCTACGCTATAAACATGGTTCTTTATGGAACCAACAGAAGTTCTGATTAGTTCTCATGTTCCAGTAATGACTGTATCTCTTGTTTCTGTGTGTTTATCTATTGATTATCTATAGATTATAGAAATTAAATTCATTCATGTGTAACTCGTGCAGGTATGCGCGCGTGCTGGTGGGACGGAACTGATCCACAAGCATCATCTTCTTGTCCAGCTGGATGAACTGAAATGTGACCCCAGTTCTGCTATTTATAGAGTCAGCAGGATCAATATCAGCAAGCACTGGGTTAAGGATGCCACTATTAACCCTTTTAGAGCCACGTTGCGCTGTTTCCAAATTCCTCCTTTCTTGCTTCCAAAAGAATCCGCCCAACCACACTCATTACGAGATCCTGTGACCTGGCACAGGCATGATTTGAACCAGGCCCCACGATTTCACCCAGGGGCTAATTGTTAACAGCTTGCGCATAAATACGGCGCGTCCTTGCTGCCACCAAGATCTGACTGCCGCCGTAATCTCAGCGTCTCACACGTCTCTGAGTCACACCTTCTTATCTGCTACATTGGCTTTTTTTCCTCTTCTTTATCTATTCTCCTCGCTGGAAAATAAACTGTTATTACTCGGTCTTAAGATGCCAGTGCCAAGCCACCCACTCACAGCAAGCAGGCGGTGGAGCCGCCAGAGCAGCCTCCGAATTTAATCTGATCATCAATATGATCTGTGACACAACGCTCTTCTTGCTGGTTTAGGATGAAACTGAAATTATATCAACACCAGCACGGTACTGGTTTCCGAGCTGGAAATCAAATACACAGGCGCATACTGATAATTGGGACACCATGAAGCAAAATAGTCCATTCCTGACTCAGCTGTGTCTCTAGATGATGAGTTTAATCTGCCAGTATGAGAAGAGTGCTGGGCAGTGTGGCGGTTAGAGAGGAGATTAACCCACCACTACTATAAACTAACTCTCAATCACAGACTTCCTGATTTTTGGATTCATCAATATTGGATTTTGAAATGTTGCAAAAAAAACATCTGCAAGAAGAATGCAGATACCCGGGGCTACTGAAGGAAAAGCAGCCAAAAGAGCCATTAAGCACTTCGATGTATCTTTACTGTATTTTATGCAGAACCCGTGTCTTTAATAAAGAACCACTGATCTTTGTGCCGTAAAGATCTGAGCCTGGCAGATGTTCTTTACATTGTGTAATTCTTTACATTTGATGACTGAACCTTCAGAAACGCTCCACAATTATGTGAAATCTAATCTTTTGGGGAAATAAGAAGGTGTTGTCTCTTCTTGTAAAGATGCCTTTTGGAGATAGAATGCCTTTTCTTGTACCTGCCAAGTAATTACATCAGTATCAGCAATATTAGAGTCACAGTCAGAAATTGTAATCTATTAAAAAGGTAAAAATATGATATTTTCACCCTATTGCATAAGAAACCAGTCCTATTGCTCTCTGCTGCGGAGAACAGACAGGTTGCTATGAGAAATCGAAAAGGTGTGAAACAATATGTATGCAAATCATGCTGCCTGGGAATGCCGAAAGGGAATATGGATGTTTCATTTATGACTTTTGGAAATTCATCGACCGCTTATATACTTTAATTGGGCAAAGTCTATGGAGGAAACGCAGGGCTTTTTTAAAAGGAATATTTCCCATTGTTTGCCAGATCAATCATTCCAGTCAGTTACACTATGCTACACTATCAACTGGCTCACAAGTCTACAAGCTCAGAATTCAATTACTCAAACAGATACCTTTTTCTGTAGACTTTTTACAAATACAATGCATATGTGTGGTGGTGTGTGAGGGATTTTCACACCTCTATCTTGTGTTTTCCCCATTTTTCCTAGACGCAAATTAATATCACAATAAATTTCTCCAGGTTGAGCCCTGGCGGATTCCGTAACGACAGAGAATCCGGGTCAGTAGGATACATGTTGATGTGTTTTATAGTCCAAATAAGTAGCAGATGAGCGAAGAAAATTCAATGTCGGGACAACGTCTAATGCCAACATCAGTTTAACGCAGAATGATGACGAGAGGTGAGTTGATAAGCTCACCTTAATGTGTTTAAGTCTGTAGAAACTTCAGGCTCCTGCAGATAGAATTATACAAGGATGAATGGGTTATAAATACCTGCAGGGTGTGCAACGGGATTCATTGAGAAGAGGTGGTACAGCACAGTGAATGCCACATGTCAAATGTCACATGCCATCATTTAATCATGTGATGTGGTGAATAAAGCACAGTTCTAACATCATTACACATGAACAGGTGGTTCATCATGGTGTTAAATGAGCAAAATTCAGCATCGGTCTAATGTTGGAACATTATATTGATCCAGTGTTGGTTTCAGACGGATGTGTGAATTTGATTTCCATCCCTGCACAATGTCAGACACTGATGTCAAGCCATTGTCGGGTTTTGAAATCAACTCCATTCTAATTTTCCAATTCCTGTCCAATTTCAAAGTGCAATGCCTTTATTACATCAAATTGCTTGACGTCTGGTGCCTGCTGGGAAAATGACTGCAGGTTCAGCTGGACGATGATAGAAAGCACTAGAATCTAGATAACAAGGGCTGAAACAACAAGGAAAATGGGCTGTTCAATGAAAGCTGTCCTCCACAATTCATCACTGAGCTACAGGTTTGAGCAGTGGTCAGAAGGAGGTGCCAGGGCAAAGCTGAACCTAGTGTTGGTCAAGCTGGTGTTGTCATTAACACTGGTAGAGCTGAAGAATATCACATATTTAGGAGGGTCGGCGCTGCTCTCGTAAGTCCAAAGTACTCTGTACTCATAAACAAAATGACAACATGCAGATTTTTTGATCGATGAACTTCAATTTGACACTGTCTGAAGTGACGTTCATTACGTAAAGCCTTTTGGTCTGTAGACACCATCATAGTCCTCGGTGTATATTACTGAGAGAGTGTGTTTGCTCCAGTTTGGTTTGGGAGAAGTCATCTGTTTGGGCCCCTATTGGAAATCTCCAGCATTAATAAGCACTCTCTGGTCCCTGTTGTACCGTAACTGTATATTCCTCCAGCAGTGCAGAGAAACAATATCCCACCCTGTGTTTTCCCATTTTAATAAACTGCCATTTTAATGGGATTATCCCAGGCAGGCGGCAGCACCATAGCAGATGTCCAGTGCATGTCATTCCCATTGCGATGTTTCAGACTCGTCTTTCAAATGCTCGTTGGGAGTCAAATTCCTGAATTATAAATATAACCAAACAGTTGTTCCCATTACAAACAGCGCCACCTCAAATCCTCATATACAGAACTGTGCACCTGTGAAAATTAGAAGGAAACTGCGCCTTAACTGGACAGTAAGGACAAGAACACATCAAGAGAACATCCTCAGGTCTCCTCTTTGGAGTCTGTTACCTGGGTTGCAGAAATATTACTTGTCCTGCAGTGTTGGAGATACCTGAAACACCACAGCAACCACTTATCAACATGTTTAGGAACCACTTAAGGAGCAGCCCCAGCAGCCTTTTTGCCTGACTTCCTTTCTCTGTGCTCCTTCTGGGTTCTGGAGTCTGGAATGGTCATAGGTCTTCCTGACGTATCCGGAACGACGCTACCCCAACAGCATAACAATAAAACTGATTGTCCCCATCGGAAGCTCTGGATTGTGCTATGGTGACTAGCATAGTAGCCACTTGGGATACCACAGGAATTGCATGGAAGTGGGACCCACGTTAGATGTGCAACCAGGAAATGCACTTTTCTAGTTTTCACCTGGTTTGGTAAAGCTGTGCTTAGTGATGTTAAGTAAGGTGTGCAGGGAGTGGAACTGAACACATCCACACACTGACCGGTGCGTCCCACAAGAATATGCTCCCAAGATGAGAAATTCTTCTAGCTCTTTACTGTAGTTGAGAGAAATGTTTTTAGATAATGTGCTTTGGTGCCTAAACTGTCTGCACCGAACTGTTTGAGTCATTTTTATACACAGTAATGACTCTAATCAATCACATGCATTGATGCGAGCGCTGTCTGAGCAATAACACACGGAGAAATGCAGACAATAATGAAGATGTTCGGCTAACATTGTTTGGACAGAGGCAGGAGCGAATGTGCGGAGGGGAAAGGGAGAAGGGAAATGCGGGGGCTTATCTCTCCCTGATGAAATTTAATAACCGACTTTAAAGAGGGTTATTTTCCCCTTTTTCCAATTTGAACACGACACTAAGCGTTATTTAATTCTCCTCACTCCAGTGCACAGGTAATGCCCTCTAATCCAACAACACAGAGGAGCACAGAAGGCACGGTGGGAGAGAGAGAGAGAGAGAGAGAGAGAGAGAGAGAGAGAGAGAGAGAGAGAGAGAGAGAGAGAATCCTGATAAACAACTGAGTTGTAATTGCTGTCGACAATTAACTGTCAATTAACGGTCCAGCAAAACAACATAAAGCCGCCTTTCCAGAACATTCCAATTAGCCGCAGTAGGATAGCTGCAAGCTGAAGGTTTACTAGATCTAGAACAATGACGGAGGACACTGGTGTCTTCTCCTCCTCAGGGAGCAGCTCCTCCGCTGTGGGTGGATACTATACTGAAACGCTGCTGATGTGCTGGTATGGAAAGTCGCTGTCACTGCTGAAAAGTTGGGGCAGGAGAAAGTTCTGGAGTGTACAGCCTGTGAGGAACTTCAGAACCCTGGATCTGAAATGAATGAATGGGAAACATCACTTTAAACTGATGTGATTTCACACCCAGTCTGCAGTCGTGTAGAATAACATGCTTATAAATCCAGTGTAAACATTATTACTCTGGGACTGATAGGTTGCTCTAAAGGTTCTAAGTGATGATAGAGCAGAACCTGCAGTTCTTGTTGTGTAAGTCCTTCTATGTAACAGCTGTAACTATGCATTTTTTTGGTTTTGCTTGTTTTTTGGGGCTTTTCCATGAAAATCCATGGGGTTCCGGATTTGAATGATGGGGTTCTAGGTAACTGATGGGGTTCTAATTTTGTTTCAGGGGTTCTAGGTTTGCTTGATGGGTTTCTAAGTGGGATTGAAGAGGTTCTAGGTTTGCTTTATGGGGTTCTAGGTTTGATTGCTGGGTTTCTAGGTAGGACTGATGGGTGTCTAAGCTTATATGATTGGGTTCTTGGTTTGCATAATGGGGTTTAGATTTATATGATGGGTTTCTAGGTGGGATTTATAGGGTTCTAGGTAGATGGTAGGCTAGAGATAAAAGATAACAGAGCCTGCCTTTGGAAGGATGGGGGTTCGATCCCAGCCCTGACCAGGTATTCCTGGAAGCCTTCCTTGGGAAAGACTAATTTCTGCTCCACTTGGGCATCTGAGTTACTCAGTGCCTACTACATGGTTGCTATGGCGTTGCTTGGTGGCTGCTTATGCATTTACAAAGCAGTTGCTAGTAGTTACTAATGTTCATTCACTCCTATAGGAACAGCTGTCACAAATCTGTTACTACGTGAGAAATGTATGTCTGGTCCTCAAAGCCGTCTACAAGACCTAATAAACCGGATAATAATAAAATGACAATAAAACAAATAATATAAATCAGATATGAAATAAGTGCACAAACCAAAACTGAAAAATGAGCACCTCTAACACCGTCACAGCCGCAGAACCACTGCTGTCAGTGTGAGCGGGACGGGGAGCAGCAGCAGGCTGAGCAGCCACTCCGCTACAGTAAGTTCAGTCACTGTGGCGGTACAGATAGGGCCCGCAGAGAGCGCCAATCCCCCACAGAATTCATTAAAGAGCCTCGTTCCGACCATGAAACAATCGCAGCAACCCAGCCAAAGGGAGGCAGACGCTGACAGCAGGCTCGGGCCGTGCGTTTGGGCGGAAAACACATGCCCTGAGCAAGCAGCTAGACCCTCACCGCCAGAACCCACCGCTTAGGACCCTGGGAATGAAACGTAATGAGCACAAACGGTGGAAAGGGTGGAAAGAAAGAGTGCATCAGATTCCTTCATTTTTTCTTTTCTCCCTGTTCTTGCTCACTCTCCCCTCTGCCTCACCACTCTCTCTCTCTCTCTCTCTCTCTCTCTCTCTCTCTCTCTCTCTCCAATTCTAATGAAGTGGGTCTCACCATAGTGGCAGTGAAAATTGCCTTTCGGTCCCTACATGATTGTGAGGGTGTGAGTGTTTGTGCATCATAAGCTTGTGGGGATTTCTGAAGTCCAAATGCATGTGTGGAGATGGAAGTTTGGAAGGTTGGAAGGTTGGAAGGTTGCGGATTCAAATCCCAGAACTGACTAGGTGTTTCTGGTTGGTTTGCATAAAAATGATCAATTTGCCTTCTAACCCTTGTATGTGGTTGTCAGGTCATTACTATGGTGTTGCTAACTGGGTGATGGATGGTTGTTATGGTATTTTAGGTGGATGGTTTGGTGTTCATTAGTGATTGCGAAGAGATGGGCATACTGGACTCGGGATGATAAGTCAGGACAATGAACAATTTCCCATGTATGATCTATGCTGTTATTACGTGGTTGCTATGGTGCTGCTAAATTGTTGCAACACGTGAAAATCACACGATAGTGTCCATAGCATCCCCATAACGACACCATAGCAACCCCTTGGCGTTACGCACATTGCTAAGCACACAAAAAGAAATGATCACGCTACGTTACTGCTACAATGCTGGAATGAGCAGGCGCCACCATACAAAATTCCCGGGAGCGAAATTCCAAGGAAAGCTGCTTTAAAAATGTCTATGTGTAAACAGGCTCTTAATGTGAGCACACTGTATATGCATGAGGCATATACACAAAGCACGGTCAGCACTTTCCAATCCAAACACATGCTGACACACAGCAGCGGTCACACTGATACAACAACCATCGTCCCATTTGACAGACACTCAGCAAACTGGGCATATATCCCACCCACACACACACACACACACACACAGCAGGCAATTGCAAACTGTGCTTAAATAAACATATCACTACATGCACACACATGCTCACACAGACAAATACACTGCTTAAGTACTGATGTCTTGAATAATTCCATTGCTGACTCGTCTATGGTTGACTTGGGAGACAACAGTGGTCCTATGGTGGTCTTTTTACACTGGAGGATCCGACCACTGAGGTTGACGGTGTTTGGACAGCAATGAAGAACATGTGAGAGGCTTTAGGTGACCTGATAAACGTTAGAAAAGTAAGATACAATGATGTAAGGTGGCTTTAGCTGACATGGTGGTCCTACCCTGCTCAGCTGGTCCCTAATGAATCTCCTTGATCACCACCCCAACTCAACCACAACTCCCCGACTCACCCCAAAGGTACCATCATCCCAGAGAACAGAGGTCCACTGTTCCAAAGTTCCACTGTTCCACAGGTCAATGCTGGTGTGTTTATTAGGCATGGTGTCAATACCTTCATGTTTGTTTATCTGCTCCAGAGAGTCCTATTATTGTATATCGGCAAAACTTCTCTACATGGACTACGCAAACTATGTGTGTGCATTTGCACATCTTCGCCACCAATGGATACAACTCAAAATAGCTGAACATATTCATTAGAACAAGGCTGTCCATAAACTTTAAACATACAGGACTGGTTTCCTGAGATCTGGTTCGGACTGTACAACAGCACACGTCTTTTTCCAGTAGAATCGATCAAGGATTATGAGACGCTGCCTGGACCAATACGGCAGCAATCCAGATCCAGAGGCCTCCAAACCAAGCACTTTTGAGCACAATAGCTACAGGGACTTGCAGAAGGTCCAGTAGATCTCCAGGAGACGGGTTGGTGACCTCTCCCTTAAGTTAACGACTGCATATTTGCACACTAGCCTTTATACTTTGCGCACCCTACAACTCATTGCCTTTGGAAGTGTGTCGTCTGTACACACTGCTAAGTGAGTCAGCGATGTAGAAGGTGCTTCAATTAGTGCAGGGCTGGTATTACTGCAGCAGTGCAAGTCAGTGTGGCCATTGGGCCGCCAGGCTGCTGAGAGGGGTGATTTATTGTTGCCAGCGTGGTTGAGACAGCCAGGGTAGGAGGGAATCAGAGTGGAGCCGGGATTAATGCTGTTCCAGGGTCACAGCACCCTCTACACTCGGCACCAAATACACTCTCGCTCGATCTTCAATGTGCCCACCTCCGTGAGCGATGGGTGAGGGAGCAAACGTACGTATGAAACAGAAACATTCAAGAGAAAACCTTACGCTAGTCCCTTGAGGGGCTGGCTGAGTAATGACAGTGGGTGGCAGGTGAGATGGCTCCAAATATAACACATTTTTGACAGATGGTCTCATTACGGAGGTCTTGGCAGTATATTGTTAAAACACTGGTGTTAAAGGATTGCATGAGGTCATATACAAGCATTTAACCCTCAGACGTCACAGATACAGTGTGTGTAAAATAGTCTTCTACCATCCAATAAATGGTGACGAAACCACTGTTTGCCTGGAAATCCATTCAAATGAGAACATTTGAAAAGCATAAAGAACCTCCACTGATATGTAATATTACATCACTTTCCTTAATAAATGTGTTTAAAACTCTTCTACTTTCAAAAGAAGATCCGATAACAGCTTATATAAAGCCAAGATAAAAATAAAAAATCAAATAAAAATAAAATAAAATAAAAAATAATGCTTACGTGTCTCATGACAACACAGCTAACAGCACAGCAGCGCCTCCTTCTGGACAAGTGAAAAAACAGATGCATATTGTGCTGATTTGAACCAGATAAGGATGGCAGGGGGTCCGAACCTTAATCCTTTCAATTCCTCTCCTGCTCCCACTCTCGCTCCCGGTCTGATCATGAAGCGAAAGCGAAAATGACTACTGGTGGACCCTAACACAAAATGAATGGCTACACCCCATCGATGAAGCCCCTTGTGGGCTGAGCCCTAGGTCTATGAGCAGTCAGGCGACACCCTGGAGGATGTTTTGAATCAAATCAAGATCTTGTGAATCAGATTCGAATCAAGAAAAATTCTAACGGGGTCACAAACTTTCAAACACCACTGTAAGTTAGAGGTTCTGAATATAATTCCAGCCCTATGGTTTTTGCCTACAGTTACAGCAGATAATCAGGACATACAGTATGGTCAACATACTTTACGTCACCAGTAACACAAGCTTATTGTATCCGTGAACAGCTAAGCAGACAAGAAGCCAGTCGCCACAGTAGACAGGAAGAGAAAGATGAAGGTAATATGGTCACATATTTGAATAAATGAAATATTGATGACACCAGTGCATTAAAATTCTAGGTACAAGACCAGGGAATCACATCGGAATGTCCCTAATAGGATCATTTCCATATAATGCTGACAACCATAGGGGAGAAAGCCATCCCTCAGGTCGGTTGATGAACTTGTGATGGGTGACATGAGTGGCTGATTTACCCCCAATCCCCAACTCTTATGTCAGTAACTAAAGGCAAAGTGTGCCACAGTATAGTGGTACCGAATTGTCTTGCACAATATTTAATGATAGGATCATGAAGAAGATCATATATAGAGTATAGGAACTGTCCTGGAAGCAGCCTAACACTATCCAGTGCCAGGTGTGTGTTAGAGGAGTATAAAGCAATACACTATTAGACTGTTTATTGTAGATAGCAAGAGTGAAAGAAGAGTGTCATTCTTTAAAAGTGCAATTAGCTCCATAATGGTTGATGCAGCATAAGGTTCCACCGTTTGTGTAGATCTTCTGTCTTGACTGACTGAATGCATATTTTAATCAAACGTCCAACAATGGTAGCAGGACTTGGGTTGTGAAAAGGAAAGAAAGCAGCCAGTCAAAGGCTTTTCTGCTTCAGACATCATCACCCACTGCTACATAATTGTGTGTGTCTGTGTGTGTGTGGGAGGTGGCACTGGCCAGGTTTGGAACAACAAAAGCCTTATTTATTGGAATGAAATGGCTTTTGTTGGACAAATCACTCGTTTTACCCAAATCCTACAAACAGCATATCTGTGAAAACGTGTCCGTAAAATTGATCCATTCTGATCAGAGAGCTCATTCTCAAAGGCCTGACTAGACCTTCAACGAAAGATCCCAGCTCATAAACTCTACTGCACAATCATAATTTCAGCAGCCGTCTGGATCACGTCTCACTTCATTGTAATCTTGCTGATGCCCCAATACGTTCCCAAAAGATATTGGATTCCGGCTTCTAAAGCCAACATTTTGGATGGAATCGCAGTAGGCCTGTCACACTGACGTGCCTACTGTCTCCCTAAAGACAAGAGGGTAATGAAAAGCTTAGTGCTTTTACACCTTTCTAATGGAAAACGCCGCATCGGAGACACACAAAGCGCCTACAGATTTAGTTGCATAAATGAAGTTCTGTTTACTTTCGCATGCTTGGAGGAGACCAGGTCGGGACCAGTATGACAAGCAGAAAGGACGGCTTTCTATAACGACATGAATTAAATCATTACTTCATTTAAATGTGTCTCCAAAATGTAAAGAAAGGTCTTAAAGTGTAATACAGCAAGACATTGAGATATAAGCCCAGATAACATGGGTTCATGTGGGACCTGTATGGGTAGCCAAACTGGGAACCACATATCAGCTTACTGGTCAGCTTACTGGCAGAATCGTATTGCATACAGTTATCATATTATTAAGTGCATGTAAACACTCTCACTGATTTGGTGTTAAACTCAACCTTCAATGAAAATCAATGTAAAAAGGTTTGGTTCCAAAGCATTTTGGAGCATTAGTGTCGGTCCAGTCATCATGGAATTTGGACACAATGTAAAAGAAAACTGCCAGATTGCGGTTTCTGTTTCAAAGCTTTGCAGGGTGCAATCAGTTCGTCACAGCAAGGTTTCAAAATATAGAGGAAAGAGACTGTTGCTGCAGCAGAGTGGAATGAACTCTGTTAAAATACCTCTAAGACTGGGTAGGTGAAAGTTGTCCTCAAACTTTTGGCCATGGTGCATAAAGCAAACACATGTTCTGAGCAGAAGCCAAGATCAATCATTTAAAAGGCTGGGCTTCGGCCAATCAGCTCTGCTCAGTTTACACTGCAATCAGATCAGCTTTAGACTCCTCTAATAACAAACAAAGGCTTCCTGATATTCAATGGCTGGACATGCGTGTGTGTGTGTGTGTGTGTGTGTGTGTGTGTGTGTGTGTGTGTGTGTGTGTGTGTGTGTGTTTACCCATGTAAAGCAGCCTGTTCGTGAGGCCCTCAGATGAGTTATGGATGTTACTTGAAGAAACGACATTTGATTGCGAATTCATGTCAGATTTTATTACGAATTTTAATTTCTGTTTTTATGTTTTTAGTTCTACACGATGTTGCTTTGTCTGGTTTATCTTGCCATTTTTTATTTTTTTGAAAGATGGGAATTATTTTTACAGCAGGGGGTCTCACCCCATCCCTCCCAGCCCTCATTGCTCCCTAGCAGCTCAATGCAGAGTCACAATATTTTATGCACAGCATCCTGATGAGTCTAAGGAGCATAAAAGAAATGAACACAACAAGGGCTATTATGATTATATTAATGAAAAACCTCAATCCGAGCCCTTCAACTGCTCTTTATACTTCAACAGTACTGGGATTTGAACCCACAACCTCCTGATAAAAACCATTAATGGTTGTAATTGTAGTGTGTAAGCAGGGTCAATCTAACCCCGTGAAATGCTCTCTGATGTGCATCTGCGTCATATGATTAATACACATCATTTTATACAACAGTTAGTTCTGGCCGGGCCAAACTGATTGGTTGGGAAGCATTCACATCATGCTGTTATCTTACAAAAGCCAATTGCGGGCCAGCTGCAGCCACTTCGGGGGACTCTCACAACAGCTTCTATAAACTCAACCCTCGCTGGCTCAGAGGGAGGAATACAAACACAGAGACTCGATTAGAAGGAGGAAACAGGCGATCTGCTCAGGGCTCGTTGAAGCTCAGGGAAATGTTCCCTTTGTGTTTATGGTTTGGGGATTATCTGTGTGTCGGTACGTGTGAGTGAATACACATTAGATGGCCCCGAGTTGTTGTCTATGTGTGTCTTTGACACTTATGAGGTTGGCCAGTCGGTCACGTGAGAGGAGTTTGATGTGATGCCGTGTGTAAGGAGCTGGAGAAGGAGCTGCAGGCTGTGCAGTGAGTGAGTGGAGTTCATTACTGTGACATAGTAACCAGTTAGTTAAAGAACTACAATTCAGGAAATGCTAACATTAAATCACATTAAATGTGATATTATTGTGTGTTATTGTAAATAACAGCACGGTTGGGATGAAGTAATCACACCTGTGCTGTTATTTCAGGAAAACTCCTTTTTGGGATTTAATGCTTCACACACACACACACACACACACACACACACACACACACACACACACACACACACACACACACACACACACACACATACAGTACATATACACGTATTCCTGAATGTAATGTGCTTGTACAAGTCAGTGCTCACATGTCGGGAAGAAAAACACTAAAAAGTGTAAGAGTGGTTGGTCTAGTCTTCTCAATCCTGGTCCTGGAGTACCATTTCCCTACTTTTCCCAGTTTTTTCTGCTGTAACACTTACACACACTGAGCACAGGCTCATCATTTAGTTCATTAGTTAGATCAGGTGAGTCAGGGGAATCTCTAAAACCTGCAGGGCAGCAATCCCCCAGGACTAGGACTGAGAACCACTGTTCCCTGGCACCACTTAACACCAGTCTTATGTTTAAGACTCCATATGTATGTCATTAAAACCATGATTTCAATGCTTTAATTGGTGTGTTTATTGTGTTATCGGTGTTGTTCTTTTATTCCTGTAGTAGCATTTATGCTTCTGTATCTGCCGCGACACTTGCACAGGTTGTGTGAACGCCGTAATCTGTTTACAGGGTTGCCGGAATAAAAAGCAAGGTGCTCCATGCAGTGTGTGAAACAGGCTTTACACTTCCTTTTCCACTGAAAAGGAAAACGAGGAAAAGAGCAGACTGTCAGGTAACCACTCACACACATCCATGATCATACCTGAGTGTGTGTCAGTGTGCGCCTGCGTACGAATCAGCTGCGGCAGAGTCGCCCAGGCAGTCGGAAAACAAAAAGCCGGGGTGGAATTTGTCTGGCTGGACCTGAAATGCCCACCTCCTCCTCCCCAAACTCAACTGACAGGCCTTAAAACACGGCCGCAAATTCTTCAGCAACTTAACACTCGCGCTAACGTGAACGTGAAAGCGGGAACGTGTTTTGTGCCTGCCTGCAACAGGTTACCCACCTGCCGCAACTGACAGAGCAGCACTATATTGGGAAGAGAAGAGTGAGAAGAGTGAGAGAACATCTCTGCAGTGGAACGATGAGGCTTCATCAGGTTCGCTCCTCTCATTTTTACCACACTGACTCTCAGACTGTGTGTCCAAATGTTTGTGGACACCCCTTCTAACATGCCTAGATGTTAGACACGGGCTAGAGGGGTATACTGTCCCCGGCTTTGAGCCTTGGGGATGAGGTGGAGTATTGATCATCTAACTGACCTCACTGACCACTCACTGAATCCATTCAGATCCTCACAGCGATGCTCCAAAATCCAGCATCTATCATTTACTTCCATCATCCAAATTCATAAATAATAAATGGGTCAGTTTGTTGTACTGTCTGGTGCAGTGTCTGTTCTACTGTTTTGCATACAAATCAGTTTACTTTCACCATCAAAGTCCTTTAAAATGCAAAAAACGAAGTTCATCATTCATCATTTATGAAATTGGGACACAGCATAAAGAGTCTCTGTATATTCAGAAAGTAAACACCAAAAAATGGAGATACAGGGTTTTGCAATGGCAGCACCAGTTTAATACCCTAAGTATTAAAAGAAAAACTGACATGCAAAAGCACACGGGCCCTAATGTACCGTTTACCAGTGTGATCTTACTGGAAAGAAAAGGGTAGAAGATGGCTGACCTTTTGACCTTTCTGAGTGTGTAAGGTCAACTGTTTCTAAAGCAGCACCTCATGATGAAGAGTCTCTGACTGAGAGCCTCGGAGCTAAAGGGCTTTTATTTATTAACGAAGAGGGGTTGTTCTCTCAGGTCTCGCGGCTGAGCCAATCAGAAGCCAGGACACAATCTTTCGGCGTGAGCAGGAACAAATGCCACCATCGCTCCGTTTAAAGCCCAGTTTCAGCCATAACCACCCAGACGGCCAACATGACATGCAAGTTAGTGAGTGCAGGCGGGCAGGCAGGCGGGTGTGCGTGCCTGTCTCTAAGTGTGTGTTTAATAATCTCATCAGCAAATAAGCTGCCAGTCTTTGTTGGAGTTAAATTAACTTTGCGGTGGGAATCATCCATTATTAATTGTCATTGGCACAGACTGCCAGGCATTTTAGATAGCGGATCCTTAAAAGGGCTTTTGCTTTAAAAGCAAACACAACCTCAGCGAGCGAGCAGCTCTTAATGGTGGCCGGATCCCTCAAAGAGAACATTCGGGATCAGAGTGCTGCCAAACTTTCCTTTGTGACTCACTCAAAGCGCTCGCCTCGATTGATCTGGATTGTGATGAGCTGATGATTTTATTGGCTATAAAAGAAAAGCGACTGAAGAATGCCGTCCCTTGCGACTGTTTTCCAAACATGCCTTTCTTTCCTGAAAGACTCCTCAGTTGTCATGTTCTCTCCCTGCTAGACGGAGGCCTAATTAGCATTTTAACATTTACTCTCTACATGCCTTCATCCCGACTGTCCTTCAAGCTTAAAACAGACAGAAAGGAAAGAATGAAAGAAGAAGAAATTCTGCTTTATTATTCAAGGCCTTTGACCCCTGACAGAAAGGCACTACATGTTGAATAGAACATCCAAACACTTCTTCTAATTAGTGCATTCTGCTTCAGTAAGGTGCACCCATTGCTGCCACAGCCATTCAATTTATAGAAAATCTATAAAAAAAAGCACTGACCAATAGAATGGGACATTCTAGAGTAGCCACATGAAGGCAGTCACGGGTTAGAAGGGCATAAACCCCCCCCCCCAGGCATTGGACTGTGGAGCACTGGAACTGCATTCCCTGATGGAGCTCCATTCATACCTTTGAGACTGCTCTGAGGATCTGATTGCATTCAGCAGCAAGAGCATCCGTGAGGTCAAGATGTTGGATGATTGACACCCCACATCAAAGTATTGGATGGAGCACCGCACAGCTCCACTGCTTCATACCCCTTTAGCCTCTGCCTGGCATTGGGCATGGTGCCAGTAGGTTCGTGTCAGTCTGCCCCAGAGAGTCCTATTATACAGTATTCTCAGTAATTGATGAAACGTAGGGAAAGTAGCTGAATACATTCCTTGGAAGGGGTGTCCACAAGCAGTTAAAAACTACTAAATAAGTTCCAAAGCCACCTGTCAAAAAAGTATCGGGAAACAATAATATCAGCCAACATCCCACGAGCACATCCGAGCTGATATTCTATGCCTTGAATTGAGCAAATACTGGAGTATTGGAGTACTGTACCATCAGGTAGAGACCGAAGAGTCTGGCTGCGTTCCTCATGAGTCACGTCTTGGCAGAATGCGGCGCCAAACACAGCGGTCTAATGGTCAGGCTCAAAGTCACTGGGCAGAGGTTTGAGGCACAGACGGCAGTGGCAGTGCACAGCACCACAGGGGCAAAAAGCCGTGCCAAGGAAGATGCCAAAGCTGCGAGTTTGAAAACTCAAGCGGTGAGTTTATTCGCCATGTCTGAATCCACCACCCACATAACCAGCGACTAGGCCTCGTTCGTCTGACCCGTGGAAGCCTGTATAAAGGCACGTAGAGCTTCATTCAGCTCTCCACTGATAATGCCAAGCGCTACTGTCTGAGTCACGTTTTAGAAAAGATGCGGTGGAGTACAGCAGGTATGACGTCCTGCTGCATGAAGAGCTCATGAGAAAAGCATGGTCAATATTATTACACCAAACCCTCTGGTTGAATGGAGTATGACATCATGTATGTGACATCAGGTATGTATTCATAGCCTCTGTCTAGGCCTCCAGCATCAAATATGGAATCGCTGCTTGTTGCTTCTTTGTTCGATGATCATGAACATTGGCATCTGGCTAGAATTGTCTTTGCAGTTAAGGGTGGCCACTGCGCTGTCCACTGTGGGTGGTAATGCTTTCTATGACATATTGCTGGTGCACACCTCCTATTTGGATTGAGGATTGATACAGTCCCACATAACATTGGAAATGGAATGTCCCATCCATCTGGCACCTACTATCACTAATTAAGCATCTAAATGGTTCTTTCAGTTCTACGTGAACACATGAAGAACCCATGTTTAAAGACACTACTAGACTATAACCAGTAAAGTAGCCATTTAATTTATATCTTTATGACAAATATATTGGAATGAACCCAACAGCGAGAAATGTGGTTTCATACAGTTAATAAACAAATCCCAGATGAAAGGGATTCCTTTTTTCGGAAGCTGCAGTGCACAAACAGTAGCAGCAGGAGGGTGGAGCACAAGGGCAGTGCTGTCAGTGTGAGCCAAAGGCAGAGGGGATTTCCTGGCTGGACACATACACACACACACACACACATACACACACAAACACACGTATACACACACTGGTTTCACAGCCACTGTCTTGGCTGAGGTTCAGTAGCCTGGGACAAGGCTGGGATGTGCACCGCCAGCCTGGAGCTCCAGGTCAGCAAGAAACGAGCAAGGGGCACTGGAAAAGATAGAGTTTTTCATTACTTCTGAAGATCTTCAGAGAGGTACAATATACCTATGGTACAGTGTTCACCTACCAAGTGCCACCAAAATAGCTCTTGTTTGTCGGGGCATGGACACTGCATGACCTCTTAAAGGCGTCCAGTATTTGGCACCCAGATATTAGGGGTAAATCCCTTAAATCCTGAAAGTGGTGAGGTGAATGCTCCATAAATAAGATGTGCTTGTAAAGCAAATCCATCAGATGCTTGATCAGATTGAAATCTTGATCTCCTCGTCAGGTTCGTCAAACGATTCCTGAACAACATGTGCAGTGTGGCAGTGAATATTATCCTGCAGTCACAGGAATCAGGGGATACCACTGCCATGAAGAAATGTGCCTGGCCTCTTTTAGTAGCTGAAATCTTATTTATGTAGCTGGTAGGTACGTGATATGCACGTCAGGTGCTCCAAAAAGCACAACCAGTCCACTGACAACTTGGTTATGTACGGCTAAGGTAAAAAAATGCAAGATCCTTGAGGAACTTCTGGAAGTTCAACAATTTGAGGAACCTCTTAAGTTGTTTCAAGAAACTCCAAGAACCATTTCCTTGTATTTAAGGTTCCTTGAAACACCGTAAGAGGTTCTTCCTCAGCTTGAAATCGAAGAAACACAAAACAATGTAGATCCCTCATTGTCCAAGATTCCCTCATGCATCAGTGAGCTTGGGTGCCCAAGAGGAAGTGTGGGCAGATGGGTCTTGGATGTAGAAAAGGTGAACAAGTGGAAAGATGGAAAATCGGACGGGCCAGATTGTGGTCACGTGACTGGGTCAGAGCATCTCCGAAACCGGCAGGTCCTGTGGGATGTTCCCAGGTTACGCAGAGGTCAGTACCTACCGAAAGTTCTCCAAAGAAGGACAACAGGGTCTCACAGGTCATGGTCACTTAAGACTGATGCATGCAGCGAGTGAAGGGTAGCCCGTCTGCTCCGACCCCACAGAAGAGCTATCGCAGCACAAGGACACTTTATAAGGTAAGTTCTGTTGGTTCTGTAGGTCAGTCTTGTTTTTCTCTGTCATTTTTGTTCTGAAAATGCATAAAATGAGGTCTCTCTCACACACACACACACACACACACACACACACACACACACACACACACACACACACACACACACACACACACACACACACACACAAGCAGCCACTCTTTCCTCCAGTGTAATCATCGTGCTGAATCACTACAGTACAGCAGGAGCTCAGCACTCAGCAGCAAAAGATTACCACCCAGCACCACCTTATTACCACAGTATGAATCAGTTGCCCTCACACATTCACACACACACACACACACACTTATTTGTGTATTGAAGGGTTTCCAACCTTTACGCTGAGTGACAGTGACACCACACATACAACCCCTCCCTTCAGTATTCCACCTACATCTGCACTGACATTCAGAGTTAATGCAGCACTATAGACCTAACTATTACTCCACTGGTGGCACTAGATAAGAAACCAACACATTCTCCTCACAGTATTGTAGGACCACTTGCATCTTCACAGTGCCTAAAGCTACAGCTGATACCACTGACCTAACAGTCTGTGATATATTAGATGGTAACTGACCAGTTAGTTTTGGGAGGAATGCTCATCAGCCACTTTGACAAGGACCAGGTTATAATGTCCAGAAGGCCTGGTGTCATGTTATGGGGTTTCTGGAGGTCCTGCAACCAGTAGCTTTACAATTTCCAAACACACACAAAATAATGTTCATTCACATACTGCTGCTGTCTCAAGAAGACACAGACACTACGCCGTGGTCCGTCTCATCTCCAGACCTGTCCCTGAGGGAAAATGTGAGGGATGCTATTGGACGCTCTATCAACACTCCACCCCTACCGCACCATCTGCAGAACTGAGTGAGAACATTCAAGCTGCATGGGATGGATCATCACAGGAAACCATTAGGAAGCTCTACAACTAATTTTGTTAACAATACAAATCAAGGAGGCCTTCAGATTCTCAGATGGCTGACCATGGAGGGCTTGGTGTCGATGGGATTTGAACTTGACAAATAAGCAGTCAGGCAATTCCTTCACTCTGTAGTGGTGAAACCAATCCCAAGGAAGAACAGGGAGGTCAAATTTCTCAGAACTGTGTTCTGAAGTAGGGTTTCACAGCTCTAGAGTGGCCCTACTGTCTAACTGCTGCTCATC
Organism: Acestrorhynchus altus; assembly: GCA_034509495.1. Taxonomy (NCBI): domain Eukaryota; kingdom Metazoa; phylum Chordata; class Actinopteri; order Characiformes; family Acestrorhynchidae; genus Acestrorhynchus; species Acestrorhynchus altus. Next base: position 3,820,024 of record CM067512.1, on the reverse strand, counting down.
AGTTCAAATTCCCCTGAGCCACTGTCAAAAGCCTCCCAGTCTGGGGACACCATGAGATACGGGTTTGATCTAACCTCCAGATGAGTTAATAAACAGTAAACATATTAAAGAGGAGGAGCCACAGTCTAAATCTCTCAAAAACAAAGAATTTTTGACCAAACTGAGATACAGAAGTAAGTTTGGTTTTGACTAAACCAGGTTGAGTTATTTCAAAAGGTCCTTTACAGTGTGGGTCAGAACATACCTCAAAGAGCAGGGCTTATTGGAGGTCCCTGGTCAGCGGTGGTGAGAACATAACAACAGTGTTCCAAGGATGGACAAACAAGCAGGTTCGTTTGAGCCAGGCCCCAAGGCAGCTGACCGAATGCTGACCGACGTCTGACGCAGCTGATGCAACAGGTTCACCCCAAACCTAATCCTTTCTTACTCGTTTTGCTTCGCGGCCTCCGCAGAGTGACACCGACCACGAAAACACGAACGCACACAAACAGCCTGTACAGTATTCTATCTGCTGCTTTACTCACTGACATCGGCGCTGAAACACACTCACACACACATACAGAATGAGTAAAAACTCTCATTACTGACTATTATCTCTGTCAAAGCTCACGCTATTATCTCCAGCAGGACACAATGAGACGAAGACAGAATAAAAACAGATCAGGGCTTGATCTCAAGCTTGAGCTCTTTATTCCTTTCACTGGCTCTCTAAGTAATAGCGACAGTTATTATGGCTGCCTATTATGTTTCATTACTATCAGTTAAGCTGCCAAAAACACTTAAAGCAGAGCCAGCCTCCCTTCCCTTCTGTTCAGCGAGCTGATATAGTGCAGCGAGATGTCTATTACAGTCCATTACTCTATTGCAGTGTACAGCAGCTCCGAATAAAAAACCCTCACTGACAACAGCGGCCACTCCATCTTCCTGTCTTTCCGAGAGCACACCGATGAAGACAGCCGAAGCAGAGGAAGCTAAAGAAGGAGCCGAGTCTTAACTCAACACGTGCCACCGAGGTTAACAACGATTTTACACCGCTGTCTGATTACAATCAGCTCCCCTTACCATACAGGAGCTCTTCATCGCTCTATAATTACAGACCGTAGTCTTTATTACCCTCCTTTCACCCTGATCTTCAATGGTCAGGACCCCACAGGACCACCGCAGACCAGGTATTATGTGGGTGGTGGGTCAGCAGTGCAGAGTTTCTAAACACTCCTGTGCTTTCTACTAAACACTCCCACCTACCTGCACAGTTTGTGTTGGTCATCCTGCACACCTTTTCCTGAATCTTGAGCTGGAGCACCATTTGTGCTCCAGAACTGACCATTCAACATGGATACCTGGATACCATGGATACCAAGGCGATGCTCAAATCTTCAAATCATTGTTCCAACATCTAGTGTCAAACCTCCCCAGAAGAGTAAAGTGTCTCCAATTCCTCAGAAAGGTGTGCAAAAACACAAATCGATCTCATGACACAACTGACCTTGAAGACCCTTGATGTTACCAGCCGACCCAATCCTGAGTCCATACTTGAGATTCCAGCACCTCTACACAGTTCAAAACATTCATAGACCATCTCTGTCCACCTTTCAGCCTGGCCTGTAACAAACAAGTCTCTGTGGGCCTTTCCAGCTGTCTTTCTCGGAGAGCTTCACGAGGAACACAACACACTGTGCATAGCTGCCCTGCTGTATGTGCGGTAAAAACGGTTCTAAAGTGCGATTACGCAGAACCACAGCAGGTAAGCATCAGTCACAAGGAAGGTTCGGAGGGTGGACATATGTGGTTATATGACAGCTGTCATATTTCACCACAGGCTGTTGATAATGTAGAAAGACATATGTAGAGTCAAGCCATATGGCCCAGGATTAAGATAATGATGTAGGAATCTGGAGTCAGTGTTGGAACGATTTCAGCAGCGTGATACAGAGATAGAATTAAGCCCTGGTCACACTGAGGTTTCTGCATTTCAGATTCTGCAATTTACGCAACGGGTTTGAGTGCAAACTCTTACTTTTACTTTTAATTATTTTTCCCATTACTGTACGCCATCGTCAGAGGAGGTCTACACAGAGAAAATGGAAAGTTCATACCACAACAATCAGTGCTTCCTCCATATCGGTTCAGACAGAACAGCAGCGCTATTGATCAGGGGAGGGTTTCGCATCTCAAAGTTGTGAATCTCACTGAAAATCATGGACCTTTGCAGACAATATCTCAGCGTGACCCCAGCTTTAGGAGTCTCTTAGGAACAGTGATAACAGGTTCCTGAAGGTCAGGCATAAAAATATGAGAATTTTCACAAGAATCAAATTTTCATAGCTAGGTCAGAACATCTCCAAAACATGGTGACAGGTCTTGGGGGGGACTTCCCTGTCTCTGTTTTTTCCGGTCCTTCCGATGGACAGTCCATCCCTGACTACAGTGCTGAGCATGACCCACATAATAGCTGCTCTGTGGTGGTCCTGTGGGGTCCTGATCGTTGAAGATCGGGGTGAAAGGAGGAGAATAATGTCTGCAGAGAAACAGATGAACTACAGTCTGGAATTATCGAACCACAAAGTGCCCCTGTGTGGTATCTGTATGGTTACCACTGATCGGTGTGTATGTGCTACTATATCTTGTATCAATTCACCCAGTATGTCAAAAAGCTCAGGGTTCTCTTATGGGTTCCTGGTTTAGTTTGCATGAAGAATTGATGAAGAGTAAATGACTTTTTATCATCACTGCTATTTGAAACATGGTTGATCATTACTGGACACAGGCTCACCTTCAGTCTTAAAGAGCCTCTGCATAAGGTAGCTCTCTACCAAACGGACCTTTGCTGCCACAGTACAGAAGGAGGCTCTAGACGTGAATGTTCCACAATAACAGCAAATTTGCACTCTTTGCTCACATACAGCACACACTTCTGGACCCACACGGCAAGTAAGAGAGAGTCACGACCAGGGCTGAAAAGGTATTGTGCAGATACAGGTTGGGAACCAAGCAGAATATCAGAGCACAATGAAGTGATTATGCCTGTGAAGGGGTCGTCCTCTCTGTGTGACCATGAAGTGGACCGTGGAGTTCAGGACTGAAACGATAACCCCACACGACTGCGACTGAAGAGCCCGTCGTGCCTCGTGACAACGAAGACATTTAGACTGTTATCATTGTTGCTGAGGCACGACAGCATATATCGAATAAGAGGAGCTGGAGGAGCGGATCAGCGGAGACGTGCAGTGAGTTTTTGAGCTTCTCAGGTGAAGTGGAGCTTGAAAGCTGGACGGCCTTGTCCCTTAGGCTGTCATATTACTGGAGAGTGAATATACTAAGTGCTCTTTCCTGCATTCCGTTTTGCATTTATTTGAACCCTAGAGTTATTGCTGTCGTTTTGCTGTGTGATTAAAACGCAGTTATGTAATTACATAATTCATGGACGGTTACATAATTAACAATACAAGAGAAGATGGAGGGTAATGATTAATGCAGTCCGTTTGTAAGCTAACATGGATAATATTTCAATATTTCAGCAAGTAATATCATTACTAATATTAACATTTACTGTGCAAAAACCTTCTAAACTGAGCATATAGGCCAAACGAATTGCCACACGTGACTAGGTCTAGACAGAATTTTGCCCTATCGACATAAAATTAAAAATAAAATAACATTATTGAGCTTATTGTGCTGGTACAAGTGAATCAAGCACAGTTCAAATGATATTCAGTGTTTAAACACTGTTTACACTCACTGTGTCCACTCACTGTCCACTCCTACTGAGTGTCTCCAGCTTGTAGATGTAAAGTCAGAGACAGAATCCAATCTGATTCTGCACAGTTTGTGCTGGTCATCCTCTAGTCCTTCATCACAGTCCTGAATATTAAGCCCACTCATAATGCTGATGAATAAGAACCTTGACTGAGAAACATGCTTTCTTATCCATTGTGCAGGACCTCACAAGTGCTGCACTGACACGAGGGGAGTGCATTCCCATGATCACTGTCCAGAAGCTTTAATGAAAAAGGGAAAAGCTGTTGAAGCCACAGAGAGAGTCTATATAATCAAACACTGTGTTTTGGAAATGAATGTACGATAAGCATATGTTTGACCGTATCAAGAAGGAACACATTCCAATGGCAGTGTTCATTTCAGTGATTCACTAAAACATAAATTATTATCGGAATTCTTACGGCCTTTTTGGCTTTTGATTTTGGGTCAATCTGGGTCAATTTGGGTCAGATCTGCAAATCCCACAATATGGAAGCACCTGCAGAGACCTTGCAACCACATTAACAGCCAAATCACAGTGTGGAAAATGTAGCCACGGTGGGTAGGATTAAGCTGCATATCTCCATTTTTCTGTTTTACTTTATTTTATGTGAATCTGCCCATTTGTCTTTACATTGTATCAAATTTCCATGATGAATGGACCAATAGAAATCTACTTACATTGACTTACATTGAAACCTAAGAAGGTTTTTCCTCCTCCGGTAAAGCTTATGCATTGGAGATACAAGGTATTTGTGTGACAGCATCGATATTTTTATGTTTCGGGAACTATAAATATGCACGTAATCAAAGACACCGCACTGGAAAAGCGCGAGAGTATGAGGCTCAATAGTGAAACAGAAAGAATATCAATACGGCGAGTGGCTTCAACTCCTGGAAATAAATCACGTCCCCAACACAGGCTGAAATTGATCTGGGTATTGCAGGTGTGTGTGTGTGTGTGTGTGTGTGTGGTGGTATTAGGGAGTCCTATGCTTTTCCCTGAACGCAATCACTCCATAAGCCAGTGGAGTCATCAGTTTATTGCCTTAACCGTTTACAGCATGGATACCACGGAGTGATTTTTTGTTGTTGGTTTTATTTCGGTTCGGTCCCTGGGGTTCACCATAAACGGCAGACAGACAGGTACTTCACTCCTGCTGGATCTCTTACAGATATGGGACAGACTGGAAGGGTTGAGGGAGGGTTGACTAGTGTGTGTGTGTACAAGTGTGAACTACAGTAAATTCCCTTGAAAATAAGATTAAATAGAACCAATCTAGTACCAGTTAAGAGCTCTTACACTATAAAGCAGTTTCCCACACAGGGATTATTGTCTAGACCTAGACTGTATTTTCCTGAAGTCCAGGACTAGGCTTAATCTCTGTCTGAGAAACAGAAGCCTCTGTAGCAAACTGTGACTATTAGACCGTGGTCTTCAGGCAGGTCTTCATAAGAGCAGCTGTGTAATAATCCTAATTTTGTCTAGAATACTCTCATGGGATTCTAGTACTATATCAACACTAAGAGCACGAGGCAAACAGAAAGTCAGACTAAAGCCCTACTTTGTTGGGACTAATTTTACCTGGGGAGGAGACAGACCAATACAAAGAAAAGAAAAAAAAACTTCTGCTAGAGCTGCCCCTGACAACAGTAAGTGCTATTAACTGTGGCAGATTTGTAAACAATATTCTACAGTCTGTCTTGTATTGCATTTCAAAAAGCCATTAAATACAAGTGTGCTGGCTTTGTGACATCACAAAATAACCAAAGAGCTGGTCAGTTCACTGTATTAATCCTTTAGTTATAGGCTCTTCCGTGTCTGAACTACTGACCTCTGCCCGAAAATAAAAGCTTAAGAGACAGATACAACCCTGCTGCTGTGGGACTGTTGGAGTTGTTGTCATAACTACACTACTGTCAATCACGCTTTACAATCTGTCACATGCACAATATAAAACGAACAGTGTTTCTCTCCCTAAGCCTTTAAAGACCACATCTGGACCATCATCGACTGATCTCAGGAGTCATGCCAGTGCCAGTCTATGATATCTGAAATATGCTTTACTATTCTAATGGGCTGGAGATGTTAGCAGCCGCACAAATGACTTCCTTGACAGCAGCGTCAGACTTAAATGTATGGAGTGGTCGATGGAGCGGCGCAATTAAATTCAGGATGAGCTGTCATACAAACAAGAACATGCGCTGTAGACATGCCAGCATGGTAAATGGATGCTTTCTCTGGACTTAATTAGCAAGAGTGATGAGGTGCAATGTGGCCTAAAGGCTGTGGTGGACTTTAAATAAGAAAAAAAAAATCCATTTAACCTCATTCAATTAACTGTGGCCATAACACGGGGAGATCAGCTGCCTCAAAAGACTACAGATCGTCATTATAATCAGTGACTCACTAATATTTGCTGTTAGTGTGCTCCTGGTTCTGCAGCGGAAATCCAATGACAGTCGTACTGAGGCTGAGTGATACGGTAACACCATGCAGACTGAAAGCCAGTCAGCAGTTTAAATGCAAGTACACGAGCTGTTCTTGGTCTTAATCTGTTTTTTGATGATTCATGTTGTTGTCTAATGTTGTAGACGTTCAGGTGAAGCCCACAATATACTCAGACAAACATATCGTGATGTCGCTTGGCGTGATGGACAGTCCTGCTTGTTCGGCAAGGCAACAACATACTGGTACAGTCTGCCTGAAAGAACAACATGTTTACAAAGTTATCATCTGAGCAGTAAACAGCAGCATTGCTGCTCAGATGGATGGATGGATGGATGGATGGATGGATGGATGGATGGATGAATGGATGGATTCATATACAATAGACAGTACACAATACAATATATGATGTGAAAAATACACCCAATTAGTACACAATACACCCGCCAAAATCATCGTTAACATGGCATTAACTCACTGGCTATGGGCCTCGTCCATCATCGTTACCATGGCATTAACTCACTGGCAATGGGCCTTGTCCATCATTGTTACTATGGCATTATCTCACTGGCGATGGACCGCCTCGTCCATCATCGATACCACGGCATTAACTCACTGGCAATGGGCCTCGTCCTTCATCGTTACCACGGCATTAACTCACTGTCTATGGGCCTCGTCCGTCATCGTTACCATGGCATTAACTCACTGGCTATGGGCATCGCCCATCATTGATACCATGGCATTAACTCACTGGCTATGGGCATCGCCCATCATTGATACCATGGCATTAACTCACTGGTTATCATTGATACCATGGCATTAACGATGGTAATGATGAATATACTGGCTTAGTTTCCCTGCTCTAAAAGACCTACCCACTCCTAGTGCAGCCCTCTAGGACTGGAATTGTCCACCCCAATCGAGAGCATATCATCCCTGAAGAGATGTAGAACATTCTGCAGTAGCTGGAAACCATTTACACACAAACCACACTAAAGGCAGGGCAAATAAGCCATCTGGAAATACTATTGGAAACGCTCTTATATCATTTTAAATCATTTGCTATGAGTGCCAGTGCCTCAGCATGATTCCTGTTATAATTACACACTTTCAGTGACAGGATTTTACACACATTACACCCCGTTTAAAGGCGTGCTGGCTGACAGGGTTCAAAGAGGTTTCAGCCAAGATAACCCTACGGTTTTGACGCCTATAATCAAGGCCTACTAAAAGTATCTGCAGTCTCAGCTCTGAAATGTGTGATCCAGCTTGCCGCCTTCAAAATGTTTTCTCTTCCAATGCCTCCGGAGGGAGCCGTGAATGCTAATAAGAAATGCCTTAATGAATTCTGATAGGCCAGAGGTGTCAGCTGGGCATTCAATTACCTCCGAGCATCTCTAATTAAGGGGCACGGCAACATCTATTAACATGGCCACGTTCCTGGTCACTCTGGAGTGAATCCTTAATAGAAAACGTGCCATATGTAGCACATAATAAAAAGCTTGGGTGCGGAAAGCAAGGGAGCATCACAAATCGCTGAATTAGAAGTAAGACCAAGACGTGCATGTGCTGGCCAACACTTAGCAAAGCTACTCACAATAAATATGCGATGTGGACAAAATTATAGGGACAATAATCAAGATTATAAAAAGACTTCTACTGTTTCTTTTGTCCAGAGAATGCTTTCTACTAAACGTTGAGAATTGCTGTAAGGATTTGATTGCACTTTGCGACAAGAGCATTAGTTAGGTTAAGATGTTACCTCAATTCCCCAACTCCAAAAAGTATTGCATGGAGCATTATGATTCTAGAGAACACAGCCAATGCTGGGGGATTTGTACCCCTCTAGCCCACACTTGGCATTAGGCATGATCCCAATAGGTTCATGATTTCTGTCCTATTCTATTGGCAGTACTTGCCAATGTGTGCATTTGCACATCTGTGTCAGCAACTTAAAGTAGCTGAATGCATTCATTAGAAGGGGTGTCCACAAACATTTGGGCAAGTAGAGAAACTGCATTTATATGCACACAATGGAATGTTCTTGCTCAGTTAAAGAACCTGGTTCTAAAACTGAGAACAACCCTTTCTTGGTCATACTTTTCCTAAACCAGCAGAGAAGTGACGCTGAGAGGTTATCATAAGTGACGTGTTAATAAATCTGCCTTCAAAGTTTGCAGCTGCTGATTCACAAGCCAATCCGAAACCACTCACATCTTGCCAGATGTGTCTATGGAGTCTTAAGCGAAGCGTGCACAGCTGTGTTAACCCAGTGTCCAGCGGTCCACCATGACTTCACATACCAGAGCATTACTGGTCAGTTTGGTCAGTACCAACTTTGAACATCAATATTGAACATGAATATTTAAATTAATATTAGAGCATCTTGATGTCAAACCGCTTTAACTGCTCCCTGAGGGGAAGACCCCCTGTCTCGACCCCCTGCAGGAGTACAAGTCCATCAAAACTGATGGGCCTCTTGGTTTGTGTCATAGCGCTACTCTAATTTTTTTACTATATATGGTATAGCTGCTGTCACACCAACACATCTGTATTTTTTGTAATTTAAGTTATTTTGGTTTAAATTTTACACAAATAGAAACGCTCCACAATTCCGGGAACATTCACTTCCAGATGAAAGAAGTGCATTTATCTTGGCAAATTTGAATATTGAGAGGTCAGTCCTTGGAAGTGACAACGTGTGAAGCTCAAACACTGCTGTTCCTCCTTCAAAGGAGCATCAAGTAACACCAGAACAGAGCTGGAAAATGAACCAATTCCAAAACCTCCTGCAGCCCTCCACGAAGAGTGACATAAAAGGTGGTAAATAGGCTTCTAACGCTGTGTCTGAGCTTTTTTTCCACCAACCAAAGACACAATGTTATTATTTATGCAGAGAGGAACAACTTAAATTATTCTATCAATGTAAAAAACACCTCAAAATCTGACTGTGGAAAAAAGAAATCTGCAAAAACATGAAAATGAGAAAAAAAAAAAAATCTAACAGCATGGTGGAGAAAATTCACAGACCTCAAATCAATATCACGATTAATTGAACAATTTATCTCCATTATGCCTAATGAACGATTCATGAACTATGGCTAATCTGGACCTAAAACCCAGTTTCACGTCCTGGACTTTGTAATCCTTGGCAGGTTTAACACCATGTGGCCAATCAATCACATTAACTGTTCACTTTACTTTCAGCGGCAACAAAAGCCAGGTCTGGAAACTGGATTCAAGGTCCAGATTTGAAGACCTGAGTTCTATGACACTGCTCAAAGAACCCTTGTAGAACGTATTTGTAAGGGTGTCGGATCAGAACATCCTCGCATCCCTAAAGCTCAATCCAGTAGCCAGTGCAGGGTGTAGTAACAGCTGTACATCAAGACTCTCGGAATAAGCTCTCCATTCCTGGAGCTTAAACTGGCTTAGCTCCAAGACAAACAAAATTGCAAGACAGTGTGTGTGAGTGCAGAGATACAGGGGTCAGAGTGTGTGTGTGTGAATGTGTGTGTGTGTGTGTGTGTGTGTGTGTGTGTGTGTGTGTGCGTGCACGTGTTATATCGAAAGCCAGTAATCACCAATTTCCGTGTTTAACCCAGATGCTCATCCGGAGCCTCGCCCTGCCATTTCCCATGACGCTCTGCTCACAGTAATGATAGTGGTGTGGCTCTGAGAGCGATGGCTCAATAACACACTCTCACACACACACTCTGAGCAGGAGAGAGAGAGAGATAGAGAGAGAAAAAGAGAGAGAGGGAGTAACAGATATTTCACTCTCACATCAAACCGTCCACTGCTCTCTTTAAAACGCCTGGCAGATTGTCCAGGCAAAGCCGCGGTTATCCTGAAGCAGTTGTGGCAGTGTGTGCGTGTGTGCGTGTGTGTGTGTGTGTGTGTGTGTGTGTGAAGAAACAGTGCTGTATTATCCTTTATTTTGATGCCCTGCATAATGCATCTGTGAAAGTAAGGTTCTTCAAGGGTTCTCCAGAAGATAATGGCTCGAAATAGATCTCTGACACTTTGAAGAACCATTTGAATCCTTGGCCTGGTTAAATGGTTCTCCTCTCTTTTCTCAATGGTTCTTTAATCCTAGTGGTGATGGACCTCACGACACAGTATAGGCCTGGGTGATATATCGATATTCATCTCGGTATCAGGATATAAGCAGGGTGTGAGATGGGCCGAGGCAATATTGTTTATAACAAGTTTTTAAACAGCGTTCTGTTTCTAATAACAAGGTCTCTTGATGTTGGTGGCCAGCAACAGATCCACACTTTACTGGAACCCATTTTACAGGCCACCATATTTCACCACACCACCTTCAAACATGTTGTCTGAAGTGCTCCTTAACTAAGTCTTCCCAGCTTGTGAACATCTTGCCCGCAGCTCCTGGAACACACACTGAGAAAAGCTGGAGCACTGTTGACTTTGCTTCTGCTGTCACTCAGTTCCTGTTCCAGGTGTTGCAGGTAAAAGGAAAGAGAGAGGGGAGGAAATTACAGAGGTTTGAAGGAAGTTCTTTGGCCAGCTGCTTCTCGTTCGAACCACGTCCACCGAGTTTGTCTCCGGAGAGCTGGTGTGTGTCATTATTCTGTAATATTAGGCTTTTCGGAACAGATGTTATAGAGTTAAAGATTCTATAAAAAAGAACCACTAAAACACTGCTCTGTAATCTGTCCAGTTCAAACACACACGCCAAAGGCCTTCAAAAGCACAAGCTGTGGAAAACGGTGGGATGGAAATCATCAGAAAGAGTTTTTGATGTGTGTCTGTGTGCAAAAGTGGCTTCTATAGGAATGGAAGAGCAGCAAGCCAAGCTGGTCTTTCACAGCTACACTATACAGGGGTTGGACAATGAAACTGAAACACCTGTCATTGTAGTGTGGGAGGTTTCATGGCTGCTGTGTCTGATCCACTCGTACCAGCACAACACACACTAACACACCACCACCGTGTCAGTGTGACTGCAGTGCTGAGAATGAACCACCACCCTCATCATAGATGCTCTGAAAATGAGTCCTTTTTTAAGAATCTTTACCAAACATCTCCCTTCCCCACAGTTCAAGGCTCATCTGTAGACATCTAATCGCACAATGAGCAACACTTTATGGATATTCTGAAGCCTCCTGAGGTTTGTAGTGATCCCTAATTACTTCTTGAAGGCTAAAGGAGCTCCAGTTTTCCCTGTAGAATTATTAAAACATGGATCAAAACCTTGCGTCCTGTTCTACAGACATGATATAGTGACACATTTATACACTTAAAAAGAGTTAATCCTGCTCATGTTGGAGAAATCTTTCTCCTAGATTTTGGAGCATTGCTGTGCGGATCTGATTGCATTCAGTGACAAGCTTTGGTGAGGTCAAGATGTTGGATGACCACCACCCATCCAAAAAGTATTGGACGGAGCTCCATCATTCCATCGTTCCATCATTCCAAGTAGGGATGTCCACAAACATCTGGTGCATTCCAAATCTCTTGAGTCCATATTTTTTATTATTATAATTATATTTGTTTTTAACCCAGCTTTATTTTTTTAAACCCAGACTAGCATCTGCTACCTTCACATCGCTGCATGATCACATGAGTGATGAGGAAGAGAGAGGGTCATCACTGGCTTCACTGGGAATTGAACCATCTGATGATAATGCCAACACTTTGACAGTTGTGCCACTCAGAATTCTTCCATTTGTTCCACGTTCATCGCCAACCTGGAACAAAACAGGCCCTAATATGCAGCTCAGATGAGCTCCATCCTGTGTCCCAAGCCTGTAAGAGCAGCTCCTGCTTCACTAGCTGTTTGAGAAAACGAAGCCCTAGCCATGAAATGACCCCAGTGGCTGAACTCTTAACATCCTTTAGAGTGAAACATTACGGTCCGGACCAAAAGAACCAACGCAAGGGCACGCGGAGGTTCTCTTTGCGCTCTTCCTTTCTTTCATTCTGTCCATTAAGTGCACTATTCTTTCAATAAAAGAGGTAATGGGCTTTGACAGTCTCTGTGTGGGAGGTTGCCAGCATTAGCTGTCTAGAAGGTGGATTAAATGCCTGCCTTTTTTTTTTTTTTCGTCTTCCTTCTCCAGCAGCTTGATGAAGCAGTCACAGAGGAACCGCATAAGCTGGTCAAATGGATCTCAGATCTGCAGATAAAAGGTGCTTTTATTATTTGAGTTGAATTTTTGAAGACAGTAAATCATACCACCGATATCGATGGTAACAGCCTACAGTGATTCTTCGACTGTGGGCTCAAAATTAACAATCATTTTCTTTGAACGCTTGACGGTTCCATGTCAGTATGGTAAGCTCCACAACTCAGGACCAGAGCGACCTACAGACATGATACACGTACAGTATATTGTGCGAACACAGGAACGTTAGAGAGTGATGCACACAAATCATATATTCTGTGCCTGGGTGCTTTTATCGTGTCATTGGAGGAGACATTTCAAAGTCTGAGTTGTGGAGAAGCAAGATAATGATCATAAACATGATTGTGGTACTTTTCCGTGATGCATTAAATACTATATTTAATGCAAAGGCTACTCATTGTATATGCGATCACTGTAAACAATTAAAGGGGAACACCGAACCATACAGAATCAGGCCTCTGTGATGGTCAAGGATTCAGATGTATCACTAGTCTGGGCCTTTATTTTTCATTAGAAGGGTATTTATTTTTGTGTTCTGTATTGACGACAATACAACCGAGGCCAAATACCACACTCGTGCATTATGTTGGTTTACGATTTCATAAGAAATGCTGGACGGGATAATGTGAAATCAATCTTATTGTGCAAGCCCTCGTCCAGCGGAGGGACCATATGAAAGAAAGCACAAGCCAACGATGGTTGAGTGAGCCGCTGTGACTCACTGCAGTCCACTGTTTATGTGGGTGGCACGCATGAACTCAAATGGGATTTGCAAATTCTGGACGGAGTAAACGTGACAATTAAGTGTTACTACGAGTTCGGTGGATATTGCCGCCCACTGCTCCAGACCAAAACAACTGACCGAAGGAACAGCCAGTCCGACATTAGTCAGACCAGACAGCTGTCTCCTTCCATTCAGCCTAATTAAAGCGATACTTTGGTGCAGAATCAAATTTGCTCAATTTCCCCTCACTCTCAGATGTAATCACATGGAACATCTGAAGTCCACTGCTGTAGTTTTGCTCTGGCTCAGAGCAGCACGACTAAAAGGTCCAGTCTGAGCAACTGCACTTGGGGAAAGGGGGGAAAAGGGTCACGCCAAACTGTGACCATGTTCACTATAGACATGCAAAAGTGACCTGAGCAGAGGTCTCAAACAAAATGTTACCAAAACATCTAACAAAGTCTGATGAAGTTCCCTGGATTGACTGGTTGGAGAAGCCCTTCAGGGTGAGGCTGCAACTATAGCAGGTGATGCATTCTGGGATATGCCTTGTGGGGCTCCATCTGCCTGAGTGCATCCCAGTGCACTGGCCAGAGAAAGTCTCCCCTGGTGCAGAGGAGAGGGAGCAAGAACAGGATTGGCCGTAACAGCTGAAACATCCATGATAAAGTACGAAACACATGGTTCTGTAGGCTCCTGTGGGGTTTAAATTGGCCAGAAGGTCTATGGGACCATCCAGAACATCTCTTGCTCTTGCAGCTGCAGTTATGCACATCACTTTGGGCATGGTGGTCTCCAGTGTTTGAGAAGGTGTGTGCACCAGTAGGACGACATGCATCTTCAAGTCGCAATTCAATATGTTTGAATACCAAACTGTATATTTAACCGACTGGAGCGAATAAAGTAGGGCAGTACAGACGAGTACATCTCCACTCCATATGAAAGTGTGAATCTAGTTTTCAGCACCTACCAGTTCTGGAACAATTGTACAGTAAGTAAAGTGAGTGGGGTTAATTGTAACAGATGGAGGCTCCATGATATTTGAGTTTGGTAAATTAATACAAGCACAATTAACTCCATACATCTCCATGCTGTTCGAACCAGATGAGCTTTCCGACCTAAATACATAAAATAACTGCTTTTAATTAAATATGATCAGTGAAAAGATTGAAGGTGCCGTGCTAAACACTTACAAATCCAGCAGATATTATCAGCACCATGAATCCCTCTCAAAAAAAGTTCATTGGTGTTCATAATTTCATACAAAACCTTTGAGTCAGATTTTATACTCATTAGATGTAAAACGTGGGATGGCTTATAGCTCATGAATTATTACAGTACGTAACTTCAGGTTTGACAAAATTACAAAGTATCAACATTGAAAACCAAATCTTGAAAAGCTTAAAATCACTTTAAATATAATTAAAAGTGTCTTCCCTCCTGACATGTGTTAGTTTCCAGTTTGGGTCCAGTTTGGGTCACCTGAGGAGACGATGGAGAGAAGAGAAAGGAAAAGCCATTTGGCTAGATGTAGTTTTCAGCCTAGTACATTTGTTGGCTTTCCCATATGTTGAGGCTATATTCCATCTACCTGAGTTCCAGCCATCCTGGATCCTGAACATGAGGTTTGGTTGAGGTTGAGGACACTGGAAATCTGACTTGTGAGGGCGTTCCACTTCAAATTCCCTTCTTGAGAAAAGCAGAACCCTAGCTCCTCTGTTGTGGACACTAAGGAAAAGCCAGGATCCTGTAGTGACCCATATTCCCATAATCAGCAGAGTCTGACGGTGATGAGCTGCTCTCCAGTATCAACAACACTAAGCTCTGTTTTATTTATGCTGGATTTTTGCTTACAACAGTCTTCGAGATTCACTATGTGTCACTTCCATGTGCTGAGCTTTAATTATTCAACTACGCCAAAGTAAATGCCATCGATTTTCCATTCTCGAGTGCCTGTGAGTACTGACTATACCCGCGGTTTGCAGAAAAACGATTACGTGACTTTAAATGAAGAGGTGTTTTGAGATGATTTAAAACTTTCAGGCATATTAGTGTCAGATTTCTTTGCACTTGACATCAGATAGATACGTGCGTTACACATTCCAAAGGGTACACGTGGCACGGCGGCCACAGGACTTACACATTTCCATCATTTATAATGAATTATTGCTGATAGACGATAGCTTCCATTTATTCATTGCTAATATCATTCAATTGACACTTTATAGACACAGGAGCTGATTTTGATCGAAGCCTCACAATAACAAATTCACGTGTAATTTAGCTTCAGAAAATGTTCTAACCTGGCCTTTAGGTGAAGTGACAAGTGAAGATCATAATCACTCTCACACTGGCACAGGTTGAAGCATTTGTTAACCATCTACCAGCAGGACCACCTCAGTGGGGGATGTGAAATAGAAATTCTGGGGAAGCAAAAGCCATCATCAGAGGGACACAGCATGCAGTCCAGTGGGCCCTGGGTCACATGATCGTCTGGCCATGAGAATTGCACCTGTGTAAAAGCAGAACCTGATGTGCGTCCACCCCCCCTCCTCCATGCTGCCCTTACTACTCTCTGTTCCCTTCATTAACTCTCAATGCCACGGCAAAGCCGGAGGATGTGTACGTGTGTTCATCAGGGATAAGCGCGATGCTCAACTCAAACTGTGCACATTAAAAGTGGAATCAGCAGAAGAGCAGGTGTCAGTAACAAAGCACTAGAACCGTCCTTCTCCACCAAGACCTGCTGTCTTTTCAGACTCGGAAAAGGCGTTCCTATGGAAACTCAGTCTTGTTCCCCTTCTCCTGAGCGTTTTACTCCTTTATTGGCTGCTATGGAGTCAGGCGCTCATGCTCAGAATAGACTGATCCATCTCCCCCTCTAGATTCACAGACACACACACACACACACACACAGAAGCAACAGAGCCCTGACACCGTTTGCAATTACAAATACACCAAACGCCCCTCAAATACGAAACAGCACTTGCCATTAATAGCTGTCAGCACTAAAATGATCAATAAACACCATAAACAACTAACACTGCTTACAATAACAATACATCCCTGACAATTACAGTACACCACACCACACTAGCAACTATGATATACCACCAAAACCACAGACAATTACAATACACTCCTGGCAACTACTGACAATTACAATACGCCAATGACAACTACTGACAATTATGTCATAAGCATCCTATGTGATAGGGGGCAGGCACTGGTGGGGTTGTGCAATTGGCACTTCAGAATTGAGGAGAAAATATAAATAAATAAAAATAAATAAATAAATAATCATAGAAATCTAGTAGTTACATTTCCATTTATGGTGTTTAGCAGACGCCCTCATCCAGAGCAATTTACACACGTGCTTTGCTGGTCACTCAGAAAATATCCTTAGCTAGTAGACTGAGGCTAGAATCCAGAGATTCCTCACTCTTAGATCCTGTCTGTGTCAAAAGCCATTCCAAATGCCCATTCCTACTGACATCCACACTTCATGAAATATAAGTGCTCCACTCCTAAGCCACCATAATAAGGTACTTCTCACAGTCATAGGAACCTTAGGAACGCCACCAATGTATGTAACCAGGGTGTAACCATCATCTGTGATTCATACACCCTTTTGCAGTCAGTTGGAATGAGAGCAAAGGTGGACCGTCCTGTCACTTTCACTGGGGACGGTTTCACACAGGTTAGTGTAATCAGGTCATTGCTTACTCAGTGGAAGTGGAAGCCTTGGAAGGGACATTTTTGTGACACAGGTCAGATGTGCAGCATGCCTGTTCGTGGCAGAACAGCACTTATTACAATGAAACCGCCTTTGCCTTCTTTTCGGTTTCCACATCTTGGTTCTTCATGTGTGCATTCATTCGTGGTGGAAGTGTCCTCGTATCTGCCTGTCTGTATTAGCAAGGCCTGCAGGATGGGGTGATTTGGCACTGCCCAACTCATACATTACAGCTGGACAGGTGAGGATGGATGATGAATGCCTGACCACCTGAAGGAAACAGATGAAAACAGCTTCAGGACATCCCTCCTTTAGTCCATTAAATCTAAACTAACCCTTTGACTAAGATCTACTCCGTACACAATCCTATAAAATCATCTCCAGCCTGTCAACACCATGCATCACTGCTCTGCAGTATAGCCAGTGGGAGCGATGCCTACATTGGACGAATTCTGATGAATCAGGTTCACTTGGGCTCACTGTGGGTAGCTTGGTCAACACCCAACAGCCCCTGATCTCTAATTTCTGCTGTTGAACACAAGGTTGTGGGTTCAGTACAAAGGTCCACTAAAGTGCAACTGTCGGCCCCTTGAACATGGTCTTTGGTCCTAAAGTCAAGTAAACGTACAAACGTACATTACGATACAACACACAATAATGCAAGTGACCTCAAATATCACCACAAGGGTCAGTCCTACTTCCACTCATCAGAGCAGGGTTTGCAAAATGCAACTCCTGAACTTCAGCCCAAAGTTCTGTAAGTTCTCCTCCCTCTTTTACAGTCTCCGATGTTGTCATATGCTGATGATATGGTCCAAACCCATAAAAGTGGTTTACTGGACATCTGAAAGAGAGATTTTATTTAAGGTTTCAAGTGTTTCCAGAGCAACAACCTGAAACAAACTTGAGTTGAGGTGAATGCATCGGAATTATGCAGCAAACTTGATGCTCTTAATCCAAAATCAGCATTCCATTTACTGAGCTTCGAGCTTTAGCACACAGGACCCCCTACTGCCTCCAGTACACTCAGTAACAGAGTTACAGCAATACTTCAGAGGTCAACATGCTTCAGACAACAGGCGCAGATTCTACTCTTCCTGAAATACTGTAGAATCAATGCCACTGGAGTCACTAGGCAAACTGTGGATCAGTTCTGAGAGCAGAGATGTGTTGGTAAATATTTTTTCGGCATATCTCCAAAGTCTGAGCCTCCGTGTATGGTGCAACGGCCGCTGCCAATGTTTCAGTTCTACTAATTCCCATGATTTTTCACAGAAAAGGGAATTCCACACAAAATCAGCTGCCAAATGTTTGGTACACATTCACCACACTTCCATTATCTGCTCCCATTTTTCTATGATCTCCTTCAGCACCAAGAACATTCATTACACAGCTGAATCTGATACTTATCCCTTATTATAAAGATGGACACACCACCAGGCTGTGTTAATCCCTAACAGGAATAAATTTGGATGAGGTCTACTTTGTGGCACCTTCTGTGTGATGGTTTTTCGGCCACATGTTTGTTTTTCTGCATTATCCCTGTCCTGATACACATCTCTGTGAATTTCCTGGCAGATAACGCCTCACATTTGGGGGGAAAAAATGTTTTCTTTGTCACCACAGCACTCGTTATCCCCTCTCCAAACACATGCACTGGACATGCTCTGGTAGGTTTCCAAACACTTTCTAAATTGCAAAACTAAAACTTGCAACACAGCAGGATTGAACTTTTACCCAGTTAAGTTCAAGATAATGTGCAATTTAAGGCCTGGTTCTGCTTTGTACTGAGTCAGCGGTCACCTGACAAACAAGCGGTCAAACAATATTGCAGAAAAAACAAACAGATGTTACACAAAGCCTTCGTTGAAAAAGTTGAATACAATTTGGCTGAGACTGTGATTGTTCGGTGCTTTCATGGAAAAGTATTCAATCTCCGTGAATGTCTATGTCCCGGTTTAAAGGTAAAACAGCAGTCTCGGAGGTTTACCGAGGACACAGAACTTGCAGGATCATAAATGAAGTGTGAAGGCTATCACCTTTTATGAGCCAGCCGACCCAATCAATCAGGCCCGGCGAGCGGCGCTGTGAGCTTTTGTCCGGCCAGCTCCATAGAAACAGGACGGCTTCATCTGTGGCTTAAATGTTCTCTCCCTGATTCTCACACGCAGGGCACAACGAACCACAGCTTAGTACTGCATAATCCAATCCTTTCTTCATTTGTGCCGACTGCAGAGAGAGCTGCTTATGGTCTCTGGCGTCGGTGAAGAGGAACGCAGTACCGTACTGTGCTTTACAAAGCCAGGAACAGTTTGACCTGTGCATCTAAACACCAGGCCTTTCATGTGAAGTGGGTTTGAGTGCATTTTCCCAGGCAAATCTGGGAACCACTAGGGAAGTTAACCTTACTGTATATGTTTGGAAGTGTTATAATTAAATCAAATGACACAATTAATTAACAATTATGTAACTAATTACATAGTTACAGTATATCAATCACAATATGAGTGACTGTACAAACCTATGGACCAAAAGTGTTACATGTCAATACAATTTCCTGTTAATTTCCATAATATTTCATAATATCCACATGGAATCAGAATTGGTGAGACAATCAGATTTGGGTCACTTTACCTGCTGTGTGAACACAGTCATATGCATCAAGGAGCTTCTTTCTGAAGGCCTTGATCGGGCCATGGTGATACCGCTCCCTTCAAAAACCGAGAGCAAACCAAACTAAGGCTGCAATCTCATAACAGGATCAAAGACCCAAATCCAAAAGTCTCTTCAAATCTGATGTTTTATTAGACTGTTCATGCTTATGTTCACACTACATCCAACAGTCATCACCGATCTGGCTGATCAGACTGACCTGCTCCGCCATGAATCTGATATATATTGGATCTGTTCACACTGCCATGCAAATGACACATCTGGGTCACTTATGAATGAAAATATTGGATTTGGGTCAGTTTTACGTGGTGTGTGTGCATCGTTTATATGTGTGAGGCTTAAATAAGACAGGCTCCTCCAAAAAACTCCCTAAACCCATTCTAATCTGGACCTGATTCTAATGGAAATTAAAACATTTTTTTTATATTATTGTAGAAAGAAAGTCCTAACCTGCAGAAATTGTAGGTGTGTGTTTTTTTGGGGGGTGACACCTTTGTGTCGGAATAGACACGCATTGCGATCATTATTTTTATTAGACCACCATTGAAAAATGTGAACATAATGCTCCTCCAATACTTCTAGACTGTGTCCACACACTGGTTTATATGGAGCGCTGCCTGGCCTTTGTTGTTGAGTGGTCAGAGTTTCTTAAATGGTGTATTAACACAACACTGTCAAGCCACGCTGAGCGCGGGTCAGCTCATTAGAACTTATCCTTCTTAACAACTCTATCTCTAAATGAAAGCATCGCTCCATTTCACCCTTTAAGTAGCATAGCACGGCTCTAAACACTCTAGTCAATTATTTACTGGTCGCAGAATTAGTCACAGTGAGAAACCATAAGCCTGTTTGCTGAGATAACCCTTCTTTTTCCCAGCTCAGCATTCAGGCAGGCTCAACAACAGTGGCTCTTAACCCTCGTCCTGGAGGATGCCCTGCTCTACACATTATAGTGGTCTCCAACTCCAATACATCACCTTCAGCTGTGGTATTTGTACTTTAAAGCAGGGGTCCTTAAGATTTATTTTACGTTTTCATTGAAAGTGGAAGCATTCCTGAGTGAAGAGGGAGCAAAATGACCTTAGGTATAATATCAGTGTGCTGCACGAACATCCCTGCAAAGTCTAATATATTCATTCTAAAAAGAGCGTGGTCTCGTAGGTTTCCACAGGGGGTTTCCTGGACACGTCACATGTCTTTATGCACCTACGGCACATGTGCTGCCCCCGAAAAAGGACCTTCTGCTGTTTGTCTGAGCGACCGTTGCTCTGGTGCTGACATAAACAGAACAGAAGTACAAGAGCTACTGCACACATGGAGATACCAGAGTGTCAAACCAAAGAAATGCAGAATTACAACGGAAGAGAGCTGGCAAGCCAAAGGAGAGCGTGACAGTGTCCGTCCTAACACCGGGATAAACACTCGCCTGGCTTCGGACTCCATGGCCTGAAAAGTGATTGAAAAGTGATGCTGAGTTGGTTTGTTCTTGCTGAACAGGTGGGATATTCCAGGCTATCATTAGAACGTAATACAGTAGTTATATATAAATATATACGTCATATTTGTTGACCTGTTAATTAGTAATTATACTTTTTTAACCCACTGTGTTTTTGCACACACGGGAATGAATCCTCCGCATTTAACCCCTCCTCACACAGTGAAACACACATACACACAGGTGACTTCACACACCAGGGAGCAGTGAACACATGTGGCAGTGGGCAGAGTTCAGTGTCTTTCTCAAGGGCACTTCAGTCATGTCCTGCCAGTTTGGGGATTCGAGCCGGCGACTGTTAAAGCTGTTTTATTGTCTCTGTTGATTAAAAACACATCCCTTGTCATTTCAGATTCAGACAATTCTAAGTGCTTTCATTGCTGTCTGTTTGGAAACACGACCAATATGACCACCCAAGTAGAGACCTGGCCGCTTTAGAGCTACTGGACTCCTGCTGACCAGCTGTGCTCCTATAGCCTCCTATAGACTTTAATCTGTAGCTGAAGTACAAAGCACAAATTACCGATTTTCACATAATGCTGTTTACATGATCTGATAAGATGGACCAGGTGTGTTGGGAGCGGGATCAATACTAAAGTATGCAGGGCAGGAACCATACTGGGAACCATTGTTCCAGATCATAATGCACCATGGTGCCAAAACATCATGTGATGGATGTAATACCTGCTTTAGATGCATCTTGAGGTTGTAATTACTAGTTAATGAGGTTTCTGTCAGTGCTGAGTTCTAGCAAGGAGCTGTTTGGATGGATGGGGCTTGTACAGCTGCTACTGGACGTACGCCATTGCTCAGATGCTCTTTTGAATAATTAAGAGAATCCTGATCTACCTATCTGAATGTTATGCATGACGACAGCGGGAGCTGGGTGTCTTTCTCCAGCTCACCAGTCCAATCCATGCAACCTGAAACATCATTCTGGTCTCAGCCCAACATATACAACTATGACTCCTCAGAACGTAACCTGAGCTGTTGCAGCCTGCCTGGGTATTCCTCTGAGACTCTAATCCAGTGAAGAAGAGAGAGAGAGAGAGAGAGAGAGAGAGAGAGAGCGAGAGAGAGAGAGAGAGAGAGAGCTGCAGAGAGAGAGAGAGAGAATTAGGGGTGTGTTAAGTTTTCCCTGAAAAGGGGGTGTTTAGTATGTCTGATAAAACCAGCTCTAATGATTCCCTTCCATGGAGATTGATTAAACTTACACTGTAAGTTATACCAGTGTTTTGCACTGGTGGGCGTGGCCAATTCATTATGTTATGTACGAATAACATATAACCGATGTCCATTGAGAGTGGAGACGTTTTTTTCCTTCTCCTGTAGGAATGGTTTGGGACGCAAACCATTCCTCAATCTGGACGCAGAGCTGCAGTGAAAACATACAGACTGAGCAGCTGTCTGCCACGGGAACGGACAGCGTGAATTAAATGGTTACGGAATCATAAGGCATCACAGCCACACATCTGCAGCACATCACCCTGGTTATATTAGTGTGAGGTGTGGAGTCTCATATGGACACAGGCTGAGTGGAAAAAGTAGAAATCGTCCAGTATTCCGAGCCAGAGATCTTTGGAGCTACTGAAATATGAATTGGTGTCTGTTAACAGATAAAGTCACGCCCTTACTTTATTATTTTGTTAATAATGGAAAAATCCCCCCAAAAAATCAGGAGGAAGGTCTCGCCAGACCAAGTCAAATGTAACCATGGCAAAATACATTCAAGCTAAAATTTAAAGTTACTTTTTCTGACACTGTAAGGTCTAAGGGCTGGGCTGACCTCTGGCGTGGAAATCTGCAGCGAGCGGGCTATCAGGTGGCTTCTTCACGGCAGCAGAGCGGTACACAATGTGAGGACGCCCATCGCCTCCTTCCTCCTGCTCAATCACATGATGTCCCGTCTCCACAGGCTCGATGAAGAACTCCTCCTTCTCCGTCCGAATCATTCCCGCCTGGGGAAGAGAGATGGAGATGGTCAGCAACAGAAGAACACAATCAGACAGGACATTCTAAATACTAATACTGTATGGACAAAAGTAGTGGGACAGTTTATACCCCTCTAGACCACGCCTGGAACAAACTCATATTTATCAGTTGCAGAAAGTTTTCTGTTGGCATTACCTTTCTACAGGGACTAGACAAGTGTGTGTGTGTGTGTGTGTGTGTGTCTGCATTTGCACACCCGTGTCTCCAATGGATGCAACTTAAAGTACCTGAATGCATTAATTCAGATACTTTAGGGGTGGGAAGGGGTGTCCATAAACATTTGGACAGGTTGTATAGTACTGTAAATCACTGATGGCATAATTGTACCACTTGAAAATGTACCCCAAAATAAATCGCATTTCTTTTATTATTATTGTAAGGAAATGCTGTTGGAATTTGATCATCCAGAAAATTATTGCACTATAAATGCAATAATTTGGGTTAAAATGTAATGTTTGTAAATAATAATTAATCAAAAAGGCCTGGAAATATAAATAACATATTTTTTTAGTATTCATGTATGTGTCAGTATTATCCCTGCTCAGGACTTTTATTGTGAAATTTGAACAGTGTGTGAGCAAAGAAAGACAGCAAACAGCCTATTTCTTCTAGAAACTAAAATCTGGGTCGGTGATGTAATCAGCTCCGCCCCCTCATGCCAATCAGTCTGCATGCAGATCCAGCTTGTTCACATTAACAGAGGAGTAAATGTGTACTTCATGGCTGCTATGGCATTTAAACTGGGACTGAGTTCAGTTAAAATAGGTCTAGAGAAAGGATAACACTGACACATATATAAATAACAAAATAATAAAGGATATTTAATTTTTTTTTTTTTTTTGGACCAATGCCAAGCATTGTAAATAACCTATTATTACAAATATATAATAATCAATCAATAAATAAATAAATACAGGCAATAAATCATTTTTATTTTAATAAATTTTCATTTTCAGCTCAAAAACACTTCAAATTCATACAAATATTTAAGTAAAATTTTAAATCTCAAATGAAGAGAATAAGAGAGTAATCTCAGATCTCCTGAAAATAACAATATCTGGCATGTATGACTGTCTCCTATAAATACTTTTTTATGATTTGATGAATAAAAGTGCTTCAAACTGGGAAACTATCCTGCAAAAGTCGTCCAGAGTCCTGAAGGTTAAACTCCCAACTACTGCCATAACTATCCAGACCTTTATCATAGCCTATACGGCTGCACTAACCTCATAAGACCAAGATAACAACGGCACACAAGGCCCTGATTGGTCGCACTGAAGCTAATAAGCTGGACATCTGCACATGTTAAAATGCAAACAGCCGAACAGCATTTCAGCTGCATATTTGGTGTGTTTGTGTAAGAGAGAGGGAGAGCGTGTGTATGTCTGCACAGCTGATGCTTCCTTGACATGATCCGCAGTGAGAGGGCAGCGATGAGAGAGCACTCATGCACTGCAGCCCAAGTGGAGCATGGCTGGAGATCACAGCGCAGAAACGTGCTAAAAGATCCATATGTCAGGCCAAGTTATGCAAGAGGCCTCAGAAGGGCGGATACCCTGCCTGACCTTCTCCGCTGTCAGAGGGACGAGAGAGAGACAGATTCGGGCGGGCATGGTCAGAATCCACCAGGATCAGAACTGCACGATGTTCGCTCCTAATCTGTGTTTAGGAGATTTTACCGAATAATGTAAATAATTGGAGCGAATGCTTTCATGAACGCCCTCAGAGCGTGACCTTCGGAGAGCACCTGGAACTTTGGAATATTAGCATTGAGTTTGGACCGTGACATCAGCACGAGATCATTTGGAAGATGACAAAGCTGGCATGTGTAATGTGACTGGCAAAGCCACGTCACAGTACACATGTGAAAGGCTGAACTCAGGAGTAAAATAAATGTATAAAATACACAAAAGAAACATAACTATAAGAATGAAGATAAAAAATAAATGTGATATAAATAGAGTTTATACACTTTAACCCACACTTCATTTATTGCACTGAAACAGATAATTGCTGTGAAGACGTTTTGTGTTTATAGAAACTATAAAAAGAATAAACAAGCACCGGGAATAGAATTAAATGTAGCTGTAGTGTGAGAAGGTAGTGGGAGTTTTTGGTGGGTGCAGTGGGATAAAATCTTTAGTGTGTGCAGTGGGAGACAGTCTTTGGTGGATGCAGTTGGACACAGTCTTTGGTGGGTGCAGTGGGACACAGTCTTTGGTGGGTGCAGTGGGACACAGTCTTTAGTGTGTGCAGTGGGAGACAGTCTTTGGTGGGTGCAGTGGGAGAAAATCTTTGGTGGATGCAGTGGGAGAGTCTTTGGTGGATGCAGTTGGACACAGTCTTTGGTGGGTGCAGTGGGACACAGTCTTTAGTGGGTGCAGTGGGACACAGTCTTTGGTGGGTGCAGTGGGACACAGTCTTTGGTGGGTGCAGTGGGACACAATCTTTAGTGGGTGCAGTGGGACACAATCTTTAGTGGGTGCAGTGGGACACAACTGAGCAGCTAATTTCTCAGAAAGAAATGCAGGTGGAGAAAGAGTTTACGTGGTGTGAAGGTGTGATGAGGCAGGTGAGATGAAATGTGATTGGCTGTTGACCGGAACACTGGGAAGAAGAAGCTGAGACGGGCTCACGTTTTGCTGCTCTTATGGTTTTATGGAGACCATCGCTGGCTTTTTTATACTCCTCAGAGTTTATACTCCTCAGAGTTTATACTCCTCAGAGTTCCCAGACTTAAAAGCAGTAGTTCGTGCATCCAGAGCTGTGTGAACTTCAGCCATGTCCATTCGTTATGGTAAACCGAACTGTCTTTGTGGGCACAACATCCTCTATGCACTTTCTGATGAACCCAGTGACTGAATCAACGATTCTCATCGATGCTGCCACACAAATCACGGAACGTCACTCGGTCCACGTGATCAAAAGAGTCCTACTGCTCTTATTGGCTGGAGCTCCATCATTGCGGAGAAAACAGATTCTCCAAAGGGACGAGACAAGCTGAGACAATCTGTGTCAGCAATGGGTGCAACTTCAATTAGCTGGATGCATTCATTCAAAGGGGTGTCCACCAACATTTGGACATGCATTGTATAACTACTGAACTGAATTATCCTGCGTTACCTTTGGATACAATGCAAATAAGACACTCGGCTGTTATCAGTGCAGCCCTAAGAGGTGATGCCGGTGTAGGGCAGGATGTATCCTGTCTGGAGGGTGAAAGATTGGCACAGCATGGCATTGTTAGCAGGAGATTAGAGCTCTAGGTACAACACAGGTACTAACACAGTGTCAGGTAGCACATACCCCCTTCACTACTCCCTCTCTCTCTCTCTCTCTCTCTCTCTCTCTCTCTCTCTCTCTCTCTCGATCTCAGGTTCTCGGCTCCAAAACAAAGCACTCCTAAAATTGCCCGTCACTCTCCCTAATTCCATCTGTCTGTTTAGACAACTGGTAATTACCAGCCCTCCTGACAGCCCCACGCAGCATCCATGTGGGAGATCTCAATGCAGCAACAAGCTTACCCACACACACACACACACACACACACACACACACACAGGTGGCATGCACTGCACACATTGTCATACTCTTTCTTCTCAATCTGAAAGACGGCACAGCGGAGGGTGAATGATGCCACTATCGGGGCGCACTGAGAGGAATAGATGGGCCCTTTGTTAAGTTAACTGCAGCCATTCTATCACAGCACTTCCTCGCCTCAATGTTCTATTTAGCAGTTTACCAGCCCCCTTCAGTCAGATCCCTGCTATAACCCACTACGACCCGTATTAGATTACACATCATCCACCACATACTGTATGAAGAAGAGCGTAGAAGTACAGTGAAGAGCATTCCTTCATCTGTTCTGTTGAGTAGAGGTTTCATACCTCTGCTCATTCAGTTACTCTACTGATGTTTAGGTATGCGCTACCTGGTGGCGATCGGAGGAGGGTGGGTTCCCCATTTGAGGGGGCCAGCCGCTGGCCTGCTCGAAGGAGGCACTGACCCAGATCTCTGTAAACTTGCTTGAACTACACCCTGCCATTAACTCCTCAAACCCTCCCGACCTCTGTTTCTCTCTGTCCCAAAGTTTGTAGACATCTGCTCAGTCAATGTCTCAATAAGGATCAATGAGATGTTTGGCTTCCTTTGCTGCAGTAATAGCCTCTAATCTTCTGCTGAGGCTTGACATTACACGGTGGAAGTAGATGTGGGCAATTTGATGACACTTTATTATACCGTGATGAATTCTGTTATTAGGATACACAACTTTTCTGACCATGGATACCACCAATCCAAGATTTTCCGACTGTACAATTCTGTGCAATCTTTTTATATTTATTATGAAAATGTTGTTAACCTTTAGAACCTTCTCTCACCACGATGCAATCTGCAGGATCTGAGTGAGAACATTCAAGCTGCATGGGATGGATCATCACAGGACACCATTAGGAACTTCTACAACTCCACGCAGAGACGTCTGGCATGTTGCGTTCAACCTACTTCTGTGTGTAGATCAATAAGTATCGATCATTTCAGTCTATTTATTATTTTTAATTATTAACCATTTATTGTAACTGCTAGGCTTGACCTTCTTCTCAAAGGCATTCCAATCCCACAAGTCCTTATACTTGCATCTGTTGGCTTCCTGGACATTCCTGAATGGACTTTCTTCAGCTTCTGAAAAAAATGCCCTCAAGGATCTGCCCCAAAGCAACTACCACTACTGTAGAAGACAAATAGGTGTGTTCATGACAGATGTACCAATGTTTTATCTTTCAAACCCAAGATACAGCGATGTTCTACATTTCACTTGTGTTCAGGGTGGCAAGTCTGCCAGGATCAACTGTATCTTACCTGCAAATCAAGTTAAGCTCGGTTATCAGAGTGGAGAAATAGTTCTAACGTCTGTATGTCTATCAAGGCTCAGAGAAGCTGAATATGAGTCAGGAAAGGAAGCTAAAGAGAACTGAGACAGAGGCTTTGCCCTGGCTGCCCCCTTCTCTCTCTCATTCTCTCTCTCTCTCTTTCTCTCTCTCTATCCTTGCTCTTTCTGCTCATCCCTTCATCTTGGCCCGCTCTGATGGATGTACGCTGCGGCGCATGAGGTGCTCCTGCTCCAGAATACCAAGCAGCGGGTGAGGGAGGCTGTGTGTCAGCCAGGAGAGATGGCGAGAGGGACTCTGAGACACGGACGTATCGATCCGAGGAAGAGAGGAGGGGGAGAAGCGACTGGACAAGGCTGCACTGTCCCCTCAGCTTTCACAGGAGCAGCTGAATAAAACATCAGGGGCCCTCCAGAGCAGAACGGAACAGTGTGTTCACTTCCTAGGCAGGATTTAAGAGACAGGGGCTGAGCAGGCAGGTGGGGACGCGCTCAGGGACACGGGGCACATCCCAATCCTCCACAACAGCTGCCTGTCACCAGTCTTGTCTGTTTGGACAATGATACCAAGCATGTCTATTAGAGTGTGGAGAGTAGTATAAAGAAGCAATTTGGATACATATCACATGTACAGTTGAATTTTAGTTTTGGTGTCAGAAGTTGGAAATCTGAAATCCTGTATCATCAGGAGGTTGTAAGTTCCATTCCCGCCATTGCCACAGTTAAAAGTCTGAGACACCACAACTGAGCTCACTCTCTCTAGTAGGGTAGGATGCTCTAAAGTGCTCTACTGGCTCTAAGCAGTGCAAATTTGTAAGGGTTGGACATATCATCAGGTTCCGTTCCCAGCTATGCCACAGTCAGGAGCACTCTGGCCTCATTGTCTCTTAGCAGGTAAACTGGTTTAATGCTGTACTGGTTCTGGAGTAGCACAACATTGTAATTGCTGGACCTATCATCAGGAGGCTATCAGGTCAATTCCAGCAATGTCCCAACCAGGACTCACACTCTTTAGATAGGTAGTGCGGCCTGAAGCACTTTATGGGTGTAGAACCTCATTAAGAGGTTATGAGGTACATTTCCAGCATCCAGTACATTCCACAGCTTGGCCTCTATCTCTCTGGGCTAGTAGGAGTGTCTGAAGTGCTCTGCTACCTCCCGATTGGTGCAGTTCTGCAAGTGTAGGACCTATCATGAGTTCCACGGCTGGGAGCTTGAGACACCACAACTGGCCTCACTTTTTTCTAGGCAGGTAAGATAGTCTTATTAATTTAATTCCCAGCTATGCCACGACTTGGTCTCATTCCCTTTAGGTGCTCCGGATGGTCTGTAATGCTGTACTGCCTCCATAGTGATGCAATTGTGTAAGTGTAGGCCCTTTTATCAAGAGGTTTTGAGTTCAATTCCCAGCGATGCCAGAGTTTGGCCTCATTCACACTTGATTTATAGGATTTATAGGATGGTATATCTGGTATATGAGCTCAACTGAGGAAGCATCCTCTCGGCCCAGTTGCATGGATGGGACTTGGCTAATGGATGGTAACCTAGACACCCCCGCCCCACCCCCCTCTAGAACAGCATTAATGCAGTTAGCTAGGACGCATCAAGCATATGCAGGGCACCTCTTTGGATTCTGGTGGCATTCCATTAGGGCGTGAGTGTTAGTTCAATTTCCATTTTTGGAGTTAACTACATACCATATTTCATTAACTGCATAGCACATATTTAGAAGACTACATTTGTCACAACACCTCCTTATCGCCTTGGTGTTGTTGTGCTGCGAGCGTGGGTGGATGTGTGTCTGCACATCCGCAGGTTTTGCATTTGCCACAACATATGATACTAGCAGGAAACAAAAGGAAGAGATGCTTTGCTGCGGCTCCAGCGACCTTTCTCATTAAAAAAAAAAGTCGTCCACCACAAAGCTTCGCTTTTCCAGGCGGCATAACCTACATACCTGGCACACTTCCTCTGACATCGAATCCAAGTCAGCTGTCAGATGAAATCAATTACTGCATCCTAACCCCAGCTCTTGCCAATTATCCAATGCTACATGCACCCTACAGCGAGCTCCTATAGATATGCTCTGGGGTAATAAAAAAATGATGAGTCGATTGGATGTTTTAAGGCACTCTAAGTACTTGCTTGTAGCCTTGTTAGAGTGCAACTCTTCTCTGCTTAATGAAAGAGCCAGTTAGCGTGCGTGTGTGTGTGTCTGTGTGTGCGTGCGTGTGTGTGTGTGCATGCACGCGAAAGGTGTAAGGTCTTTCTGAGCGATGCGACTTGATGGTTTCCATGACACCGTCTATGTATTCAAGGTGAGCAGGACCTAAAAAAAGACCAACCGTGACTTTGAACAGTGGGGAGGCTGACAGTAAGTGGCATATCACCATGACATATTAGATAAGCCTACTTTCTCCCTCAACAGAAGAGCATGAGCAGGTGCAGAGGCGTACAATAGCGCTACAGCCCCTTGAAGGTTAACAAACTGTGCCAACTGTGCCACGCTACAGAACAGGCCTACAGAACCAACAACCTGTTCCCATTCTTCCACAGTGTAAAGAACGTAGACTTCGAGTCAACTTACATCAACAGTCGATCTCCTTTAGATCTCACGTTTGTGTTCAGAGAACATTGATGTCTGTAGTGAAGAGAGTTTGAAGGCATCAGAGTTCCATCATTTAGGTTTGTACCGCTTGCAGAAGCAAACCTTCACACACACATTAGATCGAGTCGTCACAGGCCACTGATTTTGGCTTGTTAGTGCTTGATCTTCTCGAATGCTTTTGGCCCTTTTGTGTTGGCACTGTGATACATATACAGGGTAACTTTTTTTAATTCTCATAATATAAAAACACACCATCAAAATGAACCACTGTCTGCCATCACAATGTACACGTACACTATTGATTAGAAATGGATAAAAATCAATACTTCAATGTATCACACAAATGCAGGTGTGATGTCAACAAGGTTGGAATAAGCCTATATAAACCTTTCTGTAGGCCTCCTATGACTGCCTTCTGCATCTGCATTTTCTACATGGATGATCCGCTGCTTTCCAACTGAAAGACAATGGACACACACCCATTTTATTTCACGAGTAACAGCATGTAATCCTTGATCAAGCATCCTGCACAGAGCCCCCATAACGCTCCCATTTAATCCTCGTTATCCACAGGCTGTATTTACACGACTGATCTCGATTAAAGTGTAAAAATCAAAACCCATCCATTACAGTCTTTGAAAGTCAGTGTGCTCTGAATATGAAGCACACAAACATTCTCCATCAGCCTATCACCTCACACTCTCTCACACCCGTCGCAAATCCTCTTAACCCTTTAAAGCCCGAACCATCAAAAAATCTAATCAAATGTGTATTTTGATCAATGGATTAATCATTTTACTGGAAATTAACACTTTGCATGTGACTTGTGAGCCATGCCTGGGAAATAGGGACATGACCATGATGGAGAGAGAGAGAGAGAGAGAGAGAGAGAGAGAGAGAGAGAGAGAGAGTGCACATAACACACCAACTCCAACATGTTAATGGGAAAATGTCTGGTCCACACTTGTCAGCTATGCAATCGTACTAGTCCTTTGTAGGTGTTTTCTAACCCCTGAGATTCCCCCTCTTGAATCCCAGTTCCTCCTCAGTTTGGCCTCACTTCCTCACCTCTCTCGCTTTTACGTCGCTCTCACAGTGGTGAAAGTGGAAACAGCGGCTCAGGCTGCATCACGGACCAGCTGTGCCATAGTGGCTCCCTCTCTCGCTCCTCCACAGGCTTTCTCAAATGTGTATGTATGATATATTCTTTTATGGTAATGCTTTATTTTACAGCTCTCCTTTATACAGCGTAATAACAATGTAATAATAATAATAATAATAATAATAATAATAATAATAATAATAATAATAATAATAATAATAATAATAATAATGACTAAATGCTTAATAAAGCTACGTGGTTCAGAATTTGTAAATAATGTTACATAATGTAATTACATTACATCCTAAACTTACTGACAGGATACAAATTTCAGTCTCCCTCTCCTTTAATTGCAATTTCACAAATATAATTACATTATGTAACATATTATAGCCATATTCCAAACCATGTAGCTACTTTCTATAAAGCAGTTAATTAACTGTAATTACCTTGGTATTTATACTGTGATATGAGTACTGTAAAACAGCGCCACCTCAATGTGTAGAATTCACTGCTCAGCAAGGATTAAACAGGCTTTTCAACATGTGTAACTGATTGTTATTCATTAATTATTATTTAGATTCTCTAATACGTGAACAGAAGCATCTCACCCAGTTACTCAAACCTGCTTAAAACCAGCCCATAGTGCTTATCAGCTTCAAAATCCGGTGCATGAACAGAACGCTGACCCCACGGTTCAGTAAAGGTCAATGGTAGCAGTGCAGTGCCGGGCTTTGAAAGGGTCTAATCCCGTTCTGTTGTGCCGCATTCTGTGCCAGAGCGTTTGATTTAAAGGCCTTTCTGACCTTCTCCCAGACGGAGGGAGGCAAGAGGGAAAGGCGATACTGCAGAAGGCCCGGAATTCATTTAGAGGGAGATTTAATTGAATCTACGCACTCCTGTGCCTGCACTAATTATCTGGCGAGAGAGAAGATCGCCTTCTGAGAGCCAGAAAAAGAGGAGAAGAGTCCTCTCTGAATGAACAGGACAGGAGGTAAACACACACACACACACACACACACACACACACAAACGCTCTGATTTCATAGTTGCCTAAATTTTGATTAGATTAGGTTTAGGTGTAGATTAAGGTGTAGTCTAAGAAAAGGTTTAGGTGTAAATGATGGTGTAGTCTAAAAATTAGGTTTAGGTGTAGATTAAGGTGTAGGCTCAAATTAAGTATAGGTGTAGATTAAGGTGTAGGCTAAGATTAAGTTTGAGACTGACTCTAAGAGTCCTGGGCTGTACTTATTTCATGGCTAGAGCAAGATTTTCCTCCGAATGCAGCAATGAGTGATTCTACATCTCAAATGTGGAGTCTGGAGTGTAAATGACATATCGGTGACAAACTGACATTGTATAAACACATGTCAGCGAGTGTATCTACTCTTTGGCTAAGTGTTCATACACTCATAAGTGTAGTTTGCCCCATTTGACTTTCATTTTCCCCTTTCTCTCTTACTGTCCTACGCAAATGTGCACACACACACACACACACACACACACACACGCACACACACGCACACACACGCACACACACACATATATACCCACACACACACACGCGCATCTTTTTTTCACCCCTCGGCTCAATCTCCTTATTTCTCGCCCGGGGCGGCAGATGCCACAGTATTTCTAGCACGAGAGACTTAGTGACGCAAGGCTGAGGCCAGCCTGATGCCATTACGCTGGACACACTGACCTCAGGTCAGACCCTGACCTGAACATTCATAATCACTCTCACACACACACTCCGTCACTGACCTGCTGTCTGCCTGCCTGTCAGGCAAAGCCTCCAAAAAGTCTCTGTCATTCCTGAGGCTTTCTGATTGATACCGCTGATTTTTTGGGTGGTTCTTTAGCCCCTTAAAAGCTTCGTCACACCCACACACCTCTACCACAAACATGTTCTTTAAAGAACCAAATATGGTTCTTCTCTGAATCGTTATTATTAAGTGTAGTAGAACATAGTAGAGATGTAGCAACACAGCATACATTATTTATCTGTGGAAAGCCCTTCTAATGAATGCATTCAACTACTTTAGGTTGCACAAACTGCTGACGCAGATGTGCAAATGCACACAGCTGTATAGCCCCTATAGAGAAGTACTGCCAATAGAATAGAACTCTGGAGCAGATGAACATGAACCTATTGCCACCATTTACCTTTTACACCATGCGAGGTCTGTGCAGCTTTGGAACTGTGTTCTCTGGAAGGATGGCACTCCATCCAGTACTTTGTTCAAATGACTCCAATCAAATCCTCACAACAATGCTCCAAAATGTAAAGCTGGACAGTAGGGGTAAACAAGCAAACTTGCTTGCTATGTCCTGCTCAAGAAAGGATTGTGTCATCAGGCCTCCACTGGCAAGACCTTACTGTCTCTGGTCTAATTCTTACTGAGCTCAAGCCAGCAGACTGTGCTCTAAGGAGGAAACTGCTGAGCCAGGTGACTAAGGCTATGTGGGCGAGAGAGAGAGAGAGAGAGAGAGAGAGAGAGAGAGAGAGAGAGAGAGAGGGAGAGAGAGAGAGAGATTTCCATTCTTCACTTGTACACAAAGATCAGGCCTCAGATATCCCATACACTCCACGCACACTTTGCTTCCATTCAGAAACAGAGAACTTGTGGACAATGCACAGCTGCACCGATACACGATCACTTCGACCAGACCCAGCATGTAAGAAATGAGACTGAGAGAAAGATGAGACCTTCTGAGGAAGAAGACATTGTAAAGAACTGCAGTTTGAAAGGTCAACTTGCTTAATGCCAACAAAGGTATAGTTGGTGCTCCATCTGGGACTTTTGGCATGAACTTTGGCACAACTAAAGAACTAATTATCCAACACCGGGACCTGACCTCCACGATGCTGTTTTCTCGGAATCCAATCAAATCCTCACAGCAGTGTCCCAACATCTAGTGGAAGGGCTCCTGAGAACAATAGCTTCTAGAGTGCACTATGCATCATGAAGAAGTTAAGAGGAACTGTTTTAAAGTGTGTTATACTCCAAAACCAGGAGAACAGTGGTCTCCAAACCTGGTCCTGAAGGACTTCCAGGATTCCTAACCCAAATAATTAACTCAATAAGAAGTCCATATTTTGCAAGACAAGTAGAGACTAAGATGGTCTGAGATGTAGCAGCATCAGCCTTCCCAGGACTTTCATGACAATGGTCTAAAGATGTAAGGGACACTGAAGTCGTTGAGAGAAGAGGCAGATGATGAGTTCAATGTCCAGGCAACAGTGATGCTCCTTCCCAGTAACATGCACTGGATGACACCACCTGTTGTTTACAAACAGCGCGTTCCCTCTCCGTTTACCGGCCCGTTTGGTGTCTCTGTTGCCCCTCATGAATCGAGATGTTTCAATCCAGAATATCCACATAAAGCCATGCTACAGCAGACTGGCCTCGTGGTGCTCCCTCTGGAACTTGATCAGAGTGCTCAGCTCATCCGTCTCGTTGACCAGAGATCTGACGTTCCCCATGATTATGGAGGGAATGAAGGGTTTGTAGTGTCTTCTCTTCTCTTTGGTTTTGACTCCAACTCTGTATCCTCTGAACGATCTCTGGAGTTCTTCAGGAATGGGAACAACAGCAGAAACAGAGCATGAGTATGTGCACCAAGCTGCACTGCCAGCTCCTTTGTCCATTGCTCCTGCTGCTTTGTTCTCCATTCCAAGTCAGGAAAGTACTAATAACTAAAACACTACGTGACTAAATGAACCAGGAACCAAAAGTGTGTGTCATTGAGTAGTGTAGGTACCATGCAGTGGAAAAGGACCACAATATGCATAACATAACAACTCGTGAAAAGGTCAACCTAACAACTGGGGTCATATGGCCCAACCCATTCCTATCAGATCCATATACTGTATCTGCATAAATACCGAATAACTTCTAATGATGCTTAATCCCATCAGCAGCAGGTGGCTGGGGAGAGTGGTTGACCTAGCTGCTACCTCTCCCATACACACATACACACATACACAGACATACACTCACACATACACCCTACACACCCACACACACACACACACACACACACACACCCCACCCTTGGAAAGCCTGTGAGAGTTGAACTTGTGGACCTTCCTCTGGGACTGCCTCTCTGCCAGAGTGTGTGTTCTCTCCAGCTCGCTGTTCTGAGCCTGGTATTACAAACGTTTGTAGAGGAAATCAGCCCATTTAACTCTGCACTCACTTACTGCATTTTGAAATTGGGATGGCTTGAGGTTTTCTTGGCATCTGCATGACTCTTTCAAAGCTGATGAACACGGGACTGTAAAAGGACCGGTTGTCTGTACAACCTGCATCAAGGATGCTCACACCACATACAGCAGGAAACAAGGGCTGTATTGGCATGAAGTCTATGACAGAAGTAATGGAGACACCCATTTCACCCATCCCCAAATGAAAACATTGACCAATAGAATGGGGCACCCGGGAGCAGCCATCCTGCCCAGTGCCACGTGTCATGTAGAAGGGTAGTGAATTCGGATGTGTTGGACTGGGGGGGGGGGGGTGTACTGAATATCCAGCATTAGTCAAATATCAAGTGTAAGTCCTTCCCACAAGAGCAGAAGCAGGATGTATTATGCATCTCGAAGGAGAACTAGTTGGTGGTTGGTGTTGCCCAGTGGATACCAACAAGGGACACGGTTTGAGAACTTGGCTGGACAAGAACACCACTATATACCAATAAGGTCTTTGGGCAAGACTCCTAACATTAAAGGGAGCTGCTCTAAACGCTGTTCGTTTTATCCGGAATGTAGTCAGTCAGATAAGCATATTTGTTGTCTGCTAAAAGCCAGCATACAGTTTTATCTACAGATGTGCAAGCAAATGTCCAATTAAATGAAATAAATGAAAAACAATCCCTTAAATGCCTTTAAATATTTAATCTCTCTGGAAAATTTAAATAACTAACCAAATTATCCCCCGAAAAAATCAACTGATTGCAATGCAATGGCATGCTTGTTATCATCAGATGAAATCTTAACATGCTGAGTAATCACAAATGTCCTCACTGACAGAGGAGAGGACAAATACTCTGATTCTGACACTGCATCAGTCCACCTCAGTCCAAAACTCATCCCAACTCATCCACCACTGTTGTCTTGGTGAAGGCAACCAGCATCTTCATGTGCATAGTCCAACGCCAAGATCAACGGTTTGTTATCACACAACTTTGGTCTTATCCAGTGGCCTTGCCTTTTCTGGCTATTTTATGTTGTATCCATTGCTGACACAGAAGTGCAAATGCACACACACACCTTTTCTAGTCCTTGTAGAGAAGTACTGCCAACACAAATGGGACACTCTGGAGCAGATCAGCATGAACCTATTGACACCATGTCTAATGCCAGGTGTGAGTTGTGAAGCTCTGGGACTGTGTTCTCTGGAATGATGATGCTCCATCCAATGCGTTTGGGATGAGTTGGGGAGTTGGGGCTGAGGTGGGCTGATGATGAATCAAATCAGAGTCTTCCCTGGATCGTAGAGACAGTTACTCCAACAAAAACCGGATAAGCTCTTTTTACTCCCCTTGGTTATTGATGTTGTTATTAAGTGTTATTATGAATGAGCAGGCGTCCCAATACTTTATATGTAGTTTTGGTAAAGAAGAAAATTCATGCTGTTATCAGCCGACACTCAAGAGTCAACAGTGTCAGTATCAGAGTATTTGTCATCTCCAGTGTCAGTGTGGATGTTTGTGATTACTCAGCACATACGGTGTAAAGATTCCATCTGATGATAACAAGCCATGCTTCATACTGAGCTCATGAACTCGCAATTTAATGACGTGCATTAATTAGATTTTTGGTGATTATTGAAACACAGAGACCAAAACTGCAATAACAATGAATCTGCGATTAATGGTGCAGCACTAGCTCCTAATTAGTGGTGTAGCGGCCTTTCTTCTCCGTAAAATTAAAAAGGGCTCAAAAAAAACAGATAATTGCACTAGTGTGAGAATATGATGAACTGGGAAAACGGTTGCATCTTGAGGGCTGTGCTTGTGTTTGTCTGTGTGTGTGTGTGTGTGTGTGTGTGTGTGTGTGTAGACTCACAGCTCTGGGCTGTGCTCTGGGTGAAGTAATTGGTGTCGTCCTTAAGGCTTGACTGTAGGGAATGAGGGAGATGGAGGCTGACAGAGAGATGGAGGAAAAAGGATGCCACTAGAAGGATAGCATAAGTGCAAGCTGGAAGGCTGATCTAGTGGCCCACAGGCAGGACTGTAAAGAGGAACATGCAGAGGGGCAGCAGAGACTTCAGAAGGAGCGAACTGTTAACGGGGCTTTTTTAGTTTGTTATTGTGTTTAATTAACAGGGAAGTACTCTGAGCACTAACGTTGGCCTGAACACCACTTTACAGCTTCAAAACACTTACACTCAAGTAATCAAAATCTTTCATAATTTAGTTTCACAACTAAATATCTTTACTTATTTCTGTTAAATGCAGAAGGCCGATGATGTGGCTGATTTCAGTTCATTTGTGCTATCACCAATATACACTATTAATGGATCCTCCTACTGCATAGACACTATATGTCCAAATATTTGTGGATTCTAATCAATAAATTCATCTTAAGCACACATTACTGACACAGAGGTGCAAATATACACACGTCGTGTCTAGTCCTTGAACAGAAGTGAAAGTAGTGCCAATAGAATAGACCTCTCTAAAGCAGATAAAGACAAACATATTGAAACCATGCCTAATGCCATGGCCTAAGGTGTGGTCTAGAGGGGTATTGGAGCAGTGAAACTATTCTCTGGAATCATGGTGCTCCATCCACAAGACACACGTGGTGGTACAACATCTTGAAAACACAGCAGAGACCAAAACAGCAACTATATGCAATTTAAATGGTGTTCGACTAAACCCATCGTCAGATGTTTGACGTAATTCCCCTCATTGAACAGAGGGTGTAATGCTGATTATATACACTGATCCAGGGGGTATTCCAGCCTTGCACCAAAAGATTCTGAGTAGGCTCACCCAGTGTAGGCTGACCCACCTCAACCCTGACAAGAAAGAAGGGGATAAGAAGACAAATGATGGAATAAATTAAACTGAGTTATTTAAAGCTGTAAATATGTTTCTCAGTCCACTCAACAACAGACTGTAAATGTAATTTTTTTCCACCAACAGGACCTGGGTCATAGAGCTACTGCATGCTATTTTAGCAGGCAGCAGACTTGCCCTGGACAAGACGGAAGGAACCTTGTCCATAGCACAGTGACCAGGCTGATGTATTACCCAATCCTGCCAGCAAATGTAAATTCTTCTTCTAAAGGTCAATTTTGCTACTCCATCTGCTGTTTGGAGCGAAGCAGAAGAGCACTAGTGCTACATCACTGCATAGTGGAAGTGGAAAGATCGGACGGAATAACGGAGTTGTCCATCACCCTGCTGCACTCGCCCAGGCTGCAGAGCATCTGCTGCAGTGCTGAGAGGTTAAGAACCTATGGATGGACTGAAAGTACCAAGGCCAGAAAAGGAAAACGACTGTTATCACCAGACATAACTACAGAAAGGTTTGGGATAAATCAAGTTTTGGACAATGACCTGCTCACATGGTTTGAAACCTCCTCAGTGTGGACCACTCCCTCTGGCTGATGACTTCAAGTGGATCAGACACAGCACTGCTGCTGGAGTTTTTAAATCCCTCAGAGTCACTGCTGGACTGAGAATAATCCCTCAACCACACATGTCCAGCCGACAGCGCCCTGTGGGCAGCGTCCTGTGAGCACCGATGAAGGACTAGAGGATGACCAACACACACTCTGCAGAAACAAATGAGCTTCTGTCTCTGACTTTACATGTACAAGGTGGAGACACTCGGTAGGAGTGTCTAATAGAGTGGACAGTGAGTGGACACTGTGTTTAAACACTCCAACAGCACTGCTGTGTCTGACATACACTATCACACCACCACCACGTCAGTGTG
Source organism: Acestrorhynchus altus (assembly GCA_034509495.1). NCBI lineage: Eukaryota > Metazoa > Chordata > Actinopteri > Characiformes > Acestrorhynchidae > Acestrorhynchus > Acestrorhynchus altus. The sequence continues at coordinate 3,780,492 of CM067512.1, read as the reverse complement.
ACTGCAGTGCTGAGAATGACCCACCACCCACATAACATCTGCTCTGTGGTGGTCCTGTGGGGTCCTGATCATTGAAGATCAGGGTGAAAGGAGGAGAATAAAGTCTGCAGAGAAACAGATGAACTACAGTCTGGAATTATAGATCTACAAAGTGCTCCTGTATGGTCAGAGGAGCTGATAAACTAGACCGTGAGTGTAGAAACAAGGAGGTGGCTATAAAATTAGTAATTTATATGTGGAAATTATGAAAATTACCCTTTTGCCAACCTATTGTTTAACAATAAGCAGTGAATTATGTACTAATGATCACCACCACAGATTGGATCTTCTTGCAGCACCGTGTGTCTGCTCTCTCTCTCCACAGCTACACAGTAGAGCTTTGGCAAGGGTGTCGGCACGTTCCGGCTGAGTCGGAGCGCCGGCTGACAGCAGCGTATTGATTGGCGTGTGTTGGAGAGTTGAACTCGATGGCGGTCTTGGCAGTGCTAAATGGACTCTTGTTAGTGATTTGGGTTCCTGGCCCTGCTGCCGTCCCGTACTTCCTGCAATGGGAGCAATGTGCAGCACCTATTCATCAATTCCCAGTGGCTCTGCAGTGGGACAATGTTGATCGATCACTTCACTTAGTCCAGATGGACTGTTTCAGAGCAGTAATCTGGGCGGCGCTGAGCCGGTCCTATTTAAGCAGAGCTATGATAAATGTTTAACTGTGTGCTAATTCATGTACAGGCAATTTGTGTTCAGGTCTTACAGAACCCTCCCCAACCCATTAGTCTGCCCTGAGGCCATAGCGGTCAATATGAAGACAAATAACACTGCCCACACTCAGGGCTCACCAAAGACAATAACATTCACTTAAAATGAACAAAAAAGTAACACATATAGATTCACTGAAACTATGACATGCCTCTGTTTAACCCTAATTAAGCAAGTGTAGACCTTTAATCATCCTTTTGCTATTTTTCTTAAACATTACACAATAAAGAAGGATATCTTAAAGGGAGATTTCACTGATGTTTCAACATTTCTGAATAACTAACCCCTTTTAACAGGCACTGTAAAGGAGCAGTTTACCCTTTTTGACCAACCTGGGGTAATAAAAAACTCTGCAAAACCCATATTTGGCTGTTTGACCTTATTCCCCTCATTAAATTGATTATATCAGGTTGCAACGGCATAAAAGCAATGCTCATTTTATTCTATTAGTGTGATGCAGCTCTTTCATTTAGTTAGTAAAGAAGTGTGTGTGTGTGTGTGTGTGTGTGTGTGTGTGTGTGTGTGTGTGTGTGTGTGTGTGTGTGTGTGTGTGTGTGTGTGTGTGTGTGTGGGTGGGTGTGTGTGTGCGTCTGGTTGTATATGTGTACAGCAGTGTGGTTCCCAGGGCAGCATGGTTATGTTACAGAGTTAGTTATGGCTCAATCGAAACATCACCAAAAACTTAACCTTAATCAAACCGTCAGTAAATTATGACATTTGTAGTGTGTGCTCAGTTTTCACTTAATAATCATTCAAAGTCTTTAAAAAGTACTAACAGATTTCTTTTTTATGAGGGGTGTGAGGGGTATATGAGGGATATATGAGGGGTGGAGGGATATGTGAGAGGTGGAAGGGTTGTATGGAGGGATATATGAGGGGTGAAGGGGTATATGAGGGATATATGAGGGGTGGAGGGGTTTATGAGCACTATATGAGGGGTGGAGGGGTATGTGAGGAGTGGAAGGGTTATATGGAGGGGAATATGAGGGGCAGAGGTGTATATGAGGGGTGGAGGGGTATTTGAAGGGTATATGAGGGGTGGGAGGGGTATATGGATGGGTATATGAGGGGTGGAGGGGTATGTGAGGGGTGGAAGGGTTATATGGAGGGGAATATGAGGGGCAGAGGGGTATATGAGGGATATATGAGGGGTGGAGGGGTATTTGAGGGATATATGAGGGGTGGAGGGGTTTATGAGCACTAATATGAGGGGTGGAGAGGTATATGAGGGATGTATGAGGGGTGGAGGGGTTTATGAGCACTAATATGAGGGGTGGAGGGGTATGTGAGGGGTGGAAGGGTTATATGGAGGGGAATATGAGGGGCAGAGGGGTATATGAGGGGTGGTGCGGTATATGAGGTGTATATTGGCCATATTTCTTTAGTCATGGGAACACCTGGTTCAATTCACCATCACTATAAAAACATTTGAAGTAGTTTCTCTACAGTTCTCACCAAACCCACACTGGATTACTGCGTTTACATTTCTGTGATTCCATAAATGAATTATGATTGAAATTTGGAAAAGACCTTGGAATTTTCCTTTAAATTATTTAAATGTTTTGTTGTATCTTATCAAATCTAAAACATGGATGAAGCGCAATAGTGCGGTGACATCACGCAAGATGAATAAGTACAAACAAGTCTTGGAAATGAACTGGATACTTATGCTTTTGAAACCACCAGTGACAACCATTCTTCTAACGCAGAGGTCACCAACCCTGCTCCTGGACATCTGCCTTCCTGCAGACTTTAGGTACCACCCTAATCCCCCCTCCTGATCCAACGAATCACAGCCGTCAGACATTCCTGATTGGCTGAATGTGGGGGTGTAATATTTGAGTGGAAGCGGTCCTCCAGGAGCAGGATTGGTGACCCCTGGCCTACAGGCTGAGACACCTGAACGTGTCTGATGGCCTCAATAAAGCAAAGATCGCAAAGCAAAAGTTTCAGGAATTCCTTCACTCAGTCCTTCACTCTTTCCCCCTCTTTTCTCTCGATCTCTATCTCGCCCATTAGATACACCTGTAACCTAGCAACAGGGAAAGACATCATCCCGCCCTCGACCTTCCCCAACAGTGACAGCTGGAAGCTGACAGCCAATCAAAAGCAAAGAACTTCATCTCCCAGGGCACCAGGCCGACCAATCACAGACTTCTGTACGACCTGTTGAGATGCATACCCCCCCCCCCACGTCTTCCACTCAGACAGATACCCAGCCCCACCCAACGAGCAGCAGGAAGAGATCACAAGATCAGTCTCTACTCAGCATACAAACACCACACAGACCCATAAACACATTCACACTGACAGGCCGGCTCTCCGCAGCACCTCTTGTCGATCTCATTAAAATCATCTCTATCACTCCACAGTTGAAGGCAAAATAGCTGCGGGCAAAAGGAATGATCTGGCAACAAAGCCAGGCTTCGTGAAAAACAGCCTGTCACACTGTATCAATACAGATGATTGGAAAGGCTGCAACTCACAGTTGTACACCTCCAATCAGTCCTGTGGACTCGCTTTACTCACACACGCTGCTGTCTCGGGCACAATGTGCTCGAACGATACAGCAGGAAATTAAAAAATACTCTACATGAAATTCAAACATGCTGGTGTGACTTTAGTAGAACATGCTGGTGTGAGTTCAGTAGAACAGGCTGATGTTGGTTTAGTAGAACAGGCTGGTGTATATTTAGTAGAACAGGCTGGTGTGGGTTCAGTAGAACATGCTGGTGTGGGTTTATTACAATGGGCTGGTGTAAAGTTAGTAGGACAAGCTGGTGTGGGTTTAGTAGAACAGGCTGGTTTGAGTTTTGTAGAACAGGCTGGTGTATATTTAGTAGAACAGGCTGGTGTGGGTTCAGTAGAACATGCTGGTGTGGGTTTATTACAACGGGCTGGTGTGAGGTTAGTAGAACAGGCTGGTTTGGGTTCAGTAGAACATGTAGAACATGCTGGTGTGAGGTTAGTAGAATATGCTGGTGTGGGTTTAGTAGAACATGCTGGTGTGAGTTTAGTAGAACAGGCTGGTGTGAGGTTAGTAGAACATGCTGGTGTGAGGTTAGTAGAACATGCTGGTGTGAGGTTAGAAGAACATGGTGGTGTGTGTTTATTAGCACAGGCTGGTGTGAGGTTAGTAGAACATGCTGGTGTGAGTTTAGTAGAACATGCTGGTGTGAGGTTAGAAGAACATGCTGGTGTGAGTTTATTAGGACAGGCTGGTGTGAGGTTAGAAGAACATGCTGGTGTGAGTTTATTAGAACATGCTGGTGTGGGTTTAGTAGAACATGCTGGTGTGAGTTTATTAGAACAGGCTGGTGTGAGTTTAGTAGAACATGCTGGTGTGGGTTCAGTAGAACATGCTGGTGTGAGTTTATTAGAACATGCTGGTGTGGGTTTATTAGAACATACTGGTGTGGGTCGAACAGCGCCCTCCTTGGTATCAGTAAAATCTAATATTGTGATAATGATTAAGAAGCCATATCAGTCCACATGTGAACAGACACTGAGAACGTTTCTCCGCCTCTCTGGACCTGGTCAATCTGTCCTCTGTTCCTGCATCGGCCCAGTGCACATTTGCCTGGGACACCGCAACCAATTAGCTCATTGTGTAACACAACACAGGGAGGGAAGCTGGCGTTGACTGGGTCTCATAATCAAACCAATACTATGGTCAGTCATGCCTCCTCCAGCTGCTTCATTAGCGCACAATCCCTCTGTATCTCCTGCTCGCTCCTCGCTGCGGATCCAGCCAAATTAACCCCTGCTGTGCCACCCCCTCTTCCAACCACACGCTCCGTCTTAATAAGCCCTCTGCTAGTGCAGCCACTCGTGCATAGATGCATCATCTACAAGACCATTAAGCGCAAAAACTACTACAGATATGAGTATTAGGGTCTAAACTGAGGTCAGTGTAAACGCTAAGCGATATCATGTGCATTAAGGATGAGGTAATTAGCGTCAAAAATAACGCAAGAGGAGATAAATGGATCAATTTGCAGTTCCTCAGGTTTCCCACTTTTAGGAGTACCATTTTTTATCAGAGAGATAAAAGCGTGTGAAAGTCAAGTTAAGTGGTTTTAATGTCATTGCTTAAAATAACTGCATACAGTTGATCGATGCATCACAAAAGGCCCTTCACCAGCTTCTCGTTTACTCCGTCTCAGGCAGGATTTCTGAGCGGAGAATGAAATAACCAAGTTGTATAAAAATGTCAAAAGAAAAGAAGTGAAAAACAGGTGTTGCCAAAACTGGATTTCAAGAACAGAGAGAAAATGGGACCCCCAACACCCACCAAAACCTGCCCCGCCACATAAACCACACTTAAACCTTCCATCTTTGAGAGGATAAAATGAATCTCTGCTCTCAATTCACATCTGACAACATCCACAGCTGTTTGTTCTCAGGTGTTTGTGTTAATGCCGCAGTAGTGATACTGGACGAGGCCCATAGCCACTATTGTAAAGCCGCAGTAGTGATACAGGACGAGGCCCTCGGCCACTATTGTAAAGCCGCAGTAGTGATACTGGACGAGGCCCATGGCCACTATTGAAAAGCCGCAGTAGTGATACTGGACAAGGCCCATGGCCACTATTGAAAAGCCGCAGTAGTGATACTGGACAAGGCCCATGGCCACTATTGAAAAGCTGCAGTAGTGATACTGGACGAGGCCCATAGCCACCATAGTAATGCCGCATTACATATTGACCCCGATGTCAGAAATGATGTCAGGCTGCCTTCGCTGACCTCAAAACATCTAGCAATGATCAGTGGTGGCCTCAGTAACCTTATAACTGAAGATGGATAAGGTAATGTGGAACCATATATCTGTAATTAGTAGTTCTTTTGGAAAATTTAATAATAATATCTCAAATAGCAATAAGCTCTAGAGCCATCTAAAGGGTTTTACGACTTTCAACCATACTGGTCATACTGGGCAGTGAAGCACATCTCCGTTCTTCATTGCTATAAATCACTTTCTTAATGTAAACAAGTCTGTGTGAATTTGGATCAATCGTAGCTTCAAATCCAGGAAAACCTCCCTCTATCACGTCTCTGCTGCTCTCAAGCCGAGGACGATACGTTTCACAGACACAATTAATGTTGTAACAACCTCTTTAAATTCCTTCTCAGCAGCTCAAACAAAACCTGGCATCCCAGCTAAAGCTGCCGGCCTGTGATCTGAGGATGAGGAGAAATCCACACAGACCCTCCTTCCACCTTCACAGCCTCTCACTCGCTTGCTCGCTCACTCACTTACTTCCCCTCTTCCTCACCTTTCTCCTGAATCTGTCGGAGTTTCGTCAAATCGGAGCAGAGAAACACTTTCTTACATCTCTGCATGATTTTCCTTCTTGGCTTCCACAAGTTATTAAACAGCGGATTAGAAGCGAATGAAGAAGTGAGCGGCTTGTTGGGCAGCGAGTGAGAAATACGTTACGACTCCTTACAATTTAAAACGGATACAATTAGAATCAGGAGCACATCAGCTGCTGATGATTAGACTCTCCTTTGAGAGGATTCTGGAGGAGCCTGTCTTATGTAAACTTCAGACATGAGTTTGGTTTGCTCTTGATTGTTGGAGTGAGTGGAATCACCATGGTGAGATCCGAAGAGCTCTCCAAGGCCTTTAGAAAGAAGGTCGTAGATGCTATGAAGGGTCTCGTTCTACAAAGATCTCAAAACTGCCGTTACACTGTCTGCAAAACAAGTGAACATAGTCAGGCCATTCTAGCAAGTGTCCCAAAGTGGACAGGGTTGGATGAAGACCCATATGCAGACAAAAGTGGTACTAGATTGTACTACATTTGTGGTCGAGGCAGGTGAGTATGGACATCAGAAAACAAGCACATGCAGATCTGTGGTCCACATCACATACCAGTGACTACTTAGGGCTAAATGTCCCCCTCGAGTCCCTCTCGCTCCAGTGAAACAGGTGTGTATACCAGGAAATGCTGTCCTGCCTCAGCTTTAACAATCCGTGGTTTGTTCATATCGTTATGCTGTTTTTTTTTATAAACCCATTTCATCCACTTACTCAGCTATGCTTCACATAAGCCCAGGAATTGCGTCCTGAATGAGACCTAGCCCTCATTCCTCCTGCCCTCTAATCTACTCTTGATGTAATTCCTGGAATTCCAGTTGCGTGGAACATGCACAGAGTGGAATTGCAGCAGCCTGGCAAAGAGGACAGTGACCAGGTCACAGAATGCAAGCCTGCCAGGGGACAAAAGGACCTTTTGTTCATCATTCATCTGTTACAGGCAGGACATCATAACCTCAATACAGAATAGCTGCTCTTCTACCGTAATGAGTCTAAGGGATAAAACGCTTCCTTCACAACCTGCAAGTCCGTCGTGGAACGTTCAGGTCGGAAACATTCGGGTCGGAGACATTCTTCAGCTGGATTCGTGGAACTTGATCTGATGTCTGCTGAGAGATAAGAGCCATCTGAGGAGTGTGAAGAGGACGGAAAATAGAGGTTGGGGGACCCATATAGCGGAAAAGCACCTTCTTTGGAAATACAGGGGAATGAGGTCCAAAAGTTTGAGACCATAAATGCTTCTACATCCGTTCTAGATCAACCTAACAAAAGCAGAATCCTTGAAACCTGAACATGACTTTCAGAATTTCTCTGAATTGATGAAGGTCTTAGCTGCATGGACAGGTTCGAGTAGGTCACAGTTGAGCAGATCAGATTAACCTGAGAGTCAAGTGAACATGAGCTTCAGTGGACAAGATCTGACTTAAAACATATCTGATCTTTCAAAGGCCTACAGTGGCCTTAACAGTGTCAACACCTGCCTTAAAGACCATGGAGACGTGTAGCTGGACAGCAATAAAAAGACCAGCCAATCCAGCCTGGACGTTTCTGAGGTAAGGGGGAAGAAATCAAGAGCTAAATCACAGAGTAGCCCCTGAAAAGGAGAAAATCTCCCCCGAACCCCATATGCTCTGAATGTCCAAAGGTTTGGATCTACCAATGAAGGCACCAAACTAATTTGTGGCATCTATTGCTGACATAGACATGCAAATGCACACACAGATTGGAGCAGATAAACATGAACCTATTGGCAGGTGTGGGCTATAGGGTATAAAGCGTAGTCTAAACAGTGGTATAAACAGTAGTTTAACTCCACCTTGGACTGGACGTTGCAGAGAAAGTGATTCAGTGATATTCTGCTCCTGGCTGTTGGGAAGCAAATATGGATCACTGCAGCATTCCAAAGCATGCAGGCATCGAAAAAGACCATTGTTTGTTTTGTTTTTTTCCCCCAGATCTTTGGGAATATTGGTGTAAACATAAAAGTATGTTCTGCCCATTTCAGCCTAGACACAATAACCAATCAGAGCAGTGGGATAGAGCGTGAGACAAGAATCCATGTGTCCACGTGGATAAGAGTCCAATACCGAGAGAGAGCAAGAGAGAGAGAGAGAGCGAGAGGGAGAGAGAGAGAGATGGGTAGGTGGGTGGGTGGATGGACAGAACACTACAAAGGCTGCAATGGCCGAAGGGCCTTGCGACAAAGCTTTGCTTGACGAAGGTGTCTGGATCAGTCCAGCTCCCCTTATTACACAGCTGGAAAAGAAACCCGCTGCCCCCCATTGGCTACTTTAATGAGCAAACTCACCATAGACAAAGCAGGTAGTCAAGGTCAGCTTACAGGCCACACAGGCAAAGAACACACACACACACACACACTTCTAATGCATATGTCTGAGAGCTCAGAAGCAAATGATTGTTATTTTTGTCCTGTCTGTTGTTCTCAGCTCTTGCTTGCATAAGAGCACTTTAGTGTCAGTTTTACCAACAGGAGAAACACATGTAGACATCGGGAATGCGGTGTACTGTTTAGGGCTGAGATGTTCCTACAACGTGACAATGAGTACATGCACTTCGCCAATAAGAAATGGGCGCTTATGGAAGCAGGGCTGCCCACCGTTCCGCTGGATCTTTTTGAGATTTAGTTTGGCCCCGTCCCTAAAGCCCACAGCTATGAGGTCCCACGCTTGTTATTTTGTTTTTGTAAGCCATGAGATTATCTGCTCAAGCTCTTCACATCCTCTACAGAGTCGTCTTGGTAGAACAGTGGCATTTGGCCAGAGCAAGCTTCTAAGTGGTGTGAAGGTGTTAACATTTGGGTGAACTTATAAACCCATAAACACTCACATTTCACTGTCTGAAATTCCTTTGTAATGAGCTCCCGTGAATTTATCAGTCCCTACCTGCGTTCGAAGGTTGGCATCATTAACTGCGATATATTTGACGGAGGTTCACCCAGAACTTTACTCTCAACTGCGTTTACAGAGCAGATAAAAGGGCAATGTGACCTACATCTGACATTCTTCCAAATAGTTCACGCTCTTAAACTGACCCACATGTGCAGACGGTCTACTCCTGGAGGGAGATTCAGTGCTCTTCAGCATCAAGGAGCTCCAGAGGCAGACAGCTGGGCTTATCACTGAGAATGCATTCAAGCTCGCTGTGAAATATAGTTCTGGATTTCTTTAAACTTTGCTTTTAAGCTTTTCGTTTTTCCTTTGATACTGCGGTCATGCTTCATCATTTCTTTAGAACATGGAGCGTTTGAGATATGTGCCTTCTGTTATTTTTTAAACAGAGAACTTCACCCAAATACTTTTTATCACTGGAAAATGTCCCTCACTGCCATCGTCCATTTTCCCTTCTCTGATGTAACTGGGTCCCATATGACGATAAAGGATTCAGATTGAATTCGGGCCACTTTTATCTGCTGTGTGAACGTAGCCTATGTGATAAATATGAATCAACTCTATCAATTATGTAAAGAGTTACTTACAGCATTAACATACCTGTCCAGCTCATTCTGTATCCAGCTACACCCCCTCTGGACATTGTGCATTTTTCCATTTTCCAGTGTTGACTCTAATTTTAACACATTTCTAGTGTCTGATTTCTGATCTCAAGTCATTTAGATGGCGTCATTACAAGGGGGGTCATTACAAATGTGTGAGAAATGGCAAGTGTGGTGTACGAGAATGAAATTAGAGCTCATGGTCCTGAGCCTCATGGTCAGTGTGTGAGAGTTGGTATCCATGCTTCTGCCCAGTTAATAGGCAGATCAATGATGCACAAACAAATTTGAAAATCAATACTGAGCAATAAATATTGATATTTCCATTAGAAGATGATGTAATATAAGTATAATATGGTTATTTATTTCCACTGATTGTTCTAAATTTCAATAGAAATGCTCCAAATTGAAAGGTTTATCTCCTTCCACCGTTATGTTTCCATTTTGGAGATGCAAGGTTTTTGCTCCACAGGGATGAAACAGCAACATTCCACATGCTTCGTCTTGATGGGAAAGCTGCAGGTCAGAGGAGCACTCCCAAAAAAGCGGTGGGTGTTTACAGCATGCGATGAAACAGTGGAACACGCTGTTCACTGCTCCACCACACATAAACCCAAGCAGGTTGAGATATGTGTTCCACACATGCAAAACATCTGGTGAATGTATGGCTTCGTACTAATGCATTGATTTGCACCACTGGCCTACATCACCTAGCTCTTCCCCTGAGGATGGAGAAGAAGTTTGAAAGGGAAGCCATCATTCACGTATACTAAACGACGGATCTGCTCTTTAACAAAGCAGGTTTACTCTTAAAAATGAGGGTCATAAAATGTGTTCTTTGGAGCAATGGACTGATTTACAGGGCTCTGAAGATGGGCCTGAGTTCCACGGACCTATAAAATGAACCTAAAGAATGAGGAAATGCTGGAAGCCTATTTGTTGAGACGTTTGAGTGTGAAGAGCCATTATGAAACTTAAGGAACCACTGTTTTAAAGGACAATTTAGGAAGCCTTATTCTTTAAGGACAGTAAGAAGCAGCATTCACAGCCACCTGACGTGACTTCAATATCAACCACACTGCTGCTGTCATCGGCGGTCATCAGCGGACTGCAAAGATGGTATGTATGACAGAGAGACAGACTCTAAGAGAGAATTGGAAGACAGCGAGCAGAAGCAGAGCCAGGGAAAGACAGACCCAGAAGACAGCATGCATTAACCAAGGTGGAAAAAAAAACAGCCCTGCCAAGGTTTTTTTCTTTCCTCTATAAGGGTGATAAACATTTAACACTGTGTTTATCAGTGGGCTTCCTTTTATTATTAGCTCTGAATAATTCAATGATCTATCAATAATGCAGCTTTAATTAGCTTTAGTTAGACTGTCTGCATCAAGGATCTTGCCGCACCTGATCTGGCTGCCAATGCAGAGCAGCGGATCAACACAAATACTGAATCACAGAAAACATGAGCTCAGTACCACCAAGATGAGCTTCAACTAGGGCTGGACGATACATCGGAAAAAAGAATCAAAACCCACGTGCAGAACCTTCAATTGATTAAATCTTACCTCTGTAGATTTATTCAATTATTTCGTTTTTAATTGTGTTAATATTCTCTCCACTATGTGCATATTCATGTACTGTTCCCATAACAACGCACTACCATGTACATAGACATGTAACTACGCACTGTCCAGTCTGCGACGTGGAACAACTGAGCAACTCGAGCAGCTCGTACCAAAGACAAATGCTGCGGTTCATTAAAAAATCGAGGTAAAATGTTCAATTAATCATGATATTGATTTGAGGTCATATCACCTCATACTAGCTTCAAATGTAATTCTCACTTTTGGTGGAGATACTCAATTAGAAATTGGGGGAAAAAAATCACATTTTATAACATTGTTGAGGCCAATGTGGTACGACTGTAAAAATGAACAAAATTCAAGAGGTATCTAGAGAAAAGGGGACCACTGTTGGTCCAGTAATGGCAAAGTTGGTGGTCCACTGGCATTGTTTTGACAGTCCACTGGCGGTTAAACAGACTATCAAACAAAACGCCACTTTTTATTTCTTTATTTTCATCTCAGAATCCAGTCTATTAATGCATCTTTCATTTCTAGTTTGTTTGATAAGTTTCATCAACCGTTTTCATGAAAATGGTCAGCCTTAGTCGTCTTTTTTTTTTTTTTACAGTTGTTCGTAATATTTGTCTTAGTTTCTTTTCTAAAAGTAAAGTCTCTGTGCATTTAAACACTGAATACTTGTATGCCATTTTAATCTATGCCACCAAAACCATGTGGGGAAATGTGGGGAAACACACTGCACTGAGCAGCCCATTTACCTCAGCAGTGTGGCTGCATTTTCTGCAGAACCATTCTTCTGATTGAGGTACTCGGATCAGAACATCTCTGCTCTCGTTGTACTGCTGCACTGAAAGGAAGCACTCAGAAATTACAACACTACCAAATCACCCCAAAGCTATTGTGATTGTGTGTGTGTGTGTGTGTGTGTGTGTGTGTGTGTGTGTGTGTGTGTGTGTGTGGTGTGTGTGTGTGTGTGTGTGTGTGTGTGTGTGTGTGTGTGTGTGTGTGTGTGTGTGAGAGAGAGACTTGCAGTCTATCCACAGAGACAGATGAGATAAGGGGATTACACAGGTTGACCCTGTCCCTTTAGGCTGGTGTGAAGATGTAGTGCTGAGCTATAAATCTGAACAAGCATAGATAAGATCAGATAGGAAGGATTCACATCCAGACAGAGACAGAGAACGACTGTCAAACTCAACGACAAGTAATTTAAAAGACCACCCTTTTAGTCACCCACTGACCTGTTAAAAGAAGAATATGACATCCGGTTTTCTATGCTCTTAAAGATAAATCCCCTGTAGGACCCTCTGGAGCAGATACACATCAACCTGTTGGCACCATGCTTAATAGAGCTCGAATTGGTGCAGTGGAACTCTGTTCTCTGGAAGGATGGAGCTCCAGCCAGTATTTTTGGGATGAGTTGGGGAGTTGAGATAAGGTGGGGTGGTGATGATGCAACATCCTGATCTCACTAACACGCTAGTATGCAATCAAATACTCACAGCAATGACAGTAGAGAGAGTTACTCCAACAAAATCAGGATAAAATCTTTTTAATACCCTTGATTTTGGAACAAAAAGAATCATCGGGCAGAAGGCAGGAATACCCCTGGATGCCAATCTATCACTGGGTACCACACACACACACACCATTTAGCAGTGACCCGAGTGGGGATCAAACCCACAACCCCAGGACTGTGTGACACACCCACCACCTGTGGCACCACTCTACTTAATTATCGAGCTACACTTTAATATGTGAAAGCCAGACTGTAGTGGGTTGAAATGTACACCAAAAAGGGGTTCTTTACTGAAAGGTTCAATGTAAAGCCATAACCACAATGTTTCCTACATGGTGTTTGTTCTTCACCTTGTATTTGGTAGCCTTAAGACCAGGGGTCTTCAACTCCAGTCCTGTTTGAGAAGGACCATCCAGGACCAAAAGTGCAGAGCCCTGCATTACATGGCTCCAGTGGTCTACCTATCAGCCTGCCCAGAGTTCTCCTTTGTGGTGCATGTGGTGCAGAAGTCCAGCAGCTTCTCAACGACATGGAAAAAGCGTGGAGTGAAAGGGCAGTGAGCAAAACTGAGGGTTAAAAGAGAAAGCAGCGTTAATGGTCAGGTTAACAGTAATGACCAGTGACAAGCTGCGGTCGCTAGTGCTGCTTTTGAAAAATTAAGCAGCCAGCCCACAGGTGAATAATTCCCAGCCTTGATGAGAGGAGGACACAGTGCCAAAGGGAAAAATGAAATCATGCTTCCCAAGCCCACCACTGCCATTTTAGCTCCTGCAGAAAACAACTGTGGACAGAAGCTGTTCTTCATGATGTGGATAACCAGGTTTGACATTTCTCACGTTATGTAATTTTGTAATATTGAAGATCTGAAGTTTTCCGACTGAGGCATACAGCTCCAGCTAAGCTCATAGCTCTCTGGAAGTTCTGTACCATGACCTCGGGTTGACAGAACTCACTTAGTGAATGTCATCCATTACTTTTCTCTGACTACAATACGAGTGGTGTAATACAACCCATTACTCCCAGTTGAGATTCATGAACAGGGCTGCAGCCGCATACTGGTTGAAATGCAATTGAATAGAGATTCCCACCAGTTTCTTCTTGGTTTAAAAATGCAGTTGATTAATGGAGAAGATAATCAGTCTTTAGCTGGATACAAATTAGTTCAGAAGAGCCCAGTGCTTTGTTTATGGGAGGCTTGTTACATATTCCCAATTCCCCACTACCAAACCCTATCAGGTGGGCACCACCCTTCATGATCCGATCGGCAACATTTCCGTAACCACAAAGAAGTCCCTACACCAAACCACTGACGACCATCTGCTCTGAATATGTTGCAAATTGAGGTTTTACATAATGTCAGAAATATCATCTACATAATCAGTCTGACACTGTTTCTATTACATCACCAGGTGAAACCAAAACATGCCACCTTTACCTCAGCTTCCAAAATATCCCAGAAGTGTCAGTGCATTTGTAAACTGGATGCAAGATTCCTAATTCAAGCATGCAGGCATTCTGAGTATTCAAGCCGTTGCAATTTGCATTCCTAGCAATGCCATAATGGTACGCTTCCTCCTGTAGTTCCAAATGTCTTGGTGGGAAACCAGAGTCAAAAATACGTTCGAGCGAAATACAGCGCTCAGCGCTCCATATGGTATTTCTGGTTTCTAGCACCACAAACGTGTCAAAAAATGTGCTGCGTTTGAACCGTTTGGGGCAGACACCCCTCCCCTCGTGATCTAAAGACCTCTGTGTCTTTGGCTCAAGAACACACTCACTGTTTCCTGCATTCCCCATCCCTCTTCAGTTTATCTCCATTAAGAGGAGGACTTGCAGAGGTCCAGCCTTGGCCTCAGACCACTAGGAAGACTTACGCTCGTCATGAAACCTCTCTCCAGGCCACAACCTCATCTGTCCCAGACTGATCCGAGATTTGAATGGAGGATCGAGAAAAAATCGAGACCATGGCACAGAATGGTATAGAGCAGTGGTCTTATACAACAATCAGCAGCTTGTCCAGCCCGTCCTCTCTCCTAGACATTATCTTTATATGTGTCCCAGGCTGTGACGGCAATGAAGCTACTGCCATTAAAGCATGTACTGTCTGAGGTGATTGTTGATGAATCAATTTAAGAGGGCATGTGGGAACCATACTGAAACCATTACCATCTGTTTCCCAACCATAACTAATAACCGATTAAAACCTTTAACCAGCTGAAACCATTAACTGGAACCAACAACAACTGGAACTCTGACCATTAAAGAGGCTGTCTGTAAATTTTGGGGATTGGGGGATTTAGAGACCTCTCTGGTGATCATGTGTAATTGCACCAAGCAAAGCAGAACAAACTAATTTCAAAGCAGATGAGTCTGATGATTGCAAGTTTATCGTCCTACTGTAACCATTAACAAACTTAAACCATTAAATTCTGACCATTAAACAATAACAATCCTTAACTGACTGAAATATTAATGTTATAGCCATTAACCAACTGTATTTTATCTTTAACAAACTGCATTTATTAACCGATCGTAAACGTACAACCTATTATTATTATTATTATTATTATTATTATTATTATTATTATTATTATTATTATTATTATTATTATTACTGTAATCATGTTAAGCATTATTTAGTCACAGCTCATTAAGACAAGCAAACAAATTCTGTAGAAAACACAGATTTTAAAGACTTAATGTATTCCAGCCTTTGGTGTTTGATATTTTATGATTTGAATGAATGAAAAGTTTGATTATATCCTATTAAATAATGACTACATTGAAAGTATGGTTCTGTTCATGTTGAAAGTAAAAGAAAAACAGCACATTTCTGATACATTAATGGAACAAAGGGCAGATTAAAACCTGTTGTTAGTGAATGTCAATCAAATCCATAAGTAATTCATAGTGTAATTACAGTGTTTTTTGCACAATGCAATGAAATACTTTTGCCAACCCATAATAACAGCCCGTAACCCAGGACCTGAAAGGGTTAAGTGTGAGGCGGCACTAACACCTGAGGTTGTGACCCCTGTCTCGTGGCCTCTTCTAGTGGGGCAGCAGATGTTTGAGTGGGAAGTGTTGGTTTAACTTTTTCTAAACTGCTTTAGAACAGAGCACCTCTGACGATCACACAGCCTCTGGCTCAGCACTGCGCTCGGTTACCACTCCCTTGGCAACAGTGATGAAAACAAAAAGCCTGGGCGAAGCAGCAGCATCTCGATATACAACACAGCGTTTCTTCACTCCCAGCAGGACCGTGGGAAACACTTTGATGGGTCCGGTCCAGAGTGGGAATGAGAGGGACGCTCCGTCACACAGTTCTTCTCTGAGTTCTTCATGCTTTAGTTTTGCATAATTTGCCTTTCTTAACAGCTCGGCCTGCCAACACTAACCCGGCCTCCACTCCATTTATTCCTCTGCTTTCCCAGAGTCCTCATCTATCTATTAGTCTCTCACTCTCGCGCTTCCTCTCTCTCAGCCTGAGGCAAATGTGCCTAGAAGCCAAGTCCTTCCTGACTTCAGCTGACAGGTAGGTCTAAATATTTAAGAGACG
This sequence comes from Acestrorhynchus altus, assembly GCA_034509495.1. Taxonomy (NCBI): domain Eukaryota; kingdom Metazoa; phylum Chordata; class Actinopteri; order Characiformes; family Acestrorhynchidae; genus Acestrorhynchus; species Acestrorhynchus altus. Next base: position 3,764,241 of record CM067512.1, on the reverse strand, counting down.
GACACACGCTTCTGTGCTGCAAACCCAGCACGCACATGGACTCGGGCTTCACCTGACACACACACACGTTCACTAACGTCCACACACTGCTCTGAGTTTAGAGTCGAGTCTACATTACAGATTACCTACATGCTCTGCTTTTGCACCTCTTTATCCGATTGTTGCACAGCTCCAGGAACAATGTAACAATTCCCGAGAATGCAAACACATCGCACACACCAATGGCTGGGAAACTGTTGGAAGGTCCCAGGTGGAGGGTGACACCGAAGCAGGTAATGTAACGGTTCAGCCTTATCTGGATTACAGCCAGCAACGTGGAAGGTTCCAGTGATTAAGACTATTACGCTCTGGTACTGTAATAATAAATACCATCATATGACCCAGCTCCTATAGCAACCCCGCTGTTCTGACGGTTCCTTCTGCTGTAAGAGAATGGCTAGACGTCCGCCTCCCCGTCTAACACGTTCAAGGCTACAAAATCTACTGAAGAACATCTGCTGGGCGAGAAGGGGAATCTGCTTCTCGCCCAGAAAAGTTCCTCCGGTTGTTTCGGCAGGTTTTTCACGTCGTATATCATACTTTTTGATGCTCAAATCAAAACCGAGAATGAAAAATGAAGAATGTGTGACCCTGGAGTTAGTGTGTGGTTAGCTTCATTCAGACTCACTATCCTTGACCATCAATCTGTGAGTTTCTTAGTTCCAGATGGGGTTTGAATATGGAGAGTTTCATCTTCTTCAGGGGAACTAAATTCTGCTGTCAGGGAAGACAACGTGACAATCAAACAAATGCAGACACCTTCAGGTTGACTAAACAAAAAGACTTAAAAGATGCAGAAAATGTACAGAAGTATATACAGTATATATATTTATATATATTTAAATGTCTTTTGTTGCTGTAATAAAAGCAATAAATTAAAAAAAATTAAAGACTTCTTTTTTTTAGACTTTATGTTCTTTTTGTTTGGTGTGTTTGTCATTTCTGGTGTTGAAAAGAAGAAAGGACCTATTTCTTGTATTATGAAATTAATGGGAATAAGGTCAAAAAGTGAATTGACTTATGAACAGACAAAAAAAACTGATCAAGTAAATCAAACAAAGAAGTGAATTTTTGGATCCAATTTTTGACTAAAGTACAATCTGTTATTTGTTTGTCCACATCAGATTTATAGAAGAATAATGAAATTATTTGGATCATTTAAGTATAAAAAGAACAAATGATGAAGTGACTCCTTTCTGGGTGTTTGTTGTTGTTGTTGTTGTTGTTGTTGTTGTTTTTACAAATTGTTCTGGTCAGCAGGAATAAAGATTATAGCTGTTGAACTGGACAAAACACATGATGTGGAAATGATTTGTATTCAACATTTCACACCCAATGTTGCACTGAATCCAATTAACTGGGAATAATCATTGCGCTCTTCTGAATGAGATATACAGTTGGTCAGTGTTCTATGAATGAGGAACATCGGCATATTGTCCAGCTCTTATCCAGTTCAAGCTTTTGTCTAAAAAGAGAGATCAGGGAACAGAGTGTCGTAATCATTTGATCACAATTCCGGGTATTTCCATATATTCATCCTGCAAGAACTCTCCTGTTCATCCTGTTTTAGTCTCTCTTTTTCAATTTTTCCATCTTTCCTCCCTCGGCCTTTGTCTTTTATTACCACTAAGAGACATTAGTAAGTGGTCATTTATTGTGAAGGAAAATGATCCATTGTAGAGCCGGGCGTCTCTAAATGACAGGAATTCAATGGCACCATCTGAAATGCCACTACAGAGACGTTTGCGAACGACGAGCAGAAAGAAAGGACGCCCTCTCAAAGGGCAGCCGAGACCAGACACAACAAGCCGAGCACCAGGGAAGGAATATAAAACACATCATATTCCGTGACGAGCCTCCGTATTGATTAGTTCTCAAAGAGAACTTGCTCCTTAACGGCTTCCCCTTCTCGCCCAGCAGTGCAGGACCTTTCCGAATAAATCACTCAAACCTGGCAGCGTTTCTTATGCCAACCAGGACTCCTCAAGGCTGTACTGCTTCTCGCTCCGAATCCTCTTTTTATTCCTCCTTTTCACTCCTCTTGCCTCCCCCTCCCATCCTTACCAGCTCCACCACCACCATCCCCAGCCTCTCCTCCTTTCTGTCTTTTTAATTACTTGCTGTCTCCTCTGATGGCCAGACAGAGGGACTAGTTTACACAGTGCTGTCTGATCTGCTCCCTCTTTCTCCATCTGTCTGTCTTTTTCATCTGAGCCGCATGTCTGTGCGTGTGTCCGTCTGTCTGCTTGAACACCAGCCTCTCGCGCAGGGCCCACAATTGCAAACAAGAAAAAAAGCAAACTGCACCGCAACAGAAGGACAGACGCACACAGGGGGTCAAAAGAACAACTTCAGCTGAGTGGTCAACCATTAAAGAGCTCCTTCTGTCTCCGATTCCCTCTCCTCTTCTGTCCGTCCACAGTGGGTGCCCTCGGCCTTGGTTGAAAGAGCTTCAGGACATCAAAAGGAAAGGCCCGGGCTTGCTGAGAGCTCCTCCACAAACTGTACGCGCGAGCAGGACTGGGAGAAAGGAGAACAGCTGGCCGGCCGGGCCTTAACTGGCCGATTGGACTTCTGATGGTGCTGGATTCAAAACAGCACTTCAGAAGAATATAAAACTACACCCTTTAATCGAGTCACGAGCTGTTATATAGATGTGTTTATGACACTGGACACACAGCTCTGGATGCACATTGTCTTCATCCACCACGTGCACCAAAGTGTGCTGTCAATCTGTGATGGATCAGTACAGATATGTGGACGAATAATCGGACATTCACTATTGCCAGAATTTAATGTGGAACGTCAAATTAAAACAAGAGAAATCCCAATCCATTCAGCTTTATTCCAGTTTCCAGAGTATTTCACATCATTTTGTTTACATTGAACATGTTTACAGACTAGATCAAATTTGTTTATTAAAAAAACAACTAGGAAATTGGCTTCTCCATAATATGAGCCCCTCGAATTGATTTCTTGCTGAACTATTGCTTTACGATGTCACTTGTCCTAAGTAATGGGGTCCCTAAATGGCAGTGGCATGCTTATTATAAGGCCAGGCATGTTTCATAAGATAGGAAATAATATTAGTGGGCGGGTGGATTTCTGGCCTATTGATTAGAGCTGCATATGAAAGATCGTCCCCTGCGTTTCAAGAGGCCAGACAGCACAGAGGACTATCATTTCTGTTGTTAATGGTCCACTGGTCAAAATACTTTCAGCATGTCCACTATCTGTGTGTATAGACCTTTATACAGTCTCTATTCTAGGAAACTCTTTACATCAGATGTTGCAAGGTTTGATTGCATTCAGCCACAAATGCACAAGTGCATCAGTGGGGTCAGGTACCTGTGTTGGATGATTATTTCCACCATGCCAGCTCATCCCAAATAGAATAGAACTAGAATAGAATAGAACTTTATTGATCCCTTGGGAGGGTTCCTTCAGGGAAATTAAGGTGTATTAGGACAGAGCTCCGTCACTCTAGAGATCGCTGCTACACTGACACACAGCTATATACACCTTTATCATAGGCTTGGCACCAACCAGGATGATCACGGTGCACGGTGGTTCTAGAGCATCCAGTTCTACCGAATAAAACTGCTGATCTTGGTTTTGATCTGTAGCTCATGTGGATCCATATGTTAGTCAGATGTTTAAATTAGTTTGAGATACTTTTGGAGCAACACATATAATGAAGCCACAGCTATCAAGTTCAGCAGCTCTTTAAGAGCATAAAGCTCATTTAGCTTTTCATAATAACTGACCTAAACCTAAAAAGGGTCATTGGGTTTTTGAACGTTCATGTAATGTAAGTTCATACGTTCATAAGCATGTAAGGCTTATGTAGGTGTTGTGCAGCCTTATGAATATTCCCAGGACACGGGTGGTCCCTTGCTTAGGGTGTTATCAGGCTGCTGGTTGGCTGATACATTCGGTACTAGGAGAGTTTGTCTGGCTTTACCTTGGGGTCTAATTCAGGCATCATAATATTCCTAAGGCAGATTCCTGGGAAAATAGGTTTATTATGCAGTTATTATTAATTATTTGGTAACTGTTTAGTATATCACATTCTGTGGTGTCCCACTGGGCTCTATTTTCGGGCCTATAAAAAATTAAGACAGTAATGTAAGGGTGAAGAACTGTAGGGTGGTCTTATATAAAGAGTGTAAAGTCAGTAGATGCCTTCAGTACCAGATTTGTCTTAATGACCTTGTCAGGGGTCTGTTTCAGGGATTATGAATGTTCATGTTTGGAAGCTTTGATTTATATTCTTCAGTCATTAATCATAATGAACTGTAATGATGATCGTATTCTGTGGCATCCCGCCGGGTTCTATTTTAGGGTTTATTAAACTTGTACTGGGTTTAAGGAGAAAAGTCAGCACATCAGTCAGCTTTCTTTCATTCATTTTATGACTTATGCACTATGTTCTTCAAGCAGATGTTTGAGTTTTAGATTTATGTAATTAATCTTAATGGAGAAACTTTCAGGTATTATTTGGGGTCTTTTAAGATGATCATATTGTGTGGTGTCCCTCAGGGTTCTAGTTTAGTGTTTGAGTTTAATGTTAATCATGACAGTAATGTAATTATGAGAGCTGTGGTTCTCTGCATAGGGTAAAGTCAGTAGATGCATTCAGTAATAGAACTGTTTTATGACCTTGGGTGGGGTCTGTTTCAGGAAAGTTCATTAAGCAGATTCCTGACTCTGAAGAATGTGTTGAATTTTCATCACTAAGTTCTACTGGGTTCTGTTTTAGGGTCTATAAAACTCATTCTAATGATAGTAATGTAGTTATGTAGTTAAATGAAGAAGTGAAGGGTGGTCTTACAGGGGTTGGACAATGAGACTGAAACACCTGTCATTGTAGGGTGGGAGGTTTCATGGCTAAATTGGAGCAGCCTGGTGGCCAATCTTCATTAACTGCACATTCCGCCAGTAAGAGCAGAGTGTGAAGGTTCAATTAGCAGATAAGAGCAGAGTTTTGCTGTGAACACAACATTATGGGGGACATACCAGAGTTCAAAAGAAGACAAATTGTTGGTGCACGTCTTACTGGCGCATCTGTGACCAAGACAGCAAGTCTTTGTGATGTTTTCCTCCACCAGCATCACATAGTGACCTGGCCACTGTCCTGCAAGCAGAATGGCTTAAAATCCCTCTTGCCACTGTGCGGGACTTGTATATGTCATTCCCAAGATGAACTGACGCTGTATTGGGTGCAAAAGGAGGCCCTAGTACACCATACTAATCAATTATTGTGGTCTAAAACCAGGTGTTTCAGTTTCATTGTCCAACCCCTGTATGTAAGAGGAAAGCAGTTTATGGGATAATGTGACTTTTCCTTTGCGTTTCACGCTGTTTACTGCAATACTTGTTGCCTTTTTTGTTTTTTCTGTTTTGACCTCTTTTTGACGCAGGGTAATGTTGAAAAAAGCATGTCCGTGACCATTGAATGCTGTGACCATAGAGGGCGCTGTTTCACTATTTCTGTTCATAGGCTCACGAGCTGTACGTCGACGGTGTAAAGCAGTCGACAGGCTTTCTTCTCTCGATGGGAGATCATGTGTATTTATGCCTTATGTTGTCTATTTAATACCTGAAGAAGGCAAAACCGTAATCATAACAGTGCATCAGTTCTATTGTCACTGAATCCGGTGGTCACAGACAGACCTCTTCAACATGGCCACACCTACTACATCAAAAAGACGTCAAACCAGACATGAAAAAAAATAGCGGGATTGCAAAAGGAGAAAAAAAGATTTAACCAAAGTACAATTTGTTGTACAACTTTGTTTGCAACTCGCCAAGACCTTATTTTTGTGTTTGTATTTTCTCATCACCATTAAAGACCCCAATTTGACTCCATAAAATGACTTTGGGAAGGGTCTGCTACACCCATCATCAAGCAGATTACTACCTCTGAAGAACCTTCACCCTGTTCATATACCAGAGCACTTTGTTTACTCGTCTATTACTATTGATCAGCAGGAGATCTAACCTATTGATTGGTGGTGCTCATGCGAGATCATCTGCTGGGTTATTGGGAGCAAGCATCATCAGAACATGTCCTAATGGAAGATCTGGCCGGAGAGGATTACGCGTATGTAAGTGCTTGCTGGTGTGAAGCTCAGAATGCTTCAGCAGAGCACTGTTCTTCTGAAAGCAGTGTAATGGTACAAGTAGGTGCCTCCAGCTTTGAAGGACTGAGGACTAACGCTGGCTTCCGCACAAATGCTTTATACGGAGATTACAACGAAAGCATGTTGCCGTGGCAACTCAGAAGTGACAGGTCACAAGGGCGTCCGGGATCTCTGTGTCTTCTCATCTCCACATTTCTCTTTTCCCTCCACTCACTTTTTTAATATCTTTCTCTATCTCTCTTGACCTCTGCCTCTCTTCCTCTCTCTACATTTCTCTCTTTTCATGCTTCCCTTCTACCTTTCCCTCCCGTTTTCTGCTTCTGTTCTCAGAAGACTAGTTTCTCTAGAGTTATTCTTGTCTTTTTCTCTTTCTGTATCTCTCACTCTTCCTCTCTCGCTCATCTTCTCTCTCTTTCTTCTCGTCTCTACATCTTCCTTTCCTTCAAATCACTTTTCTTTCCTCTCCTGTCTTCCGGGTACGCCGGTTTCCTCCCACTTCCAAAAACGCACATGGTAGGTGAATTGACCATCCTAAATTGCCTTCTAGATGTGTGTGTGTCTGTGTGTGTCTATGGTACCCTGTGATAGACTGGCACCCTGTCCAGGGGGTATTCCTGCCCTACAGCCGGTGACTCCACGTGGGCTCTGGACTGACCGACTGATTGAGCATTGCACAGTGTGTTTTGTCATATTGTGGATGCAAAATATACACTTGTTCGTTGTGGATGTGCTTCACTCGTTTTCAAACCGGTCCTAATTCTGCACTTTTCTCCGAAAACTGATAAATAAAACCACAGATTTACAGATGCATGAATGTGCATTTTATATAATTATGTAAACAATCCATACAAATTTACTTTCAATGAATAAAATGTCATTTTTGTATTTTTTGTTTAACTGTAACTGATATTACTTGGAAAATCTAACTAGGAGAAAAGGAAATAACAAAAATTAATAAAATGGATTTTACAAGGACTAATATTCATTTCCTTTCACACATGCCCTGCTCTTCCTCTCCCTTCTTCTGTTTTTGCCTTATTCTCTCTCTCTCTCTCTCTCTCTCTCTTTCTCTCTCTCTCTCGTTCTCACTTCCTATGTTCTCTCCTTCTCGCTGTCTCCCCTGTTGCTCTTCTATTCCTCTCTCCTTTCTCCTGACTGTCATCCTTACCTTCTCTACCCCTCCCTCTCTCTTTCCCTCTCTCTCACTGCACAGGAGATGCTCCCTCATTACGTCCAATTACTGTGATTGTGCCGGGTGTGTCAATGATACCTCTGTCCAGTCATTTACCTTCATTCAGCTCATTGACATCTGGTGGAGTTTCTGGGCCTTTCCGTGACCCTTCTACTTAATGGGCGGTACCCTGCAGCCTGGCTGACGCACTCTCTCTCGCTCTCTCTCTCTCTCTCTCTCTCTCTCTCTCTCTCTCTCTCTCTCTCTCTCTCATTCTCTCTCTCTCTCTCTGCCTTTCTTTTCCTCTTTCTCAACATCCCCTCTTTCCCCACCCTTCTTTTTAATGAGCAATAGAGAGAGCCACATGCTATTATTTTATAACATCCTTGGAGGAGCAGGAGCCACACAGGTCCTTTTATTCCCCCTACGTTCCGATCTCCTGAGAACAGGTCACTTTTAACTCTGTGGATGAGGATGTGTTAACAAAAAGAGTCAGAGAGGCAAAAGGAAGGAATCCTCAGAGAGCGCTGAGCCTTTTCTCCCATACCGTTGGTTTTTCTTAAAGTCGGCACCGCAGCCACAAAGTGCAACTGGAGGTGGTGCACACATACAATGGGCCGATCGCTGTGAGCCTCTTAAAGCTGGCCGACACCACGGGTCCCCTTTCAGACACCTTAACATAAAGGTTTCCTGCTGCTCTCCAGAACACCAGACAGGTATGAGACGGGTTTCTGTCCCACTGGATGTTACCTGTAGAATGTAGAATACAGCCGTATTATACACACAGGTTAGAGTGTGATGTTCCTCGTGTTTGAAGCCCAGGGTTTACAGGTGTTTGAGATTGCTCAGATCAGTTTAATGCAGATAATAGACAGAATTCAACATCTCGTCTTGATGTGAGGCTTTTGTGACCTATGCTCTTGTCATATGACCACGTCCAGAGCAGATAAGTGGTGATCTTAGTAAGCATAAATGGACCAGCAGGCCTCCCCAGGAGATGACAGATGCATTCTCACCAAACCCCAGGCCAACAGGTCAGAAGCACTCTTTGAAGGTAGGTGTGGACTTGGACTAGCCACAAGGCCTCAACAAATACATGAAGGCATTATCTAAACATTCGATGTTTATAAAATTGAAATTTTATTATGTGGTCACGCATAAATCACACACATCAATATTACCACACATACTGGTATGTGCTGGTAGGCCACTGATAGCACCAATGCCTCGTTTCTCCTATAAAACTATGCTGAAAACCTGTGACTGTCTTATTATCACCCACTGCACTGTCCATTGTGGGTGGTAATGCCTTCTCTAATGTATTCATGGTAGGGCTGGCTATCGCCACTGATTTCCTGAATCCATTTGATTCCGATTCACAAGGTCCCAATAATATTCAATTAGTTTAGGCATATTTCATGAAGAATAACATGTTTTTAACTTCAGCCCGACAAACCGCAGTGCTGTAATATGTTACTATCATATAAAATATTCAGTGCCATTCAGACTGGTCTGCATTGCCGGTTTTCTCCAGAAGGAGGAGGTGCTGTGCTGTGGGGAGGTGTGTTGTAAGGCGTGGCCGCCTTTATTAAAGAAGTTCCAGCTGAGAATCATTAGGCATAAAATGTATGTTTTAACATGTTTACACATCTCATAATACCCCAGTACCATGCTGGACCATGCTGTTTTCATATGAATGGCTGCATTGGGGGGGGGGGGTCAACGAAGCTTATGTTGTGACTGAAGCGTCTCTAGAAAAGGATCAATCTTGGCTTTACACGACTTGGTATCGGATCATTCTATGATTGATTTGAATTAAAAAATTCTATATTTTTTTAAACCTACCCCTAATTCCCAGTACACAGGTGACACAGTGGGTTGAGGAATGTTAAATGCATGCACAATTTTGGAAATGAAATGTGGCACCCACTATCATACCTCACTCACGAGACAACCCTCACAACTTATACAGGTGTGGGCATTCCCAAGCCGTGCCCTTAGGGAACACTACCTCATGCTCCATCCAGATGCTGCTATCCCATGACTTCTGGAATGTCAGTGTGTCCGAAAGACAAACCTCGATGCATGCAAATCTAAAAACATTGATATTAAACATTCTGTACTAAAGGCACTGGCCAGTGATGGTGCAGAACATCCCTGCAAATCCAGCAGCAGCCTTCCTTATTTGCATTCAGCCTCCACCAAGGTCACAGATAGAAGGCCGAGCTCAGCTGTAGTAAAGCACATCTGCTGGAGAGGAACTCAACATCACCTGCCCAGCTTGTACAACCGTTTGGTTGCAGGTTTTCCCTTTGAGATATTTGTGGGTACTATATACATCAATGAGCCAAAACATTATGATATTCTGTGTAATATGCTGCTGGTATTCCAGGTCAAGCCCAGGCATGGCTCTAAAAAGATCTCTAAAGATGATCTCTGGTATCTAGGACCAGGATGTAGCAGCAGATGCTTTAAGTCCTGTAGGTTTTGAGGTGCAGCCAACATGGATCACACTTGTTTATCGACTACATCCCACAGATGCTTGATCGGATCAAGATCTCGGGAATAAGGAGGCCAGGAAAACACCTGATATTCTTCATGATGCTCCTCAAACCCTTCCCAGAACAATGTGTGCATTGTGGCTGGAATTCTGACCTGAAGAGGCTACTGTCATTATCTCATCCTGCATATATACAATATTTGCTTTCCACTTATGGTACCTTGTAGGTCCATTTGTTTGGCCACAGGATTGCTGCTGACCAGGTAGAGAATTGGTTGGTTGGCGGATCATTCATAACACACCAGTGACACACTGATTTGAAATGTGTCCAGCACCCAAAAATTTTCAGCCAAGAGGGCTTGTTCAGAATCTGACCACTGATGATGGCCTAAAGGACCATGTGTCACACAGATGGGTCATAATCTTTGACTGTAGAGTGAGGGGTTTCTAAAGGGGCCTGGCAGCATATATACATACAAAGTCCGAAGGTCACATAATAAACCTAATAAACTTGACAACATTTGCATCCATTCTGGTAATGGAAGAAAGTAACGCCAAATGTGGCAGAGGTGACAGAAAGTGCTCCATCCTCCCTCCAGCTTCTCTCCAATTCTATCTTCTATTATCAATTCATGATTAAATTTAAACTGTCCAGACAGCTGACTAGCCCCTCAGGTTTAAGCCATTTTCCGCTCCAAAGAAGCTTCATGTAAAGCCTGATTCCCTTTTGCACCAACATGCATGTGTCCAGTGTCTGTGTCCGGCTGTCCTTGGACCAAAGTAAACACGCTGTGGACACCAGTACCCATTACCCAGTAAGCAGAACAACCTGGTTCGACTCGCAATGAGCCTAGAACGTGGTTTATTTTAATCATAAACACTAAGTAAGAAATGACAATACTTAAAGGATGACACTGGACTACTTTCTAAGCATTCTGTTGTTTATCAGCTCGTCCTTGTCTTATAAACAACTAATGCGATAGACAACTATAAAATCATCCTTTTGGTTCAGCTGGTTCCATAAAGCAATGTGATGCTTGGACCCCCGATGATCACCACCAAGCTCTCGCAGCTGTTACCACGTTCTTCAATGTACTGGTGTTGGTCTTAATAATCACCCATAATCAGATTCTATGTAAACAGCACACTCGGGAATAAGGTCTAGCAATCCGAGAAATCGGATAAAGAGAGCTGGACTTTTTAGAGCTGCGTACGTTTGGGTTTTATGTGACGTCAGATCTTTGCACACCTCCGAGCTTATTGGCTGGTTGCAAAGCAGAAAGCCGTTTACTGCCTGACTCTTGTAGACCTGGAGTTTCTCATTATCTGATTACTCACAGAGCATGCAAACACACTGATCTGATTACTGATGATCAGATTATACAGTGCAATTGAACACTCACTGTGACTGGATTCTAGGTTATTTTGAAAGCTTTCAAATGGTCCATTCATAATGGAATATTGTGACAATGTGAACAACAGTGATCTGATTCAGATTAGATCATGGCAGACCACCTCTCTAGATGAAACCTGGGACATATCCATATCCACTGTCGTCTTTGTGACAAATGGAGGTTTGGTGAAAAGGAGTGAAGACTGGCAGCCTCATCCACCCGACAGTTAACAAAGTCTCATTAAGTCAGAGATCTGATTATGTCAAAGCAGGTCTGGTATAATCTAATGAGTAAAGACAACGAGGAGGAGTTGTGAAAAAGTGGAAAGGAATGCTGGAGAAAGTATCCCAGCTTTAACAGCGAGACCAAATTGAGATTGCTGGGTCAGAGCATCTCAAATAGCTGTTCTGGGATGCCTTTGGAATGCAGTGGGCAGTATCTATCACGATATATATTAATATAAAATATAAAAATTACATGAATTTTCACCAGACGTCACCAAAAGACAATGATCCAACATGTCATAATATCAGTAACGTACTCTATGCAACCAAGAGTGGAGTAAAATAAATGAAACTTGGTAGATAAAATCTACCTCTGCTATAGAATCCACGGAAAATAACAACAGTGTGAATTTTCTCTTTTGTTTTAAACATTAAAAAACATTTCATTCAACGTAGCTTAAATGGAATTGACTGTTGAGTGATGGGATTATTACAGTATGCATGCTCTCACTGGGATGACTACTGTAGCACTTCACGTCCAGAAGGTCTGGTGTCATGGTGTGGGAGCAATTTCATTTGATGCCAGATCACCTTTGGTCTCCATTACAGGCCCTTTGACAGACCAACATTACATTAATGAGGTTCTGCAACCAGTGGTTCTGCCTTTTCTGAACACACACTCCGGTGCTCTATTGCAACAGGACGACGCTCGTCCACACACTGCTGCCATCGCAAGATCTCGTCTTCATCTCCAGACATGTCCCTGACTGAAAATGTGTGAAATGCTATTGGACGCTCTATCAACACTCCACCCCTACCACACCATCTGCAGAACTGAGTGAGAACATTCAAGCTGCATGGGATGGATCATTTTCCAGTGTTCACATGTTTTCACTTTTTGTTACACTGTATCAAAATGTAATGATGAATGGACCAATAGAAATGTTCCAAAATGAAACTTTTACATGGACTTTAATGGAAAGTGAAGAATGTTTTTGCCTTCCCCTATCAAGTTTCTGTTTTGGAGATACAAGGTCTTTGGCTATGGATGCTGGACCGTTTTCGAGCAGTTATCCGCTGACACTGATGGTGTTTGTTTATCCTGCACCCTTACAACGAACACTTTACAAGTCTTTATATTCTGTCTTTACAAACACACAGGCCTGGTCTTCCCTGAGCCAAGCTGAGGGTCGATTTCCCGTTCACTGCATTTGTGGCTGATGAAGGTGACCAGCACCTACAGCTGTGAGCTTTAGAAGGAGAAAACAGAACGAATCACTAGATTGGGATGTCTCTGTCCCGCTCTCTCTCCCTCCCTCCCTCCCTCTCTCTCATGTGCGGATTCAGCCAGGCTGCCATGCTGTACTTATAAATCCTGACAAGGGTGTCAATATGTCAATGCAAATGGCCCGGGTAGCACCCTGCCTGGTGTACTGGGCCCGGCTCCAGCTATGACAGGGAGACAAGAGAGACAACCAGTGTGCATCTAAGTGTGTGTGTGTGTGTGTGTGTGTGTGTGTGTGTGTGTGTGTGTGTGTGTGTGTGTGTCATTGAGTAAACGGGGTGGGGGGAGCATTTTCAGTGAATTGTGTTGTCGCCTCACCTTCAAATAAAGCATGTCATTCTGTAAAGCTTAAATACATGAACTGCTCTTTATCCTCAGGTAGAACCTTCTGCCCTTACGGTTCTTTACAGAACCAGAAAAGACTTATTTATAATAAGTGATGTAAAGATGGAAAAATCATTGTTATTACTGATTATATATAAACCAAGTTTATATATATACATTATATATAATAATAAAAATAGGTTACAAACTTTAAATTCATCCCACAATAGAATTAAGTAATTTGCAAGTAATTAGTACAGGACTGTAACGTAAACGTTACTATAATTCATTACGTGATTACATAATTACATGTAAATAGTGCTGTAAACGGACTTTGCTGGCAGGTGGCGGAAAATTCACCATTATTACCAACACACAACTGATTGTGCAGCAATGTGGAGAGGTATGAAGAGCAGAGTACCGGAGTGGTCCCTCCTGGCCGTTGGCTTGGCAACGTCTTAATTTATTCGTCTCAGTGTCTCCATGCTGTCCCTTCTGAAGGCGAGAGAGGAAGGAGGTAAAGAGGTGATGATACTAGTGTCACACAGTCGAGGTGTGTGTGAGACAGTTGGGGAGAGCACACTCATCACCTGGCAGCTAAGAAAGCTTTTCTTTGAGAGCACGGTAGCAGAGAAACGGTAACCCGGGTGTGGTTATTCAGATCTTCACAACACAGCAATGGTTTGAGGTTATGATGAAGGATTCTGAGATAGTTCTATCAAAGTTCTATCTATGCAATTTACCATTTCCACTGGTACAGCTCCAGTGCATGATGCTCCCACCACCATGCTTAACAGTTTGTACAGTGTTCATAGGGTTGAATGCCCCACTTGACTCCTCCAAATATACCTCTGGACATTGTTCCTCCAGTTTCCTTTGTCTGTGTGGTTCAGCTGCAAATGTTTGTCAGGCTTTAATGTGTCATTGGGATCAGTGGCTGCTTTGTTGGACAGTTTTTGACTGGAGACAGTGATGTTGGTGTTCTGGGAGCTCCAGGAGCTTCCCACGCATTGCAGTTCCAGCTTCCATTTCATTGCAGGCCTGTGCCTTGGTGGTTCTTGGCTTGTTCTTGGCAATAAAAGACAAATTTCCCTCAGTTGAGTTGAGGTCACTTCCAGATCTTCTTCCAGGCAGCGAGGCTACACCTTCCTATAACTTGTACCATGAATTTGGAATCTGCAGTTGTTTAGAAATGGCTCCAAAAGACCTTCCTTTGATTCCCACCCCTACTTCACTTCAAATATTCCACATTAAAAATCGTGAAATGTCCATTTCCTTTAGACTTAGCCACTGTGTAGGTCATGGCTGCACGTCCTCAGTATTTGCAAGGACTGGCTTGAACACTAAACTTAAGAAAACAATGAGGTTTATGTGATTTGTGAGTTTCGCTTTGGTTAAAAATAACAAGAAAGTCTTTGAAAAAAAAACGACATTTACCTGTTTTTACAGTTTTCACACCCGTCAGACGACTCAAGGAGCTCCAAAGCCAAAGATGGTGCTCAGAAGCCAGGTGTTGATGATGTAATCACACACTTGTACACAATTCTCAGATTATTCAGAGGTGATGCTTGATGTGATATTGACAATCATAAATGCAGAACTGATAGATATGTCATGTTCATAAACAAGAGTAGTTACTAAAAAAAAAAGTCATAACTTCATAAAACATAATTTCTTTGCCTGTTGTTGTTCATCACAACTGTCATCCAAAAAAAAACTTGCATATCCATTTTTTCAGATTTTTACCTTTTTGTTCATTGTTCTTTACGCCACGGTAGCCACGGTAGCCACGGTATCCAGGGTGATGTCAGCACCACCAAGAAGGACAAACCACATCCAACAGGATTAACTGTGGACGCAACAGGAAGCTGTCTGAAAGGGATGTTGGGGTGCTAACCCGGTTGGTACCCAAAAAATGTCATTCCCAAGATGAACTGACGCTGTACTGGCCACAAAAGGAGGCCCTAGTACACCATACTAATCCATTATTGTGGTCTAAAACCAGGTGTTTCAGTTTCATTGTCCAACCCCTGTATATCTAAACATATAACAATATGATCATTTCTTCTTAATACACACTAACTGTTCCCCCTCCATAACGTGTCCATGAGAACGTGAATGAGGGTGGAGGGAAGCAGAGTAGAGGAGGAGCTGAGAGCAGGGAGCAGAGCAGAGCAAGGGAGTAGAAGGATTTACACAGAACGTTATTTAAAAACTACTATGCTGTTCGTACCACCACTTGAACAATCAGATTCTGGTTAAAATCAGATTATCGAGCGCACGTAAACACACTCCTTGACGTCTGTTAAGTTAAGGATTTTTCTTCTCCAATCCTGCAAAGCAGCTGTTTTTCTCTCCTTCTTGACCAAAACAGGCCAAGAAATTTAAATGACACTCAAAAGTTTGAGAAACACGCTTACATTCTTATAATTCAGCACATAAATCCATGCAGCAGTCACTGTCCCCGTGTCAGCCTGATCGCTTATTTATGTTTGCATGAGTTCACATGAAAGAGCAGAACAATGTATTGGAACTGTGAAGCTGTCAGTGACGTGCTGCAGGCCATAGCTGATCGCTCCAATTTTTAAACTGATTACTGCCAAACTCAACAAGCAAGGCCATGTGACTGTGACAAAATAAATGCAGTTATTAGTAAATTGCTTGTATAAGCATTCATCTGTTCCAGCAATGGCTTGGTGTCAAATTGTTACGGTGCAGGGTTTTTCATTAGCTGTACCCCGCGCGCTGATCGCTTGTTCCAATGATGAAAACAAGGGCAGCAAATGTTTCATGCATCGGTAAACTTAATGAATTAATCTGACGACAAAATATAAAAGGCTTGCACTGTATTAGGAAGGATTCAGTCATGTGCAGTCCAGCATGACTCCAAACATGGTGTTATAGGCTGTAATTTGTTGTGAGAGACCACAAGAAAAAAAAAAAGAGAAGCTAGAGAACAAAGTGCTGAACCAACCAAATGATGCACTAAAGGAAAGCAGCGGCACTGAAGAGTCTGATCTTTATATCAGTGCTTGAGAACAGCTCTAGGCCTTGACTTCCACCTAAACACGCCTTCAAGATTGGAAGATTTGCACATCAACCATCATTCCAACGGATCAGCACTGACCCATCGAGGTGTAGATTCTACAAGACCTCTGAAGATGTTCTGTGGTATCTGGCACCAACTTACAGGCTCCTGTAAGTTGCGAGGTGGCACCTCCATGAGCATCACTGAAGCTCATGACCCCTTGGTCATCTGACCCAGTCATCTATATGTCACAGCTTGGATCCTATCAAAGTATCTAAGATTCTTATGCTTGTCTACTTTCCCTTCTTCAACACATCACTCAGGATGACCAAGCTAGCTGACCATCATGACCAGCATCACCAAGCTGGTTGACCACCATGACAAAACTGGTCAGCAATCATTACCAGCTTTACCAAGCTGGTTGACCAGAGCTAGACCAAATCTAGACTATCACCATGATCAGATTTACCAAACTGGCTGACTAGCATGACCTGCATGACCAAGCTAGCCACCCATCATGACCAGCAACACCAAGCTGGTAGCCCACCATAACCAAGCTGGCTAGCCATCATGACCAGCTTTGCAACCATGACCAAGTTGACCAATCATTATGTCATGACCAAGCATGTCCAAAACCAAATGCAACATACACTATGCTGGTCAAGAGCGGGTTTACCAGCTAGCTTCCCAGCAAAAGGTGTGCTTTCTTCTGGATGACCAGTGTTCTAAGACACTGACCAGGTTAGATCATCTGAAATCATCTACCAGAAAACCGTCTACCTTGTTTCTAACATTGTTGCCACATAAGACAGGTGTCTTTCCAGTAGCATGTCTTCTCAGCACTTCTCAGGCAGTATGTTGTGGATGTCCTTGCTGAAATAATAACAGGGTTATTCTCCCTGGTGCACACACGTGTACAGTGTGTTGTAGTGCGTGTGTTTCATGTGCCCACCAGAGCCCACCCTGCAGTGCACACACTGTGCTCCCATGATGAGAAAGTGCTGTAACCGCTCTTTGTGTATCAGAGTTGTGCATAAATGTCACAGAGTAATACGCTTGATCATAAGAACCGAGTGAAATGAAACGGATCATTTCCTGCAGACGAGCCGCCGAGGCCATGCCCAGCGCTCCTCTATCGACTCTTCATTGATTATCCCAGTGCCGGCAGTTTAGACTGGAATTGCTGATGCTCGTTACTGCGATGCCGCGCTGTATTAATGTTGATGAAGCACAATTACTGTAATAAATCAACGCAGGTGACGTTAACACTGACTCCAACCGTGGCAGGATCCCCTGGGGCAAGTCCCTCTCTCCCTCACACACACACACACACACACACACAGTCATACAGTACTCACCTAAACACACACATGCCATTTACATGCATGTACACAAACAAAATATAATATACAGTACAGCACTAGTGCTCTCAAAAAGAATAGTTGCAATGAATATAATATTTGACATTTGATTTTTTTTTTTTTAGTATGTGTGCCAGCAGGATCAGACAATAAACCATTTGGGATTTCTTCAACAAACTGATCCCAATTCATACCTACAAACTATTTATTGTATTTGACTAAATTACAAAACATAGTGTATTTAACTGGCTGTTTAATTTCCAGCTTTTCTGCTCCACCTTAAATGGAACAGCATTACAGGCATCAGACCATTTCCGTTTAAGGTGGAATGGAAAAAATTTCTTGCCTCCATCTCAGCGCTCCTTCAGGGTTCCAGTTAAAGGGGTTCCTTTAACTTAAAGTGTACAACCAGCAAACCAGAACCTTACTGGCCACCCCACTGGCCCAGGCTCTCCCACTAACCACTCCGGCCTCACACACAAATGCCTGTACAAGCCCTCCTTACACAGGGAATGTCATGCATATTAGCTGTCACTGAGAAATTCACACACACAAATGCCTGTCCAAACACTCTGCACACTGAGAACACACTCGTGTATGCACAGTGGGTACCACTGACACACAAATATACACATATTAACATATTCACTCCTTTATGCTTCACGCTTTCATCCCATCTCTCCACCTCCCAAAGCCCACACCCCTTCTCACACACACTGCTATCACAGTACAATCGTTTTCTTTTCTTTTCTTTTTTTTTTTTTGGGTGGGGAGGGGGGAGAATCGGGCCAAAAATTAATTCCACCATTCCCTGTGTCTCTCCCGAGTGTCTCATGGAATTTCAATGACATCATCAAAGCACCCATCAAGACGGAGTTTCATTCGGGAGCTCCATGGAAACGCACCTGGAACAAGCTACAGTTTTATCACATACCACAGCGTGTGCACACGCACACACACACATACACACACAGACACACACACACACACACAGACACACACACACAGCCGACATAACCCAACGCATCATGGAAAAGCAACCAAACTTATCCGGAGAGGAATGTTACAAACTCTGGCCTTGAAGCTCAGAAGACAGAGCATCTCCTGACAACGCTCTGAAGACAAACCATGAATCTTACAATGGGATCCAGTGACATAGCAGCCATGCTGGAAAAATGCTACTATTTTAACGCAGAACTATAAAGAGAACCTTCAATAAATGTGTCAATGCAGCAGTAGCTGATGCCAAACAGCAGAACAGCCAGAGTAAGAGCAGGTGTGAGTATTACAGCATGTAACCGGGAATCTGCTTCCCTGGATTAGGTCATTCTGACCGCTCTGATCATAGATGGAAATGTTTTACCCCACCTACCCCATCACTCCAAACAAAGGTAATGACCATGAAGAGCATGAAGGAAACAGCCCCCTATATCATCACGTCACACACGAAAGTGGACAAAATTCCTAAAAAAGTGGTTTGAGGCAAGTGTGTAATGATTTGTAATTTGGTAACTGGAGAACCCTTAGAGCTCCAACACAGAACAGTGGAAGAAACTTTCAATGCGTGTCCAAAGGTTTGTAGACACCTGCTTATCCAGGGTTTCGTCCAAAATCAAATGCAGTAACAAGAAGTTTGTTCCCTCATTCATGCTTTAGCAACCTCTGCTCTTTTAAGAAGACTTTACAGTAGATATTGGAACCTGTGAGGATTTGACCGCAGTCAGAAGACCAGGTGGTGATAGGTCAGACACTGATGGTGGATGACTAAACCAATCTCAATCTACATCATCCAGGTCATCCTAACAAGTCATGGGTGGAGCTCCGATGCACCACAGCTCAATGCTGGAAGGATTTAAACCCCTTATCCAAGGTCTGGCACTGGATACAGTGACTTTAGCCTCATGAACAACGGCTCCAGATAGCATTCTGTGTAAAAGAACCATATAAATGAGGTTCTCCATCGTGGAGAACAAATTATTGTGACCAGAGACAGTTTGGAACAATGTTCCAAAAGTACAAATATGAGCCAACTACAGTATAAAACACAGTAGTAAAAGGCTGCATCTCTCCGTCACAGAAATACCAGACTTTCTGTCAGGGTCCTCCGCCGTGCCCAATTACTGTGGCATAGAGCTCCAGCAAGCGGCCACAGATTTCCACCTTATATTTGTCTCGAAATTAAATCATCTTGGATGTCACTAGGAAAAAAGGCCCAGCCTTGAATACAGGCTGTGTGATCTATCATTTCAGAAAAAGGGAACTGCACTTAAGCAGCAATTCCTCGCAGGCAAAAGATTTTTAGGTCTAATTTCAGCATGAAAACGGGAGATTTTTTTGTTTTCATTGCAATGAGAAAAAAGGCCACTTTGCCCATTACTCCTGCGGATGGGCACGCTCTGCCTGGAGATGAGCCCCGCCGCTGCCGGCTCGGTAATGTGCCGCCCCTGTAAGCGCCGAATTACGGCGATAGATCACAGCCACAGCTGCAGCCAGCCGGAGTGTCAAAACAGTGCAGTGAGTCGGGGCCATTTCTCATAGTTAACCTCCTTAACTGGATTACCCCCCGCCATCCCTGCAGCAGCGCCTCACACCAGCTACTGGATCCATCAGCCAGGGCAGGGTCAAGCACAAGCCCACTGCTAACAGGCAATGAAAACAAGTCATGGAGAAGGAAACATCTCTAACAGAGATCAGCTCAAATTTCCAGCCAGGCCTTATGCCCTCCGCTCAACCAACAACCGACCATATCGACAAGTTATAAAGAGTCAAAACCGGGCTCAGAAATTCTCTTCAATCCTTTGGAGATATCAGTGTAGACTGACCTGCAGATCATTTGATCAGGCTTAAAAGCCCCTTCTGTCACATTAAAGGTGCCCAATAATGGAAAGAAGGGTTTATAATGGTGTAGGTGTACCTCAAACACCAAGCCCACTCCAGAAAGCCCTTCGAAGCTACACATTGTAGTGTATTGCTGTCTGTCGGAATGACTGCATATGAATGGTTGATCCAGAGTCATGGGGTGCAAGGTAGGCCTATGGACAGGGCACCAGTCCATCATACCACACATACACCCTCACACCCAGGGGTGTGCATACTTTGGGAGCCTGGAGAAAACTGGAGTACCTGGAGGACACGGGGAGAACACATGAAACTCTTCACTGACCTGAGCAGGGATGGAACCCAGGGCCCTGGAGCTGTGTGACACACCACTGTGCCACCCTAGTTGACAACAGTTTTTTTTGTAAATCACAATAAAATACATAAAAGTTAAGGGGTTTCTAATTCTTTATACATTTTTATTATTTATTATTTTTAAAGCACTGCACAATAAAAATGTCTAAATGCGTGACTTACATAATTCATATAACATAAGAGAGAATTATTTTCACTGTTCTTCTTTTCATATAATGTTAATTTATTTAAAAGGACATTATGAATAAAACCTCATTCCTCATTTTTCTTTTTAGACTTTTATGTGTCACACCCTATGATCTTATGTCACACTAAAGGACAGTACTGGTAGTTATTGCTTTACAGAGAAAAGGGAAGCAAATAAAGCATTATTACAAATCCATATAAACCAAAGACAATTTACAGCGTCTTAAAGGTTATAATGAGAAAAACAGATCTTTACTGAGTGATGCAGCCAGTTCTAACACCTTTTTTCCTTTTTATTCAAAGTGTAAAAACATTTACCCAGCGGGCAAGATCTCAAAAATATACAATAAAAAC
The DNA here is from genome assembly GCA_034509495.1 of Acestrorhynchus altus. NCBI lineage: Eukaryota > Metazoa > Chordata > Actinopteri > Characiformes > Acestrorhynchidae > Acestrorhynchus > Acestrorhynchus altus. The sequence continues at coordinate 3,743,037 of CM067512.1, read as the reverse complement.
AATCACAAAAAAATATCATTTGAAGTGAGTCTCAATCTCTGGAAAAGGAGCAATGTCTATGTAGGTTGGAGGAGAGTGGTGGAGGAGGAGGAGGTGGAGGAGGAGGAGGAGGACAGCTTGGCAGGCGATTGAGATTGATTGACTTTTCTTTTAGTCTGCAGCTGACCGTCTGCTCATTCGTCCGATGTGTCAGTCAGCTGGACAGGGCACTGGTCACTGACAGCAGGAAATGTCAGGGCATAGATCCCTTACCTGGCTGTTGCCAATTTAACCCTTGGATGTCTGGAGATGTTCGACTGATGATCTCCAAAGCTTTAGTACCAGAACCAAATATTTAACACAAAATTAGCCCCCATTTTTCTCCTGAGGGTTGATTCTCCAGGTTTTATATGAAATCGCCACTGAACCCCAAAGTGGTCTCGTCTTCTCTTGACAGCACGCCCAACTGGTGTGGACTAAAGCCTGTTAGCAGATTGTCAAACAAATTAACTCCATCCTGACGTGAGAGCCGACTGATATGAACCTCCAGCTCGACTCATCGCAGCAGAACGGGCTGCAGTGATGGGGTTTGGCTCCTCTCAGCTCCTTTCTCTGGAGCCATGCCTGAATCCCATAATTTAGCACTCTTGCAGGTGTTGTACCAGCAGCAACAGCTTGCATCTCAGTTGGATCTTTGACCTCTTCACCGCAGCCCTGTGCTCTAACTCACTCTTCTCCCTCACACACAAACACAGCAAGCGTCAGCCTCAGAATCAAACCCAGTGATGAGAAAGCATTGCGGTAATCACACAACATGCCTCGTCGTCGTATGAGGGCAGGTAGTCCTGACTTTGGAAAAGACAAAGACTTTGGGGACGCTTGGTTTTAGAAGAACACTACTTTGGATAAAAAATGTCAATATACACGTTCTTATGTTCTTAATATTGTGTCAAATGTCCAGGATGAATGAGCCAATAGAAATGCTCCAAAATGACTGAATACGAAAGTTAGGAGATCGATTTTGAGTGACACCAACAGTACACACTAAATGGACAAAGGTTTTGGGACACCTGATCAATCATTGCTTGTTCTGACGTTAAAGGCATTAGAAAGAGCTGCTGCTTTTGTTGGAGTGGCTGTCTCTACCATCCAGGGAAGACTTTCTAAAAAATTCTGAAGCACCTCTGTGAGAATTTGATCGTATTCAGCAACAAAGGGTAGAAAGAGGAGAAAGGAAAGAGAGATAGAGCAGGACAGAGAGAGGAAGAGGTAGGACGAGAGTGAGCAAGAGAATGTAGAGCGACTGAGAAAGACAAAGTAGAGAGAAAGAGAGTGGGTCGCGGAGAGATAGCAGGTGATAGAGAGTGAGAAGGAGTGACAACGGGAGAGGGAGAGAGCAAAAGAAAGGGAAAGTGAGAGAGAGACAGAGGGAGAGAGATAGAGAGAGAGAGACAGAGAGAAATAGTGAGAGAGAGAGAGGGATGGAGAAAGTCATGCTCTTTCCTTGAGAAACAAGGTGAAAACAGGCACCATGCTGTCACACTCATGAGGAAAAGACAATCAGGAGGGTCTTGTCATATCCCATCTCCATCAAAGGCACCAGTTTCAGCATCAACAACAACCCCCACTGCTGCCTCACACTCACACACACACACACACGCCATGGGGAGTAACTCAGCAGGTCCTTACAGTCGCTTGTTTTCAGTTCTGCATGTCTGTTGCTGAAATTTCTGTAACAGTTCAGATGTGGGATTGATGTGAGCATGTTCTTCACTGCTTCACTCTGATAGCGCTGAAGAGTTCCCCTCACACAGCCCATCTCCAAGCAACACCACGGTCAGCAGACGAGGCTGCAGACGCTGGAATGGACGGGCAGACGGACGGTGCCTCCGAGACGCAGGCTGAGTAATAGGATTAGATGAGGCCGATGAAGCTACATTAAGCTGAGGAGATAGCGAGTGTTTAACAGAAGTGTCTGCGAGGCATCATATCACACCTCGCTGGGGTGCCGTGGAGTGTGATTCTCAACTCAGGAGTACAAGGAGATAAACCAGAAACCACGATTAGTAGCACAGACTCAGAGCAACAGATCCGCCACACACAATCTGCCCTGAATCCTTCTCCAGCCACTATCCCTGGATGTGAATCACCTGCAGGAATAACCAGTATTTACCATTATTATGGATGCATCTGTAGTGTTTTTCAATTATTATTATTATTATTATTATTATTATTATTATTATTATTATTACTAGGCTTTATTCTTGATTGGAAGCATGAAGTTCTCATGAAGATAACAGATAAAAACAATATGCCCATAGCAGTGTATGGGGTGCAATGATACAAATACACTGATAACATCAACATGGGATACCACAGCATCCACTTGGGAAACACCTGAGACACTATAGCAACCACCTAGTGCCTAGCAACCATTTAGCAACACGCTAGCAACCAGTAAGCAACATCCCGGCAACTACCTGACATACCATAGCAATTGCATTGCAACACTGTAACACTGTAACATCTAGCAACTGTTTGGGACACCACAGCAACCACCTTGCCACCACCTAGTGGCTTCATAGCAATCGCTTAGGAACACCACAACAACCAACTGGGATATCATAGTAACCACCAAGCAACCACTTAGGAACCGCTTAGCAACTCCACAGCAACCATCTGTCATACCATATCAACCACCCAGCAACAACTTCATTGTTCATTAATAACCCCAATCCCTAATGACACTGAATGTGTCCACATGCACACAAATAACCAAATAAAAATATGATTTCTGCATGTATCCTTATATCAAAGCAGCCAACAGCGTCAGTCTTCATTACAGACATCTGATGAAAATACAAAAATGGCACAGCACCACATAATTGCCCCTTTACCAGCTCATGACATCAGCAACAGATCACACCCTCCATGTGACACAATTTAAAAATGACTGGCTTTAACTGATGTTTATCAGAGTAACACTGGACGGCTATACTGAGAGTCTCACAAGAGCAGCTTTGGGTTATATAAGGGCACCATGACAGCAGTCACAAGCTGAGATCAAACCCACAACCTTTAAAGCCACTGAGATACCACCACTGTTCAAGTTTGTCACTGAAGCTCCTGTGTTCTTTTTGAAAGCTCTTGACAGCCAAGAAGATCTGCAGTAGAAAAGTTTAGCATGTAATATCAACAGCGGAAAAAGAATCCAAAGAACCAAAGAACTGCTCCTCTTCTGTCTGCATCTTCATTTACCTTTACAGTAGTGAGAGGAGCCAGGGGTTGCCAGGTATAACTGTTCTGTTTACTAACTAAAATCATCAGTGAGTTCAACGTGATATTAATGATGGGTACTCGTTTTCCTTACATCACCCTGCGTGTACCTCTACACTATAAATGACTTTTATCAAAAAAAAAAAAAAACATGTTTCTCATTAAAATATTGTGAAACAGTGAGTGTGGTTACATGAGCTCAATAATACAATAACTGCTGAAAATCCTATCATAGTATTGATCTGTACTTGGGTAATTGGTTCACGAGAAAACTCCAGGAAACAATCAAATTTATACTTTGCAACCAACCAATAATCTTACTCTGGTAAGAGAACCAGTCTTGTGACTAGAAGGTTGCCGGTTCAATTCCCTGAACTGGCAGCATACGACTGAAGTGCCGTGGATCCATATGCATGTTTATGTTTATGTTTCTTAATGCATTTAAACTTGCACTTGAGTAATCAGATAAGAATCAGATACATGTATCAATTGTGGTTCCACTTTGCAATCAAATATATCTTTCAGAATATGTGATGAAAACTTTAAGCCACAATGTGGACATATATCATCTAGAATCATCTAGAATATGAATAATATTCAATTAGTCAGTTAAAATCCAGCTCTTTTGGGATATTTAATCAGATTAGATTTTTTACTCCTTACTTAGAAATGTAAATATGCCGTTTATAGGGCCATTTGAATAATCATATAACAGATTATCAGATTACTGAGTGCAGGTTAACACACTTAATGTCTCAATGCAGACATGTAGCATATAGGCCAGTGCATTACGTCATCCCTGTCGTCTGATATAAAAGGTAGGAGAGTGTGCTGAAGTGACATCATAGCGTTTTCAGTGTTTTCCCTGCCTAGGCCGGATTTTCCTGCTGGGGAAAACCCTACTTGTTCTCCGGCATCGGCTGTGTAGCGTGGGTAATAGCTGCAGGACTGCCGCGAGTAACAGTGGGTAATTACAGGTCTGGAACGCTCCATTCGCTGAGCCACTGACTGGTTGATAATAGGCCCTTGATTGAGTAATTGTGGGTTTGAGGGCCACGCTGACGGGCGGAGTTCGTAATGACAGCGCGATCACTCCGTTCATTCATGCCCGATGCCAGCTGGTTCACACAAATCCCGTCACTAACAGCCACTCGCTACAAAAATTGATATAATAACCACACTCAAAAGGTAATAGTACTTGAGCGGCGCTCACTCTGACTCAGTGGTTAGAGCCACAGAGGCACAAGTACCTTTTGATATAGGCCTGCAGTCTATCTGTCTACATATATACTTAACAACCACAGCAACAATACGACTCAGCAGAAGCTGGCAGTCATTGTTATGACTAATGTGTGATTCCTGGAGGGCTATTAAGAGAATACCTGGCCTACATTTAACCAGGCTGGAAAGGTTGGCATGGTTGACTACAGGACTGACGGCAGTTGTGCCAGAAAACAACCTGATATGGCCTCGGTATGCTCGTCGCTGGCCTTTACAGACACACGAGGAGTGTGCATTTGTCATCAATACCAATCTTACCGTGTTTCCACGCTTGTCCCAGGACTGTTTCTGGGCTCATATGAGGGACAGATTCTTTATTACTGTTTTATTTTTATTTTTTTTTAACTTGATGGTAACTTTGGCAGAGTGTGGTGTTGTTGATACTGGAGAGCAACTCAACCCCTCCTAAGTCTAGTTATGGGAATTATGGATTGCTATAGAAACCAGGCCTTGTGACCACAGCTGTTCTTGTGCCAGTGTCCACAAAAGAGGAGCTGAAACTCGCATTCGAGCATTAATGTTATAAGCACAAGCTTACATTTTACTGGCAAGAATTGAGAGAGACAGACCCGAACCCAGCAGCGAGTGCATACCAGCCTAAAGGCTGACCGACTGCGATCTCTTCAGCATAGCGCACTGAGAGGACACAATGAGAGGACAGCAACACTATCTGACTCTGGGACAGTGTTTTTGCAATGAATTATGTTATAATGTAGCTCCTGTGAGCCACTGCAATGTCATAAATCGAAAATAAGAGCAAAGATAATTGTCTTTTTTACAAACAGGGGAGTAAACAACATGTAAACACGCAACCAAAGTCACATAAGTACTATTTGTACATCAAGCAGCAACTTAAAATACAAGCAAACAATTCCGGACGCCAATATGGAAATTCTGGACGTCACAGTTTGGCTGGTGGACTCTATTTGGGAGAATTCAGTGTAAGTTTGATTTGTCAGGAAGCTGCTGCTTAAACCTCTTTACACTTCAGCACTGGAAAGAGTCCCAATCGTGTAGCAGTTGCAAAGGCAACCGACAGGCTCTGCAGCAATCATGAAGCCCGTCTGAAAGGTTTTGAGCTTCGGAGTTTAGCAAGCAGCGCTGATGATGGACAGAGGGCCTGACCGATGACAGGAGACGGGCAGCAAGCCGCTGATCCGCTCCAGGGAAGTGAGCGGAGGTGAGAGTATAATTGTGTGGAGCAGTGGAGTGTGTGAAAGGATTAGGCCTTGGCTACTCCTGAGCATACCCATATAAAGGAGCACCCCCACCCTCAGGGACGGCTGAGCACCATCCTGCTTGTGTACCGAAACAAACACAGCAGCAGTAGCCATTCATCACCAGCCAGCCTCTACACCCCGCCTGCTCAGCCTCACCTACAGCCACCACTCTCTCTCAGTGACAGCTCCGCTCAGCGCAGTCTCCGTCTTCATTACTCACACAGTGGTGCTGGACAGGTCACCGGGAGACCTGCGCGCCAATGCTTTTTGTTCTCACACCTAAAGAAACGTCTGTATTTGTGTTTAATCCTGTAAAATCCTTCGTTCACTACATGCATGCCTATAAAGTGGCCCTAGAAAGGGATACGGCATTTTTCTTGGCATATTTGAATAACGACCTGTAAGTGACAGACCTTAAACTGTTGTTGCTGCTTTAAAAGAAAATCCAGAAGAACCAAATCACATCTGGAAAATGGAACAATTCCAATTTCCGTCTCGACTCCAGCCGAAATAATTCCACAAAACTCCTCGAAAAGGCAAATTTGTTGCCTCGATGCTTCGTATAATCCATATAAGCATATATGGCTTACCAATTTCTGCACAGAGGACTTAGTACCACAGAAAGCAGAACAATCAGATGGTGTTGCAGCAATCTCAAATTACACCAATCCAATACAGCATGTATATTCAGAGAAGTCTGATTGCAGTCAGCTGGTCCACAAGTGTAGGACAGCACTTAAACATGGTACATAGTATGTAGAGCAGCCATTCTTACAATATGATACTTAGCAGCTCATCATCTCCAGACGGGATGACAAGTTATGATGTCACTAGGTTTGGGTGAGCTCACTCTCTCTGTCTCTCTTACACACACAGAGCCGCGTAAGTGTGTAAGTAGCATTTATAGCACAAGAAGGGTGTTCAGACGTTTGCTTTGTAATTACAACATTTTGAGGACTTTTGAGCATTTCACTCTGATCTCCTGTGGTCAGGACCCCACAGGACCACCACAGAGCAGCTGTTCTATGGGTGGTGGGTCATTCTCAGCACTGCAGTGACACTGACATGGTGGTGGTGTGTTAGTGTGTGTGCTTTTATGAGTGACACAGCAGTGCTGCTGGAGTGTTTAAACACCGTGTCCACTCACTGTCCACTCTATCAGACACTCCTACCAAGTTGCTCCACCTTGTAGATGGAAAGTCGGAGACGTTCATCTGTTTCTGCACAGACTGTGTTGGTCGTGTGTTATTTGAGGGAGTAATTGGTAGAATATTTGATTATTGTTGCTCTCACTGGATGCTGCCACTGAATACTCTTCACCCAAGTACAACGCAACCTGCATTCTGATGAAGCGTATTTTGTTCCTCCATAAGAGAACAGCCTGCTTTTAAAATGGGAACAAATCCTCTTGCTCAAGGCAAGTATAAAAAAATGACACCAGGAGTAGACTGAAGATGGATTGACATCAAGATTACCATAACAAGACGTACCAGGCAGCACTTTAAACACACCATCTTATGCAGAGTCATTTCTGCCGAGATTACTATCGCAGCTTTGGTCAGAAAACGATGGTGCATCATCTCACCAGTTGCAGGAGCCCATTTTTCAAAGTCATAGGAACAATGAAGCCGTATCCTCTCGGGTTTTGCAACTCCTGCAGCAGACCTGAGGTCAACAGATGGACACTGCACATACTCATCATTTCAACATCAGTGCAGAACTCCAGCTTTTCCACACATCTCAGTGTTCACATGGTTTCTGAGGTGGTACAATCTCAGAATCAATGTTTTTGAAGGACAGTGACGATATGTTGCAGGACATTTGTATGCGTATGATCCGAACGAGCATTTGTTCATCGTAATTCAAAATAACAATAAATAACCCCCTTTAAGAAAACAGCGGAGCAGAGGTTTTGCTCTAAAAAGGTTCCACGTCTGCAGAACACGTGTTCTATAAAAGCTGTGGGTTTCACACAGACAGGGCTTCTTTGGCAGCTCCCTGTCATCACGAAATGTGACCCAGTGATTATCACTGAAGTGCCCCAACTGCAACACCTGCAGTGCTTTAACTGCCTGTTTCTGGTGGGAAAGGAATCTCTCCCAGCTTCTCTGCACTGCAGTTCCCCTTAGTCAGTCTGGAACCCTGGAACCTGATTGATCAGGTCTGACCAGTTAGATGTTAGGAGTTTAAATTCAAATGTATGTGATCGTGCACATCAGTATCGCACAACATTTATAGATGCATTATTAAAAAAGGTCTTGCGTACCATTAGGGCATCACCAGTTCGAATCAAATTTAATAGGGTCCTGCTCACAACCACACCCATTTCAAGAGCCTCCACAGGCCACCTAGTGGGCATTCCACTTTAATTATCTTTTAATCTAACCCCAGAGGAGGTATGCCATTCACACCATTCAGTAAATGACAAGACAAAAGCAGGACTCATCACTGAAGATGACCGCTGCCATTCTGAATGACTCCATCACAGTCTGACACGACCAGATTGGTGACCACTGCTTTTCCAGTTCCTTTACACCAAATGTAAAATGTATGAATGTCTTGACCTCTTTGTTAGATTACAAACAAGCAGCATTATTAGTAAGGTGTCACACTATTAATGAAGTTTCAGTGACCGAAATAGCGGGCTGTGGCCGATGATGCTAAATTTTATCAGCAGATTAAGCAACCAGGTGACGTGAAGCTGTGTGGAAAATCGATATTTCCATTTTCTTTTAAGAAAAACAATAGTTTTTGCTCCGGTGGTTGTTCCTTTCAGCTGTTTTCCAAAATTGAACACTCTCTCAGACGTTCCGCATTCCTGAGTTGGCAAAAATAACCTGTCCCACACTGAACAGTGGCAAATTTCGCCACATAAGTACATGTTTCGTTTCCCATAGCATGACTTCTCTCTGCCCAGATCATTTGGAAGGACAGACAAAAACAAGAAGAAGACAGAAATACCAAGGTGTGTGTAAGGGTGGAGCATGTGGAATAAATGTGTGTGTGTGTGTGTGTGTGTGTGTGTGTGTGTGTGTGTGTATGTGTGTGTGTGTGTGTGTGTGTGTGTGTGAGAGAGAGAGAGAGAGAAAGAGAGAGAGAAGAGAGAGAGAGCTGAGCTAAACTGCTCTATATGCAAGAAGTTCCTTCAGCAGTAGCCCTGTCTGCCCCTGAGCGTTTGAAGCTGAAGGACAGCATGGAGACTGGGCTTAGGCCTGCAGGCGCACTGCCCACTGGAGCACACACACGCATCACACATGCATCATGTATACATTCACATGATGCACACACACACACACACACACACACACATCAAACAAACACACACACACACACACACACACACACACACACACACACACATCAAACACACATATACCTACACTTTCACACAAACACATTCACACTTTAGACATTAGATAAAAGATAAACTGCTCTGGAACAGGCAAATATACACTATATGGACAAAAGTATTGGGACACCTGTTCATTCATTGTTTCTTCTGAAATCAAGTAGTTTAACCTGTTGTTGTAGGAGTAACTGTGTCCACTGTCCAGGAAAGACTTTCTAATAGACATTGCTGTGAGGAGTTGATTGCATTCAGCGACAAGAGTGTTAGTGAGGTCAGGATTTGGAATGGTCATCACTGACCTCATCCTCAACTCCTTAACTCATCCCAAAAGTATCAGACGGAGCACCATCATTCCCCAGCATTGAGCTGTGCAGCTTTATACCCCTCTAGCTCACACCTGGCATCAGGCATGGTGCCAAAAGGTGTGTGTGTGTGTGTGTGTGTGTGTGTGTGTGTGTGTGTGTGTGTGTGTGTGTGTGTGCATTTGCACATCTGTGTCAGCAATGGATACAACTTAAAGTAGCTGAGTGCATTCATTAGAAGGGGTGTTCTGTCTTGGTTTTCCAGACATGGCAGATACAGTCCCCAACCACCACACACACACTATGCACAGATAAACACTAACCTACACTACAACACTCAGCACAACAGAGTTGCACACTCAGCAAGTTTACTCCTAATTCAACACCCACAGACGTACACACTGAAAAGGACACAACTGTTAAGTCACCATTACAGCACATAATTAAAGCCTGAGGGAACCCAGATCCGTGCTTTCTGTCTAATTAGGATAATCTTGCTCCTGTAACCATGGAATTTACTGCGGATGTAAATATACAATGTATTCCATTGCTTTATTGATTTGCGCGGCAGTGTGTATAGGTGTAGGGCTGGGCGATATGGACAAAAAAAAATCATATCCCAATATATTTTATCTGAATGGAGATAAACGATATTCACTACAATACATGATGTGAAAAATACCACGTGAAGAAAAAAAAAAACACGAAATGCATTGTTACTAAGTTGAATCTAGAAGAAAGAAATGCAGATCACATTTCAATAAATCATATTCATAGGTCTGTCTCTGCCCACTACATGTTGTGTGCAAAAACGAGAGTGGGGGGTGGAGGGGAACAGAGTAGAGGTGGAGCATTATTTAAGTATTTACAACTCAATATAAACAATATCACCGCAGCCCTTTGTTTATATCCTGATATAAATATCAATATATCGCTCCAGCCCATATCTTGCTCTGTTTCTATAACAATAGAGATACAAATTTCGATAGTAATAGTGGATATTGTTCAGTGAGAGTAATGGTATTTCACACTGTACAGATATTTCACAGTAATGGAATTAACAGTGCTGTCAATAATATTAAATTTTGCACAGTAGGTGGATAAGACGTCCAGGGGCTGGTTAGGCTATAAATCAGTGCATGTGTGAGTTCGAGTGGTTATGGCTTTCGGGAAAAAACTGCTCTTGTTCTGGTGCACCTGTAGCGTTTGCCTGACGTCAAACAGTTCAAAGCCAGGGTTGGAGCTGTCCTTGTATTTAGTAATGGATGGTAATGTAGAGAAGATTCGTACGGTTTCCATCAACAGCCAATGAAAACTGAGCACGAGAAGTCGACACAGGATGTAGATAATGAAAAAAATCGGGTTCAGGTTCATTTGTGTAACATTTAAGGTGGAATGAAAATTAATACACAAATTCAACCTCATATGTAGGTTAGCCTCTAATATGCACTCTCTCACGACCTCAAAGGCACAAACAATGACCACAGCAGGCTGTTGCACTTCAATGTTTAATCGATTGCTCTAGTTAATGCAAAGCATGGGCGTTTGGTGGCGCGTTTGGTTCGGTTCAGCAGCAGGTCGGAGTCATGCAGTGTGTGATCCGTAGTCGTTAAGTGTGCAATGCAAAGCTACCACTTTCAAAGTCATGGAGTGAAGGCGTGACTCCACCTCAATTGATGATGAAATATATTTTCCCACTATTACATTGTAGTAGCTGCCTTATTAAAACTGTTACCATGTTTACTGGGCCGTCTACCCTTTCAGTGTCTCGCTCTTCATTCTGATAATCAACCACCATATTTCAAATGTGCTTAAAGGCCAGGAGATCTGCTCATATTGAAGGTGGATCTACTCCTTAATGTAACCCAATTGTATTTCATGTCGGTTTGGCCACTTCTCTCGGTCAGTTCATCACAAACATAGCGGATTACTACCGTAACAACAGCTACCGTGCTTCTCCCACTGGTTCAGAACCACCCAATACACATACCAGTAAAAATCCCAAAGCAAGACAAGGCATGCAGACAGACTTGAGACGTCAAATGAACAGCAAAATAAACAACAGTGTAACAGTCTCGTATGACTTCCTGACCTCTTGACCTCGCCTTTACATGGTCGGTCAACGTGAAATATGTGCCACGTCAATTTAACACATTGACACCTGCACATACAGGTTATCTGCTCACAATAACTGCTTTAACACATTGTCCTGTAAATAATCGCGCTATGTAATGATCTCATCATTGTTTCATTCAGACACTGGAATTGGAATAAAAAAAAATCGAATATCTTCAATAAACAGAGCATAAACAAAATCAAAACCCTGTTTTTAAACAAAGGAAACATAATGAACAATATCAAGGTCAGCAATAACTTTGAGGTCTTGGCCATTTACTGCCCACGCAGGCTATGATCATGACAGGCCTACACACAGAGCAAAAGCCTTATTTCAGGTCCTAACCTCCTAAGTCACTTTCACTCAGGTTTCAAACATAACCCTGCAACATAGAATCCAGGACAGAACCATCCATGCCTTTGCTTTTGTCTGAGAAGAGGGAGATCAGTTCCTGATCGAACAGTACCAATGATTACCATTTAAATGGCAGAATAAACCACACCGCATAGCCACACGCCAGCTATAACCAACGTCCAGTTTCAACTCACCAGGCCGTCACAGTTGCTGATGGCCACCGAAGCTCCCTGTATGTCCGTGATGTCGCCCACATACATGCAGCTGCTGCTCAGTGGCTCCAAGCGAGTGCCGTCCGACCCTTGCCACTCCATCTTGGCTCCGGGGGCCACCAGGCGCCTGTTGGGGCGCAGGCGCAGGTGGAATTCCCGGCCGAAGACGGTGACATTGTAGTAGAGCCCCTGGCTGTCCCCGCTGGCCTGATCGTGGGTGTGGCCAGCTGTTTCTGCCTCTCTTCGCCAGCGCCTACGGAACTGCCCATCTGCTGGACCAGCCGATACTGCGTGTGACAAGAAGCGGCCCTCCGCATCCGTCAGAACAGGCCTCACCAGTCCATAGTCCCCCAGCACGTGCTGCAGGGAATCTGGAACCACAAAGACAAGCAGATGTTTCATTTCTTCTCAGGACATGGGATCATATATTATGTCCTATATACAACACATCAGGTCATATATGAGGTACAGTTGGGCTCTTTAACTTCTTGAACCCCGGGTTTATAATTAGGTTAATCCTGTTACCGAAGCAGATACTACCATCAATTATTTGGTAACGGTTTGTGGAGTCCCTTAGGGTTCCACTTAAGGGTCTTCAGAACTGATGTCAGAACTGATGAGAGTATTGCAGTTATGAGGGTGAAGAACTAGGAAGCAGGAGGATCATGCTCAAGGGCTGTTGAGCTGCCATGTAACTGGTATGATACACAGAGTGGACGGAATAAGGAAGAAGGGGGTCTAGATGAGAAATTCTGGAGTATAACATCAAAACATCAGCCAGCATTAAGCTTTTGGAATGGCTTTCCCTGGAAAGTCCTGTCCTTTTCTGTAGCAGAAAATCAACAAATGTATTTGAACTTGAATTCTGCTGAAAAGAGTGGTATATTGCAATGTCCATGGTGAGTCTACTCAGACCTCCATCCACTACTGTATACAGGTGTACATGAAAGCACTAACAAACCGACTGACCACTCCAGTGCTGACCTGACCAATACCATATATATGATATATCTGACATTTCATATCAGACTTCAGCCCCTAAAGCATCTAACATGAGTGCAGAACATGTTCTCTTCAGCAGGAGCTCTGAGGTCAGAGTGATAACTGCCCTGATGGGATTCCTGCCTGCTGCTCCTTTGGGCTTCCACACGCTAGAGCCACCTGAGAAAGCTGACCACACCTTAAAGCTGACCACACGAGCACATTCTGTGCCTTCTGGTGCTCAGCTTGCATGGGTACCATCACTGGGTTGCATGGCATTAAGAATGACGAGGTTTAAATAAGGTTGATTGGAATTATCCGTTCCACCTTAAATGGTACTGCGGTTACATTCTGGCGCCTTGGGCGCCAGAATGTAACTGCAGTACCATTTAAGGTGGAACGGATAATTCCAATAAGAAGCCAAGTTTAACTTGATGCAAGATTCATAAAAACAAATGTTGCAAGCACGTGCATGCTCTGTTGTGAAAGGCAGCACTTTTCTGGGGGGGTTATATGAAATATCACTCCTGCGCATCACTCCTCGCGCGTGCACGGTCAAGTGCGGACGCTGTGTAGGAGCGCAGAAGTGCCTAAAATGCAAGGAATCGCGTCCATGTGCATGGACACCGCTGTGCAGGGCAACATCTGCATGAGCCTGTGCACTTTTCCAATCCACCAAACAGGACTGTCCTGTGCCATGGCTCGCGCACCGCGCGTCTCCAACTTTAAAGTGTGAGCCACCGCAGCGACTCCGCGCGCAGGAACGACAGCTCGCGCTCGTCGGCGTCTTCTTCTTATTGCTTTTTCTTCCATCTTTTCTTTTTTTGCAAGCAAAAAAAAAAGTTGGTGAGCTGCAATAGTGTGTGTGTGAGTGTGTGTGCGAAAGAGAGAGAGAGTGTGTGTGTTTGGGGTGCGGGAGAGTGCACTGCATTGCATTTGCGTGCGCGCAAAAAGAATCCAAAAGTGCATGCAGCCGCGCGCGCACGTACCTATGCTACTGGCGACGTAGAGGCCGTCCGCGTGCAGGAGAAGCGGCAGCACGGTGAGGAGCGCGAGGGTGCGCGCGGGCTCCATGGCAGCTCCGCACTGCGCGGGGAGAGAGAGGTGGAGAGAGAGGTGGAGAGTGTCCCCCTCCGGAGCAGCAGAGGCACGCAGCAGCAGCAGCAGCAGCTCGAGCCGCCTGCAACTTACTGCACAGCGCGCGAGGACAGAGCGCCCCTCTCTCTCTCTCTCTCTCTCTCTCTCTCTCACACACACACACACACACACACACATGCACACACACACTCACACACACACTTTCTCTCACTTACTGTGCAGTCTCATTCTCTCTCACACACTCAATCACATACACTCACACACTGACCACAGTCCCCCCACCTCTCTCTCTCTCTCTCTCTCTCTCTCTCACACACACACACCCACACACACACACACACACACTGTCCTGTCTTACTTTATTGCATACTCACACATTCTCGCTGTCACACACACACACATACTGCTATCTCTTGCTTTCTCTCTGCTGTCTCTCTCTCAATTAATGTCCACACTGTCTCTTTCTCTCAATTAATGTCCACACTGTGTCTTTCTCTCAATTAATGTCCACACTGTCTTTTTCTCTCAATTAATGTCCACACTGTCTCATTCTCTCAATTAATGTCCACACTGTGTCTGTCTCTCAATTAATGTCCACACACTCACTCTCTCTCTCTCTCTCTCTCTCTCTCTCTCTCTCTCAATTAATGTCCATACTGTCTCTCTTTCTCTCAATTAATGTCCACACTGTGTCTTTATCTCAATTAATGTCCTCGCTCTCTCTCACGTAATGTGTAGTATGTCTCTCTCTGTCACACACAATGTGCACATTCTCTCTCTCTCTCTCTCTCTCTCTCTCTCTCTCTCTCTCTCTCTCTCTCCCTCTTTCTCACATACTTTATGTCCACACTGTACGTGTCACATACTCTCTCCTATACGTCCTGTGTAGCTCTCTCACTTAAAGTCTTTCACATACTCTTTCTCACATCTCTCTCTCTCTCTCTCTCTCTCTCTCTCTCTCTTAGTGTCACACTGACAAACACAAACTTACTTTCATGCACATTATTTTTTTGTTTTCAGACACATTTATGCACAAATACACACACACACACACACACACACACACACACAATCCCTCTAGTTCACTCTTTCATACCCTCTGTACACTCAGATACCCCCATCCTCCCCAACGTCTACTCTCCACCTGAGCTCCACTAAACACTCATACCCCCCCCCCCCCCCCACAACTGTCACTAGAGTGCTAAGTCTCTCTCTCTCTCTCTCTCTCTCTCTCTCTCTCTCTCTCTCTCTCTGGCTGGTGCTGAAATATCTGTAAACTTTCATACAGAGCAAGAGCAAGAGCGCCCCCTGTGAGCTCAGTCTAGACTGTTCACAACTACACCCACTCTGCTCTGCACAGGCCAGCTGATGGAATGAACAGAAACACTGCACATATTAAATGCATTCAAAGTTCTTCTAAAATGGTGCAGAACCATTTAATCAATCAAAAGAACCATTGTGGAACCCATTCAAGAGTTTAGACTCTGGTGTTGCAATTCCAAACCTTCCCATTCCATTGGAAATTCTTTTTAATGGGGATTATACAAACTTTACCACAACTAAATGCTGGGTCAGCAATGAGGCATAACTGGATTTACTTACTGGAATGGATGCCTGATTTTTTTTCCTGTCTGATATTTAATTAGACAGTGTTGCTTAAGTGATTTGAATAAACACTTTGTGTCGAAACATTGTTGCACCTAGGAGGAAAACAACCCAACAGGAATGAAAATTGGTGGGTAGGTTTGATATTGTGGCATGCTATTGGAGGCACTCCCACTCTACCGCACTATCTGCAGAACGGAGTGAGATTATTCAAGATGCCTGGGATGGATCATCACAGGACACCATTAGGAACCTCTACAATATATGACGTTGCGTTAAACCCGAAGCCGTACTGAGAGACACTACTTCTGTATGTGTAGATCAATAAATATTGATTATATCAGCCTAGATTTATAATCATTGATTGTTCCCGGTAACTTTTAACCTCTTTCCCAACAGCATTGTAATCCCACACTTCCTTCTGGGAACTAGTTTTTCGATCATGAGTGTTTTTGAGCAAGGATTTTCCAAATGCGACACTCACATCATCTCCAGCTGAATAAAGGTGGACCACTGAGCTGCTCTGGGCTGGAAAACATTTGGGTGGTGCACCCACTCAAAAGGTTTTCCACCAGCCTGAAGAACCATGTAACCAGAGAAAGAACTATTTGGATGCTTAAATAGCTGAATGTACCAATTAGAAGGGGTCTCTCTTAAACAGTGTTACTTGAATATAGATACTTGAATATTATAAGCAAAAACAGAATCAGCGATTTTCCAAACATGACTTCAGATAAATAAAACACCTTCTTCGGATAAATAAAGGTGTTTTCATAAAGGTGTATCCCCTCAGCCTGGAATGGTGCCTTTTCAATCTGTACTTGAAATGATCCTAAAACTGTCCAAAAAAGACTAAATCAGACTTTATTCTCAGTACCAATAGACACAAACAAGCACTGGCTAGAAGATGTGGATATTAATGTCTCAGATATTAATGTCTCGGAGGAACTGTACTTTTCAAGGTACAGGGCTTGGTATCACCATGGCAACGGTGAAGAGAGGGAGGGTGTGGGCAGAGGGCAGCGCAGTCCGCAGGATCAGAAATCAGATAGCATTTATTACACAGCAATGGACGATCAAGAAAACCACCAGACAGACATTCAACCACATATGGAATTCACATGCGATCACCCACACTGAGGAAAGGGTGGGGTGTATAGGCTGCTCTGCCTTACAAGAAACACTGCAGCACTCATTCTCTAAATCTACATCACTGACCACTGATGAAGAACATGTCACTGCTAGGGCCAGAGTGGGTCCATCACCATAACAATATCCAGCCCAGAGTGGCTCCAGGGTCAGAAATGGCAAGGTGAAGGTATGAGATCATATTTGGAAAAACATGGCTTATTTAAAATATCCATATATCTATGTTCAAATCAATTCAGCAACACAGTTTATGGCAATATCTCAGACACCCCTCAGAATAGTACGTTCTCCTCATTGCTGACACAGGTTTTGCAGTATAGCTTGTATAATCTTCAAATAAAACCATTTCCAATGGAATGGGATGGTCTGGAATAGCCACACCAGAGCCTGTGCTCTTCAATGGGTTCCTCGTGTGGTTTTTTTAGTAAACACAATGGTTTCATATTGAATAATGCATGTCAAAAAATCATGTGGATGCCTAATTGGTTCCACAATAGTAGAACTGTGTTCTCTGGAGTGATTATGGAGCTCCATTCATTACCTTTTGGATGTGGTCTAGTGGCAAAACGTGTCATCCGACAGCACTACCAACAGACTTCATGAATGTTCATGTGGCAGAATGCAAACAGATCAGTCCATCTATTCTTGAGGAGCCTAAGCAGGTGGACATCTTACCCAGCATTTGTGAAGAAGATGAAAATACTGCACAGTGATTAAAAACAAAATCCAACCCCTAACCATCCAACATCAGACCTCACCAATGCTCTTGTGGCGAAATACAATCAAATGCAGCAGTTTTCCTACATCTACTTGAAATCCTTTCCAGAAGAGTTGAGGTGGTTTCTGCAGCAAGGAGGAACCAACTCTTCATTAATATTCTTGATTTCAGAGAAAGCTCTGGTTAAGCAGATGTCCTCAAACGTCTGGACGTACATTGTGGTAGTCGAAGTGTCAGGTCCACTTCTAATCTGCAGAGTGGTCTTATTATTTAATGTGAACGTCAATGATTGTTATAGCTTCTGTGGAGTTCAGAACTATTATTAGAAGGCACACAATCAGTGCGGCTTTCTGAGGGGTGGACAGGGACTGTCCTTGGTGGGGTCAAACACATGGCAACCATTTGCTTGCATGCATTTGCATAACTGATGAGCATCGGGACAGATTTTAATTGTGCTCTTGAAAGGTTAGATTCTAAAGCATCAGGTTTCACAAAGTGTCTGACTGCGTGTGGCGAATGGGAGGATGATCTACTAGCATAAATCTAGTAGAAACTCCAAGAAAACAGGATCAACTCATTTTTAATACCCTTGAGAAAAGTATTTGGACACAGAAATGAGCAGGTGTTCCAACACGTTTGTCCATATGGTGTATTAGTGATCAGTAACCAATCAGTAGCCTTCAATTAACCTGCCTTGATTTGAATCCACTCTGTCCAATCAAAATTTAAACCTTTAAATCAGGGAGTGAGTGAACTTCGCAGTACCAAGGTTGTCCAGTAAGACACAAGACCATTGCAGTCTTTGGCGACGTCAACATGGTGTTAAGGGCAGCCATTGTAACAGTCTGTGTGCATGCACTGTCTGCCAATGGTGTTGCCACTAACAGGATGAGGGCTCACGGAGGGCATCACTTATGGAGGGCATCGCTGTGCACAATGTCCACTGTTATGGATGTTGAGTCACTCTGCAATTGTCAGACAATTCCTTTGGTTCTTCCTCTCCATGGTTCATGGAGGTCTTCCAGATCCTTCATGTTGCTGGTTTGTGCCTTCTTCTAGCCACTGCTGCCAACAATGTGAACAGTACTTCGATAAGACCATGCTTCCAAGAGCCCTACAATACGACCCCTCCCAAACTCTTCCAACTGCACAAATAGCTTTCAAAACTCTCTTCTGGGGCACTTACGAAGGATGCTACCAACACAACAGCACTAAGCAATCATGCATGTCAAGCATGAATCTTGATTCGCACCTACAAGTTTCATTCTCATTGATTCCTTCTGGGTGCAACTATTTTTTGAGTAGAATACTAAAAAGCTCTGCATGAGGTCAAAAATTTAATCCAATTCAATAAAATATGAAATAATATACTACAGTTTTTTGGGGAAATAAAGAAACATGTCTGTAATGTTTACATGTACCTGTTTACTCACCTGTTGTTTTAATAAAGAGCATGTAGTCCATGTCCACGTCTAGCCAACTGTCCCTTTTTGTATTGTAGCACTGCTGTTTATTTCACTCTGACCACAGACCTTTCAGTCATAGCTGTCAGTAAGGCTGGATTTGAGACTGGAGTAATCCCGAAAATCTCCACAAACACTCTGGGAACGCACCCATGCAGATGTGGACAGCCCAAATGACCGCCAAGAGGTCATGGCCCTGAGTGAACCCTGTAACTGTGTAATTACCCAGATCCCAGCCTGAGAGAGGCAGGAAAACACATGCTCTCACCACTCCACAGTCTTTTGCCCTGGGAGAGGCATGAAAGTACTGGATTTGTTGTCCGTCCAGCCAAAGAACTTTGCATTCTGGAAACGTCCCCAACTACAGACGCTCTGTACTGACACTTTATGTAACCAGTGTGGAACCCTCAGACCCTCAGAGCGTTTTTCAGCTTTGCAGATATGAAACACTATCATATTTCATTGTTAAGTTCTTGTTTGGAATTGCTAAACACTTTTACATGCCTTTAAAAGACATGGGATCATCTATTCACCAGCAGTTACAGAAGCATTTCTTTTAGTTCTGAATAATTCATAGTGGATACTGAACAATTAATGACAGTTACTGAATTATGAATAGTTATTACTTGCAAATTCATACTAGTTACTTCATTATTCATAGTGGATCCTGAATAGTGAATATAGTGTATAGGTAGTTACTGGATAATTCATAGTGGGTCTCGAATACTACATAGTAGTTACTGACCTATTCATAATGGATACTGAATACTTCATAGTAGTTACTGAATGATTCATACTCGATACTGAACAATTAATGACAGTTACTGAATTGTTTATAGTGAATAGTCATTATTGGCAAATTCATATTACTTACTGAAAAATTCATAGTAGTTACTGAATGATTCATAGCGGATACTGAATAATTTATAGCTGATACTGGATTAATTTAAATTATTGACTGAAGAATTCGTTGTTACTGAATAATTCACTGTAGATACTTAATATTTCATTGTAGATACTGTAGTTGATGCTGTAATGGATGCAGTATGTTTGTTTTTTTCCTGTTACTAAATAATTAAAAGTAGTTTAAGCAGTCTAAGGCTATAACCTCACACTCTCCGTGTGCCACACTTTCTTTTAGCACATTTAGCTGAAGCTGTAAACTGCATGCATTTATAAGTGCTGGCTTTCAGAGCTGTGAGTTCAACGAGTTTAGTTGATATGTGTAAATTATAGCCAAAGCCGGGCTTGAATCGTTCCTCGATGTGTTACTCTGGAAGGCCACTTTCAGCATCTATAGCCCATTTTATTGACAAGGTCTCAGTTTGCAGTGAGCAGTAAATAAGCTCAGAGCTCCAATTGTACAGGTTCAGGCATGCAGGCGAACGCATGTCCTCACACAAGCAGACTGTAACCATAAGAAAAGGCGAGAGGGAGAGAGAGAGAGAGAGAGAGAGAGAGAGAGAGAGAGAGAGAGAGAGAGAGAGATGTAGAGTGGCCTGAGGTTAGGGAAGCACTGCTGTCTAATAAAAGGCCTCATGAAAAGAGCTCTAATGGATTGAAGGCATCTCTTTATATTAATCCCTTCATCTCCCCTGTCTGCAACAATCAAATCAAATCTACTCAATTAACTCCTACATATGTCAGTCCGTTCTCTGAATGTAATGATAACAAGCTCAAATTACAGCATGAAACATTGATTTAATCGTAGTTTTCTGGAGTGGTCTATTACTTTAAATGTCAATGTTTTGAAACACGCAGGCCCAGAATCAGCTGCGCTGATCCATTTCCAGCACTGAAAACACTCACAATCAAATTTCACACTTCAGCTGCCACTCTAGCACGTGATTAGTTTAATCCTGCTTAGTTGGTGACTTCATTGCCGATAACTGTGTCTTTCCCATATCGGCCACAAAATAGACTAATCCATTAAAGCTTAATGGGATGTTTTTATTTCCTTCCTTTTTAAATTAAATTTCTTTTTGTAAAAAATTATTTCTTTTGTAAAATAGTTTTTTTTTAATAGTTATGTAACAGTAATCATAGCTCATCCCACACTATAAGCGGAACTCAGGGAACAAAACGACATCAGAAAAATGTAGAATATTTACCCTTTAATGGTTTGAGTTCTTAAAAATAAAGAAAGAGTAAATAGAATGCAATTCAATTTGCACACCATTATTAACAATATAAAAATTTCAACATGGCTTCAAATGCTCAGTAGTCTAGTGCACGAGTACAGTGATCCTCTCCTGACCTGGTACTTTCCTCCGAGTGTGTTGGTCCTACATGGGGAGGTGGGGTAAAATCATTATTACCAGAGGTTTTCATCATTTTAGTCCCGTCCAAATGTGCCGAATTCGTTTTTATAGATTGCACTACTGCATTCTAGCACTACTGCAGGCACAGCCAAAAATGCCAGACAGGGAAGTTGCTTCCAAGGCTGTATGTGAGGGTGCATACTGGCACAGCCTGCTCACTGTGGCACCAAACCATCTACATCGAGTGTGGCTCATTTTCAAACTATAATTCCATTATTTCTCATCATCATCCTCTAATACTTTATCAGTGGCCATGAATTACATCCTTTTGGAAGATGTGGGAGTGTAAACCAAGAAGCCACTCCCGGTTCAGTGATTTCTGCAGAGATTTCTGGTCCCCGGTGAATCGGTCATAAATTTCAGCACCATTGATGACCACAACCTTGAGAGGATTGTCAAGAAAAGTCGATTCAAGAACTCGGTAGAGCTTCACAAGGAGTGGACTGAATGATCATCTCCGTGGGCCTGGGCTTCTGGGTTTATAGCCCTGAATATATTTTAGCCAACTTCAAACATTATAAAATGAACGCTCTGCCACTGTACAAATGTTTCCTGACTGTAGTGACTTGATAATCACTAACACATGTCTGATCTGAAGCGTGACTGGGCACTTCTTATATGACTGTGGTTGTTATGCCCCTGGCACCTATCAATATTACTATCCAGACCCCTCCCAGCATCTGGCACGTGTCCACATGTAAAAAGAGCTAAGAGGAAACCATAAAAGCCACTCCTGGCTGATGAACGGAGACACTAGTCTGGAGAACCTTTAGGCACAGAACACGTCTGGCTGTCAGACTGATGGAACGAAATGGGATCAAAACGAATGGGACCTCCAGGAGTGAGGCCTTGATCAAGGACAAAGAAGAAGGCCATAGTATGTGTGTGTGTGTGTGTGTGTGTGGGGGGGGGGGGGGGGGGGGGGGGGCTGTGTGGTTGTGGTTTTATGCAGAATAGAAACAGATATATTTGAAATCTCTCTCACTGGCTGGTAGTGTGGACTGTAACAACATGTAACTAACTTTTGAACTTAATCAAATCAACCTCCGATAAATGATTAATGACTGTGATTTGAGTGCTTTCATTGGATGGAATGGATCTATTTGCATGTTTTTTGAGAACAAAATACATATAAACAACGTATTGTGATTTAATGTGTGTGAGAGTCTCGGTCTATTCATTTCTAAGGCTCTTCAGGAGGAGAATTCCGGTTCTATGACTAATGTATCTCATCATTCCATCATTCATTTTCTTTGGATTAGTTGAATAATGACCCGAAATCTCATACACTATTGGTAAAATCTTCAACATGTTAACGGCACGAACTGAGAGGACAAACTGAGAAGACAGCAGCACTATCAGGTAACAACAGACAATAATCAGAGCCATTGGTTACATACTGTATGTGATGGTCACATAGCAACACCGGACAGTAATGAAATCCAGAACAGCTCAAATTATTGTTTCAAAAACCTGCATTAAATAAATGATGAAATCAGATCAAAGCTGTGTGATTAGTTTGTAGCATTTTGCGCAATAATGCATAAAAAATGAGTTTTCAGCTTGTCGTGGATACTGTGCTTGGAATCTATCAGTGACCAGCAAACTGATTAGCCCCTTTTGTTGGAGGGCGGGACTTTATCTGTAAATAGTCTGTGGAGGTGGCTCCAATAGTGCAATAAATGAACCACATGCAGCTCTATTTGCAGAACCCTATGCTATGCAATGCTGTGTTATGTGGCAGGATAATGTGACATAATTACTATTTATACATCAAATACAACTTAAAATACGGAATAAATGTGTTCTTTGTCACTTTAACGTAAAAAAAAATGAACTGCTGATGGAAATGAATCCATATAGTGGCTGGAGTACAAAGAAAGGGATCTTCCAATCAACATATTGTTAACTTTACTGGCCAAAAGCACATTTGACCTATTTGTACTGCAGGACCAAACCGTTCCGATCATGGATGGGAACCATTCAGGAGGTTCTTCCACAAGGAATACTTACAAACTGCTCTGAGCCTGGTATTCTCAGCATGGTTACCCACCCGTACTCAGGTCCACAGAACTGTTAAGTTGCAGGGCTTAAAGACACAGACATCTGCTGATTGGCTCCATATTTGCATGGTGTCCATAATTATCAGCAAATGAAAACAGGAATCCTGATTGGTCTTATCAGTCCACACCTGCACAGAAAATTACGACGCGGCCTCCAGAACCATTTGGCTCTGCGGCGGAAAAGCCACTTCAGTTCCTTCACCTCACAGCTCTGCATTTTCCACTACAGTAACTAAGAGAAAGTGAGCAGTCAGCAGTATAGAACCCAACTCCAACTGCGCGTGCTGGAAAGTTAATCACTGCCTTTCGCAAACTGTTAACAGGTCACGCACACATTGTGTTTGTTCCCTTTTTAACATCCCCGCCGTTCACCAGGAACAGTGTTGTTGTGATTATTAGCCTTGTGTGGCAAGTATTTATAGATGTAAACATCGCGGTAATGGTTCTCTTCACAGCAACCGGAAAGGCTCAGGGCAACCGGAGGAGGTGTGCCCAGCTTTAATGAGGGAGCGCACCCCTCCTCTGAAAAGAACAGCGCTGCACTTGTCCTGCATCAGCTCGCTTTGAACCACACCGAAGATCTTCGGGACTCTTGTTTTAGCTGAAGCTGGTGACATGGACAAACCATGACAGGCCATGCATACACACCGAATTGTAACATATGTAACAAAAGACGATATAAGTGGCCTCGGCATGATTCCCAAGTAATGGAACGTATAAGATGCAAGAGCACCATGCACTAGAACCAACAGTGCAGACTTAATTAGAAGTCTTAGGCCATTCTGAGTGATTCCATGACAGTCTGGCGCGACACCACTGCAGTCTTTGCTGTAGTAATATTTGCACGACCAGTATGACGCAGTTAGTCTATCCCACTTCCCAGAGTCCAGAGCCAAACTCTTTCAACTGCATGAATTGCTTTCAAACTTCTCTCAGAGCCAAACCTTGCTTGCAAAGGATGCTACCAACACAACAGCACAAGTCAGAATGGATGCCATGTCAAACAGGTTGATTTTATACAGTCAGTCAGGTAAAGCGGTTGCATGCCTGTGGGTTCATTGCTTGTGGCTGCGACTATTGTTTTGAAATGTCTGCAAGAACTATGCAACTTAATCAAGTCAACATGGACCAAAATATGTAAGGAATGTTTCCAACATCTTGTGGAAACAGGTGTTTTGAGAGCAAGGGAGCAAAAGCGGGCCCTACTCAGGGTTCATACAGTCTTCCTAATAAATTGCTTGGTGAGTGTACATGCTATCTATTTATATGTACATTTTATTTGATCCATTTTTGCATTCAGCCCTAATATTTGTGCTTACTGGATCTTATAAGCGCCACATGTAAGAGTTGCAGTGCGCTTGCTGAACTCCACCATCATCCTTTAATCTTCAGTCTCAAATTTTTCTTCAGTTGCACAAACAATTTCAAAGCAATAATGAGAACAGCATTAACATAATTCCAATTTCATCCTGCATAACTGAGTGGTATTGAGTACCAGAGTGAGCATGGGAGACGATCACAGCATTACATCTATTATCTGACATTTAATTAGAGTTCTCCAGCTATTATTCCAACATCAACATCCACCTTTATACTGTTAAAAGAACAGTACAACTAGTGGGGGAAAAAAGGTAGAACAATTTCGAAGTTCTTTAAATAGTCCCTCTGCAGGGGAACCCATTTTGGCCAGGTGGAAC
This sequence comes from Acestrorhynchus altus, assembly GCA_034509495.1. Taxonomy (NCBI): domain Eukaryota; kingdom Metazoa; phylum Chordata; class Actinopteri; order Characiformes; family Acestrorhynchidae; genus Acestrorhynchus; species Acestrorhynchus altus. Next base: position 3,717,853 of record CM067512.1, on the reverse strand, counting down.
ACACTAACTGAAGAGCGTTAAAAATCCGCCAAGGACCAATCCAGGAACTTCTACATTATATAATCGTTTCATCACGACTCAGGGACATTTTTATTAAAGGGTGCAGCGACAAGGTACAGCTGAAGAACAGGGATATTAGAAAGTGCAGGTCTCTGACATTTAATCTTATTTTTTCGGTGTGTGCGAAGGGATTTGAACCCCTGACCTTGCGGATTTGAGGCACTTTACCAGTACACCACTGCCATAGCTCATAATACAGATGCCATTTCACCAATTAAAGCCATCAATGATTATATCCATACTGGTGGCATGGCTCAGTCAGAACTGGAAAAGCTAGTTAATTTAAGACACTCTTTAATTTTGCCTTAATGATGTCAAGACTATGCTTATATCCTTTAAAGTAAAGAATCAGTGCTCTACACTGATGTCTTACAGTTATATTGACTTAAAAACAGTCCACAAATTTTATTTAATAATTGGTAAAAAAGATACTGTATATAAAATAAGATCTTAGGTCACGGATTTCCTAATACGGCACAACGACACATATAAGTACATATAAATAATGTCAATTTTTCAATTATATATTTATAATGGTTACTCATTCACCTTACAGGTGGGCCGTGAGGTGGGAAAGGTTGACAACCCCTGCTCTACTCAACTCTACTCTACTTTTTTCCACTAGTCAATACCTGGAACCTGGAACTGGGTGCTTTTTTCATACCTGCCAAATGTGGCTAATGCTGCCTGTCAGAAATACTGTAAATACTGATATTGAAATACTGAGATAAATCACATGAATGCCACCGCGATGTCATATCATCTAATGGGAAACTCAGTAACAGAACATCACCGGAGTGAATGCAGAACCAGAGTAACAGCTGGCCCTTTAATAACTGCTCAGTGTGGTTCAACAATTTGGTTCAAGCATCTACATTGTAGATCCAAAATATATGACAACATTTCACACCGAAATCAAGGGTATTAAAAGAGTTTGTGCGTCTCTGCTGCAGTAACAGGGAGCTTGGTGTTTCGAATATGATGTTTCGGAGAGAATTTCGAGGTCAGATATTGATGTTGGATGTTGGTTGATGTCGGATGACTAGTTCTGCCACTCCACCTCATCCTGAAGGTGCGGAATGGAGCTCCATGATTCCAGGGAGCACAGTTTTCCTCTTTCACAGCTCAGTTCTGTGGTGGGTTTATCTTGGCATTGGTGGCCTTATGTTCGAAAACATGCCAGTTTACTGTACCTACTGCCTTTTTGTGAGAATTATACACGCAGGAGGTGTAACAGTGGAAAATGACGCGGCCATTCCTATGGCAGAATACGGTTCGATTTCTAGGCCAGGCATTACATCCCACCACACCAATCACATTGTGTAATCACACTCAAGTGCCCTAAATATAAAATAGGAATGTTTAAAAGTTGTGCGTGCACAGCAATGGGCACACCTTAAAATAGCTGAAGTCACTAATTTCCATAACTAATAGCATAACCTGTGCAGTTTACATACTCATGCATATTCATACATCATACAACCTTTACAGGAATAAACATGTAGAGATGATCTGAAGATATTTCAGTAGTTTCTTCATCATTACGATGTAAATAACACGAAGCATGTGTTCAGAAGTCAAAAGCAGAGGTTTTGAATGTGTAAAGAATCTTATCGGGCTTCGGTGAACCCTCTGTTTGCTTAACAGTCTTCAAAGGCAGCTGTTATCGCTCGTGTAACACTCTGCCTCTATGTGTGTTCATACACACGATCCGAGCGCTTATGAATGCTTAATGCATAACTATAAATAATCACTTAACGCGTGCGAGAGCCACCCACAGACGTCTCTGATATTTCAGCATGTATGGAAGTCGGCCACGAGGGAGCACGTCCCTGCGCCACAGCACAAAGATGCTTATGCGCCAACACATTTTAATTTAGTTCTAATCTTCTCCTTTCCACAAGGGGAGCAACGTATAATTAAAGTTTATAGGATTGCCCTGAAGCTCATGCACAACAGTGACACGTCACGCACAAAAGCATCCTCTCAAAGACTGACAGTAGGCTGGCAGAAAGAAAATGCCTTGTGTGCCGTAATAGACGACTATATTTTAATGGGTTCTATTTAACACCAAAAGGGTTCTACTATTGTTATTATGTAGCATGTACCAATAGTAGAACCCTTTTTGGTGTTATATAGTTTATTAGAACCCTCTTCATTCATCTGTAAAACCCTTTCATGAAGCAAAGAACCCTTTAATCATGCAAAGGCTTCTTTCACTATTTGTGGTTCTATATAGAACTTTTACAAAAGAACCCTTGAAGAACCCACAGATAATGTTTATAGCCTAAGGACGAGTGACCTCTGGATTTTTATTTCTACTAAATCATTCTTTTCACATAGACTTATGGTTTAAAATGGCATTACTGACCCACTATGGACCACTGCCTTCCCCTGAGGACCACAAGAGATTGCTTCACCTCCCACCGGTGGACCCCGGCCCACAACTTGAAAAACACTGCTCTAGACTCCCTTTTGTCTGAAATCTGACCCCCACACGGATGAGAGCGCCATTAAAGGGGCGACAGGATCTCCAAAAATACCTACATATATGACTAAAACGTATCCCAAGAATTTCATTCCATGTGCACAGTTTCAAACACTCATTTTGTAATGCACTCAAACCAGAATGTACATGAAGAAGAGGCCACAAAAAACAGCACCAAAAGAAAACAATTGATGGAAACATTTCCAAAACATTAGGCAGGTCTTGTGGGTGTTCCCAGTGGTCAGAACCAACAAAAAATGCTCAAAAGAAAGAGAACGGGTAAATCTGGTGAACTGGTGACGGCTTATTGATGCACATGGAGGCCCAACCTCCCAACCTATAGGATCTGTTACTAAAGTCTTGAAGTCCATGTTTTGACAGGTCAGAACTGTTATGGCGGGATGAATGGGATCTACGGAATATGTCCCATAACCCTGCATTTTAATTTTATATTAAAAAATGTGTTGAATCTAGAGACCACCTGTGTATGTTGCAGAGCAGGGGTTCTGGGGAATCTGTGTACCCATCTTTTTTAGCCAGAGGTCTGTCAGATGGCTAAATATGACATATAATTATTATAATAGGTAGGTTAACGTAAACATTTAGGTTAACGTTAGATTCAAGTGGTTGGAATGTCATGCCTTAGAAGCCACATGTTTGAGACCTAAGAATAGTATAATTGACAGTAATTTTGTATGAAAGGGGGCTATTAGGGTTTTTTGGAACTTGGGCCCATAGGATCTTTCTTATGCTACTAGATATGGGACAGTCCCGAACGTATGGCATGGACATTTAGCACTACAACACCTCGGTCTGAGACACAAAAACAACAATATTGTTGGTTACAAACTCTAAAATGACTAAACACATATTCTCCAGTGTACAGCCAACTGCGCTTCTCTGAGTCAAATATTTTTGCTAATATCTGTCCTAGTTAGAGGTGCAAATATGTGACGGTGCTTAACAGAAGGCAGGATATTAAGTGCTGTGTGCCAGGAGTTTTTGGATATGTTTTCTCCATATTTACCCATGTGTACTGTCTGCAGAGTGTCATATTTTCTGAATTTATTGCACACTGACTGATGTCTGCATAGTATTTGTCATTATACTACATTTTACAATGCAAAGAGCAGATTTTTATTGTATATCTACCAGCAGGAAACTGGCAGGTTTAAGGCATAATTTTATTTTAAACATGTTTGTCTTATTCCAGAGGTTGGTTTCCTGAACAGGGATTAAATCCTCATCCTAGACTACATAGCATTCTGATGGAAGATGTAGTCTAGAACCAGGCTTACTCCATCACTGGGAAACCAGCCTAAGAGGTTAAAGAGAATGACCAACACAAGATTATCATAAATAAATACATTTCATAAATATGTTGTATTTCATCCACAGGTGTTTTAAGGATGCTTCATTTTCTGTCCTTTAAGGTAAGGGTTAGGTAGTTTACATTGTGGTTAAGGTTAGGGAAGGGTTAGTGGTTGTAGCACTGTGGTTAAGGTTATGGTATGTTTAGCTTACATTGTGCTAAGGTTAGGCAAAGGTTAGCTACTTACATTGTGGTTAAGGTTAGTGTTGTTGCCACGCTACATTGTGTACGTTAGGGAAGGTTAGTGAAGTTTACATTGTGGTTAAGGTTAGGGTTAGGTTAGTTACGTTTACATTATTGTGGTTAAGGTTAGTAAGGGTTAGGTTACGCTTACATTGTGGTTAAGGTTAGGGAAGGTTAGGTTAAGTTTACATTGTGGTTAAGGTTATGGTATGGTTAGGTCATACTGTGGTTAAGGTTAGGTGTGGCTAGGTTACGTTTACATTGTGGTTAAGGTTAGGAAGGGTTAGGTTGGGCTTTACATTGTGGTTAAGGTTATGGTAAGGGTTAGTTTACATTAGGTTAAGGTTAGGTAAGGGTTAGGTTATGTTTACATTGTGGCTAAGGTTAGGGAGGGTTAGTAGTTTACACTGTGGTTGCCATATGGTTAGGTTTACACTGTGGTTGCTAGTTAGGGTAAGGTTAGGTTACGCTATTACTGTGGTTAAGGTTAGTAAGGGTTAGCCACGCTACACTGTGCAAGGTTAGGTAAGGGTTAGTTACCGCTACATTGTGCTCAAGGTTAGGTAAGGGTTAGGTTGTTTCATCAGGTTAAGGTTAAAGGTTTAGTTGTTTACATTGTGTTAAGGTTAGGCAAGGTTAGGTCACGCTTATCAGGTTAAGGTTAGGTAAGGTTAGGTTGCTTACATTGTGGTTAAGGTTAGGTAAGGGTTAGGCTTACATCAGGTTATATTAGTAAGGGTTAGGTTAAGTTTACATTGTGGTTGGGCTGTTAGGGAAGGGTTAGGTTAAGTCATACTTGTGTTAAGGTTAGGGGTACCATCACTGGGAAACCAGCCTAAGAGGTTAAAGAGAATGACCAACACAAGATTATCATAAATAAATACATTTCATAAATATGTTGTATTTCATCCACAGGTGTTTTAAGGATGCTTCATTTTCTGTCCTTTAAGGTAAGGGTTAGGTGAAGTTTACATTGTGGTTAAGGTTAGGGGAAGGGTTAGGTGAAGTTTACACTGTGGTTAAGGTTATGGTAAGGGTTAGGTTTACATTGTGGTTAAGGTTATGGTAAGGGTTAGGTTTACATTGTGGTTAAGGTACAATTGCAAGGTAAAACTTATTCTCAGGGTGTTTATTGGTAATGTCTGACAAGCTTTAAATGTCTTGTCATGATGCTCATGAGTTATGGAGGGAGAGAAGGTTGTTTATACCTGCTAGAACTCCTGACCAAGGATGGTTGTAATGCTGCAAAGGATTGAAATCATAACCTATTAACTACAAGGGCCTCACTTTTTGTGGCCTGATCTGAATGTCTAGCTCAAACAGCCATGCTTCCCTACATAATAAAATAACCTCCTTTTTATTAACTAATTCCTTTGTTAAAATGAAAGTTGGTGGAGTTGGTTGGTTTGGTGGATAAATAACTGTGTTATAACATTTTACGCTGGGGTTGCTTTTAACCCCACAGTACTCCACTGTGTCTGATTAAAGTGCAGCCTATACTCTGTTCTGATCATATTCAGGGCCTCGGCACAGCGGCTGCATGTCAAAAAATGCTGGGAAACGTTGTTGTAGTGTTGCATTTTCAATAATGCTGATGTAATCTCATGCAGTGCTTTTCAAGAACAACAGCAGTACAAGAATACAAACATAACCACTTGACACAATGCTTCAGTATGAACACACTGCTGCTTTATCTTCTGACAGGGCTTAAAGGAATACTCCAGTAACTCCTACCTGCCACATCTGCTGACCATCTGTGGGACTGCTTTCTTTTGAACTTTAGGTGGGGACACCCCAACCCCTCACATATTCAGCATTTTCATATGATATGATTTTTCATATGATCTTTAGTCTACCCACCCACTCCTTTGGGGAGGGGACTGCACAAGATTAGGGCACAAGGCGACCAGGCCTCGGCCGCCACCTGTGACTTTATCACAAGTTGGTCATTTCCCAAAAAGATGCAAAGCAAAAATGTATAAAATGAGCTGGTTTTGTCTCAGGGACTGACCAAGCCCACCAGCACCACACTTGTGATGCGTCTAGGATGTCCAGTATGTGTCACTTAGGCACTTTGCGAATTAAAGTGAAGCACAAAGGGCCGTAAGGAACTTTCCACATTATCCAATGGGTCTGTGACACATACGTCACCGTGGGTCCTTACTTTATAGGTCACATTTCACTGCACTTGGAACAGAAATGGAAAACCATTGACGTGTAACAGAAGCCAGTTGCTCCACAGTGCATCTTGTCTCCGGTAAACAGGGTTTGTTTTATTGTTGTTTTATTAGGTTCAGCGAAATGTGTTGAAATGATTGCCTGCTGTAAACAGATCAGCTGGACTGGTCAGCGACAGCACAGAAGCTCAGAAAACCCTGTGCATTCTGCTACTGTGAGCGCAGCTCTGCTGGGCCTGCTCCTCATACGTTTTTGGATTGGCACTGCAAGCATAAATGTTTACATTGGAAGACTAAATAGAAGATGTGCACGCTAGCACTTTGTAACACTATATGCAGCGGACTAATGCAGTATTTTCCAGTTGGGCTGTTTAGCTCCCAAATTTGGCGTTCCATTTACTCCAGAAATGTAGTAATATGTTCCGAGGATTTGATTATCCGGCATGTAAGCAACTGTAATAACACTGCGGGTTCTATACTGAATCCGCGTCTCTCTCAGACGGGTTGCTTTAAACAGTCTCCACATGTTGCTTTCCACACTGCAGGTTGATGCCAGCAGACATTTGTTAGCACGCTGCCGTACATCCTGGAGCAAAGCCAGCCTTTGGACCTCTCAGCCGTCCTCTTCCTGACCTATTTCTATTGGGTTGATTTTCTTTATTCCGTCCTTCCTGTTGTGCTGAGTTTGAACACGTCTCCATCACTGTCTGACAAGGGTTGCACAACTGCCCCTGGCCAGCAGGTCCAGCAAAGCGTTCTAGCTGTCCAAGCACAAGACATTTGTTTGGCCTGAACTTGTCGAATGTGGTGAAAGTGTAACAGAAGACCAATAATGAAAAAAAAAAACTGTTTATGTAAGACGACTGCTACTGTAGTGCAACTTTATCTGCATACAGTTGAGCAATTCCGGAAGACATTCCTGAAGGAAATGCACTTCCAGGAAAGTGCTAGAGTGCTGATCATTATTGGTGGACGGTAGAGTGTTGCTATGCAAGGATTATAGTATTTCACCATGGTAGTCGCCAAGAGGGTGCCATAATGTTGACAAGGTGATTCTTATTGGTTGCTAAGATATTTCACTTGGTTGCTATGGTATCTCAGGTGGTTGCTGCTATACATTACTGTTGTGTTCCATGTGGCTGCGAAGATGTCCCAGAAGGTATTGCTGGGTGTTAACTGGTTGTCCACGACTACACCAAGGCTTCGTGCTTCTGCAGATGGAGTGACCAGTGAGTTCACAAGGGAAAGGGCAAGATCAGGGTGTAGACCAGTGGTTCCAGGAATAAATAGCAGTTCGGTTTTGCTGGGGTTGGGTTTAAGGTGGTGGGCTGCCATCCATGATGAGACGTCAGCAGGGCCTGCTGAGATGTGAGATGAGACCTGGGTGTCAGAAAGTGAGAGAATGAATGTAGAGAGAAGAGAAGAGGCAAAGCAGTGGTCAGAAAAACCATTCCTTTGCTGAGAGAATGAATGTAGAGAGAAGAGAAGAGGCAGAGCACTGAGCCTTGTGGAAGACCAGTGGACAGTCTGCATGGAGCGGTAAGAACGCTCCTCCAGGTATGATGTAAACCATCACCATTTAAATTGTGATTGAGTAGATCAAAACCCAGTTAGATCTTGTATGAAGGAGAATAATCTGGGTGGGCTGAAGGTAGGACAGTAGGGGCAAACAGTCGTGAGGTGATGACCTAATCAAGCCAGCAGGCCGAAGTGCCCTTGCTGTCTGGGTAGCTAAGTCCCTAACTGTAGCTGATGTATTAGTTCATTTTATGGATGTAATGAGATAATTATCTATCTGTAGCTTTTATATTGGTTTCTGGCTCAGAATTACATAACAGTGCTGGCAATCAGTTCTGCCAATCACAGGGCTTCTTTCTGCCAGCACAGGGCTTCTGTCCAACCGAAGCTTTGTCTGCGAAGCTGCATCTGGATGCTACTGTTTCTGAGGGCCAATTAACAGCAGATCGACGTGATCGATAGGAACGGTGGAGGACCTTACAGCCGAGACGAGCCCAGCTGCCTCGAACAAACTCTCCCTCTCTCACAGTCCAGGAGGAAGGGAAAAAAGAGACAGATAGAGAGACAGAAAGAGAGCCTTCGCAGTTTTTGCCACAAACAGTGTTATTGCCCTTTTTTCAGGACTGTGTGGTCTGTCTGGTTGTGATGTAAGTCCGTAGAAGTAGGTATTTTTAAACAACTCCTTTCTTCAGCTCGCTACCACAGGCCATCTGTGTCCCTCTCTCTCCTCTTGTCACCCTTAGAGAACGCCAGCACTCCTCATACTCTCATATCCGTGTGTACACACACACACACACACACACACACACACACACACACACACACCGCTTCTTATGCAAATCCACCCACACTCTCTTGAACAGACTTGCTGCCACAATAACTTCCAGAGTGTCCCTCCAATCCAGGCAGAAATGGAAGGCATCAACATGACATATTTACAACATAGGGATTGAACTTATTGTTAATTTAAAAAAATGAAATGGGGATGAAAATTATTGTTGATGAAGACTTTTTGATTCCATCCACGACAATAAATTTTTTAAAACAGTTTTTCCCGTCAAGTGCCAATTCCCCAACTCGTCCTACACTAGCACTCGTCCCCTATCTCATAGGATGCTTCGCACACTCGGACGGCCTCTTAAGGTATATGTAAAGTCCAGCACTGCCTTTTTGAACTGCTGTCATTTTGTATCATTGCTGGCCAATCAACACGTCCCCAGCTCCAATACAGATGAGTGTGAAGTGGGGAGAGAGAGCACCATCTACCCATCCATGGCCAACATGGTTCACTCACTCAGACTCCAGCTGATGATGGCATGGAACCTGACCTGGGGTCCAAACCTGCAATCATCAGATCATAGTGGTAGTGCTTTAGACCACTGAACCACTCACAGCACATAATTATTTAATATATATTAGCTTATTATTATATTATCTAAACTGGTAGACAAACTTGGTGATGCTGGTCATACTGGTCATGCTGGTTGACTACCTTGGTCATGATGGTTGACCAGCTTGGTCTTGCTGGTCACATTTGTCAACCAGCTCAGTCGCAATCTTGATCTTGCTGGTTGCACAGCTTAGTCATTCTGGTCACGTTTGTCCACAAAGCTGAACTTGTTAAGCAGTCAGACTGGTTTTTCAGCAGGGATACTGGAGATCATTGTTTTGACTGAGCTAATCTACAGTGTCTACAGACTCTTGAGGTCTAAGAATCAAGGCCTCAACAGAGAAATGCAGCCTTTCAGTACATTCTGCACATTTCTGCCAGGCAATGAATGAAAATATATGTTCTCCAAAATGTCTCAGAAAGTCTGGTTCCTTTGACTCTTTTTTTGTCTGAGAAGCACTTTTAAAAGGCTCTCAGTCGATGGAGCCACGCTGTGTGGAAGCAGGGGAAAAATCTGTCAGCTAGGTGAGGTCGTACCTCGCGGCTGGCAGAACGGAGCGGGTTTCAGTTTCTTCAGCGTGGAGAACATTCTGTCTATCTGCTGTTTACATAATCAACACGGGGTCGTCAAATATCACAAAACAGAGGTCACATCTTTAAGTAAAGCAGCTGAGAAACTAATGGCAGAAACCTGCTCTTAGACATGATGGCTTTGGAGGATATAAATGCTTGGTTAACTCTTCATATGCCAGAGTGTGTGCTGGCAGGTTCAGAAATTAATGCGTTCCACAATGTTCTGTGGGCTGTGTGGACAAAAGTACTGGGACACCTGCTCATTCACTGTTTTTTTGGGGGTTTTTTCCGAAATCAAGGGTATTAAAAAGACTTTATCTGGATCTGTCCTGGGAAGGCTTTCTACAGATTTTGGAACATTGGTGTGAGGATTTGATTGCATTCAGGGATAAAAATATTACTGAGGTCAGCATGTTAAATGATTGATTAAAACAAGCTGAGTGTACCACCATGGCAGCAATGGGATCACCTTCCCCTGCTACTATGCTCAAAACAGCTTTTATCATAAGCTACCATCGGGTCCAACCAGAACTCTGTCGGCTTCTGTCGGGTCCAACCAGAACTTTGTCAGTTACAGTCAGGCTCAACCTGAATATTGTCGGCTACTAATGGTTCCAAAAGGAATTTTATCGGCTACAGTTGGGTCCAACAGGAATTTTGTTAGCTACAGTCGGGTCCAACCATAATTTTTCCGGCAACAGTCGGGTCCAATTAGAATTTCATTGGCTACAGCTACACATTTTGCAAGCCACAGTTGGGTTGAAACAAAATTTTAGCAATGTATCAGTGGAATTTGAAATTGAGCCATTCACTTTAAACATTTTGAAATATTGTTCTTGTCACAAACGATGGAGGTTAAGCCCCAATACGGTTACAAATTGGTGGATCAACAGCAGTGGTTGTCCTTTAGTTTTCCAACAGTTTTTTAAAGTCGGGCTTGTTTTTCTCGGCTGCTGTGCTGCATGTTTGTAACTCAACAGTCATTGCTCCTCAGAGTTTTGTCGTTCATCTTTAATGCTCTGTTGTGTCTACAAAGCTGTTTACTTTCCCTCCCTCTTGTTTTCTTCCTGCCTGTCCGTCTGTCTCTCTGTTTTTCTGTCTCATCCCTCAACCACGTCTTTCCACCAGCCTTTCTGTTCAGGTCTTCCTGTCTCTTTCCATGTTCTGACTTTTTTCCTTCTGCTTCACAACATCACTTCTCCTGTTAAGTGATTAGAATCCTCAGTAGAAGGATGGCCAAATGTCTAAACTTTGCATACTCTTGGCCTCCTTTTGACAGGAGAACACCAGTGGTGCACATACCTTTGGGATGACTAGTGATCCTCCAGGGACACGGATTATTATCTGACAGGGAGAAAGGCGCATGGCAGGACGCTTCCTTCAGTCAAACTTTCATTAATCACACAGCGTTCCCGTTCAGTCCCATTTGGCTGGGATTACTCCTGTCCAAAAACAGGAGTGAGTGCTTTCAGGAGCAAAGGACCCAAACAGTTTAATTGAAACTAGCACACAAAGGAACATCTGAGCCATTTGCAGGACATTTTCTCTGCTAGTGGGGTTCATCTTTTTAGTACAACCTAGTTTTTCCAAAATCCAGCATTCAAGATTTGAAAACGTCATAAACTGGACATCTTTCATTTCTTCTGTGTGTAAAGCCTGATTTATGAGTCTGTATTGTAACTTGCACAAGCGGCCTATGCTGTTGTGAGCATTACTTGTGCATTGGTGAGTCTACGTCGCTTAGTCCCGGGTTGGAGTCCTGCTGGTGGCTCCAAAATATAATGCAGGAATCAGCTGTAATTCCATTAGTTCACCAAACCTGCTTTCCCCAGTAAACAGCGAGTCTCTGCAACACTGCTAATAGGCAGCAATACCTGTGTTAAGCAGTATCATTTGGCCACACACTTGCTGGTTTATTCCCTACGTGAGCTTATTTAAACTGCACTCCATTCCACAGGGTACTTCAGAAGTTCCCTTGGAATGAAACGACAGCAGCTGTGGTGTTCACCACAGTCTTTGATGCTCCCTTGCCTCTGATTATATAATCATATCATCATAACTGAGGTTATGTGGCAATATTTCTTAGATCAGATTCATACTGTGATTTTTCACACTGTAGTAACACAGCTACACTCACAAGGCTGAAGTTACACACAACTTCTTTTACTCACATTTTCCATTCCACCTTAAATGGGGCAGAAGTTATGGGCACCAGAATGTAACTGCAGGATGTAATTTTATGATGCAATATCAGCTTCAGAACATTGCTGAAAGAATTTGATTGCATTCAGTATTAGTGAGGTCAAGGTCATCCTCAGCTCCCCAACTCAAGATCCACAGCTCAACACAGCCAATGGAAAGTGCCATTAGCCATAGTGCATTTGGACACGATATGTCCAAACAGCAGGGGACATATAGGGTTGTTAGCCAACTTTATATGAATCAGTGTGTTGTGTCAAAATGATTTCAGTTTACATGTGTTGGCAGGAACTGTTCTGATGCTGTGTTTCTCAACCCTGGACCTGGAGGCACCGCTTCCCTGCACATTGTAGAGCTTTCCCTATTCCCACCATACATGATTCAAGTAATTAGGTCATTAGCAAGCCTGTCAGAATTGCATGGAGATGTCTTCAAGCTAAACGTGCAGGGCAGGGGTGCCTCCAGGACCGGGGATATGAAACACTGTACAGATGTGAAGGTAGAGTCATGTTAATTCACAGCACCATTATTTCCAGTGTAGGAGGAACAAAGCAGATAGGAAACTGCAACTGACTGTAGAAATGGTTCAATTCAATTAGATCAGTTGGGTCCAGCTACATTGTTCAAGTGATGCTACTGGTGCAACCCCAATCGATACACCTGCTTCTTTCATAACATGCTCGGGAGTTGGGACAGTGTATTCCTGTCACAGCCTGCTGTCCTCCAGCCCCCTGCCCATATTGGCTCTTGCCAAAGGAAAAGAGACACACCGGCTGCAGCCTTATTAAAGATCAGCAGAGTTTAAAAGGTCGTTTATGCCGTATTCGAACCCTCTCTGGTACTGACACTTGGCATTTCACTGATCTTTTGCTCTAATTAAAAGAAGTAGAGAGGGAGGTAGAGGAAAAACACACACACAGACACACAAGAACAGCAGTTGCCAAGGACTCAGTCAGTTTATGCATGCCTGCAGAGCCACAGAGAAGAACATTGCCTTCCAGATACTGGGAACTTAATTAGGAATCTCGAGACACACTTCATCACCGTATAATTACGATGTTCCTTACTTCTGTCTTTGTGGCATCAACAAGTGAGGATGGAAGAGGTAAACATAGTGGCATGCAAGGGAGTGCTTCAATGTTGGCACTCATGGCGGACAGAATTCATGCTTCACTGAGGTTCAGGAATGACTTTATGGAAGCAACATGTCAGGTTCGGAAGTGTGGAAGTACCGTATCTAAAATGATGGATGGGATCAACTGATGGAGCGATGGCGTGTGTACAAGCCCTGACACCTGATACACCCAGTAATATCCCACTATCATGCTGGCTTAACTGCTGTACAACATCTGTGGTAGTGGAAAGTGTCAGCAGTTTCAGATTCCTGGGTTTGCAGCTTTAATACTCCCCTCTCAGTCCCTGAACACCAGCAGCACACAGCAATCAGTCTGTCCGTTATTGAGGAGATTGAAGAGCTGCAGGTTGAACACAGCCACTGTGGTGAGCTATCATCACTGCACTACCGAGAGTGCTCTGACGGGGGGAAACACAACTGACAAAGATCATAAATGTCAGTCAGAACATCTCCACATATCTATAAACCTAGAGATTCATGTACAGATTTCCCATATATGACATATGAATGAATATATGGAATTCCCTCATATCCAACAGATTGTCCTCACATAAGAACCTTTCTGCTGACCACACTTGTGTACTGAGTCAAGGATGGGAATTTGAGAAACTTGGGCTGGAGTCCTGAGAGGCTTCCTTGGGTGGGGCTTGAAGCCAGGCCCTCTTGGCAGGCAGGACTGGGCATGGATTGGAAGAGAAGGAGGAGCTGGGTTGGTGGTGGGAGCAAGTTTTTGTGATGAGCAGATGATTGGTTGAGAGCAGATTTTTAGGGAGTGTAATAGTGGAAAGAATGAGATTGGAGGTGGTCCTGGTCTGTTTCACACCTCCATGTATCTCCATTTTTGTTGTGTTTCACTTTTTATATAAAGTGAATCTGGCAGTTGATCTTTATATTCTTTCACAAAATCATGATGAATGGACCAATAGAAATGCTGCCAATGACTTGGAATAAAGTCATTTTACATTGAATTCAACTAGAAGTTAAGAAATTTCCTTCCTTTAAAGTTCCTATTTTTTCCTATTTGTGTTCAATTTATAAGTATTTGGGATGTTGGAATATATATTTGAAATTTTAAAATTTAATTTTACATTTCTTTAAGCATGTATAATATTATTTATTTATTTATTTATTTATTTATTTATTTATTTATTTATTTATTTATTATTATTATTATTATTACACAGAATTTATCTGTCAAAAATGCATGACAGATACACATGATAATGATACAAATCATAAGAAACTACATGACTTACCCTAATCAGTGATTAATCCAGCTCAGAATAAAATCAATTTCAGAAGTCCTAAGAAGGGATAATACTGATACAAATAATAAATAATAATAAAGAACATTCGGGTGTTATTATTTTATTTGTACCACTGTCAAGTATTTTGAACAACATATTATAAACATCCTTGTCCATCTAATCGTTCCACATAACTTGAATTTTCGGCTCAAAAACACTCTGGATGATCGATTTCTAACAGCATTTCTGAGTTTATACAAATATCTCAATTATGCTAATATTTACATCTCAAAGGAAGACACATATGAGGAGCTTAAGATCTCCTGAAAATAACAATATCTGGAATGTCTGACTGTGTCCTAGTGGTCATGAGGTTAATTAAAAATGTATGTTTGAATGGCAAAAACATAAATATGCAACAGAACCCTTCTATTCACAAAAATAAAAGAGTAAAAGAACTGACTCTTGTGCTTCACAGCGAGATCTTTATCCAGATCTGGCTCAAACATGCTACAGTTGGAGGTCATTTGAGGTGGCTATGGAATCATATAAGTGCTTGGACATCAGTATATGGACATGTTATATTTATCAGCAAGTTTGGGAAAAGCCATGCTAATATACCACTCTATGGATGCGGCACAAACACCTGAACATCTACATCAGGGACAGGAACTGTATGTCCTCTCAAAATCAAAAACTGCTTCCAAAAAACAAAGTGTTCTGGAAATCTCAGCTCTAAATGAATTTCTGGTGAATGTAGGCACAGATGGTAAAGACTTACTGACTTGCTAGACAAGAAGCTTAAATGTACATGTGAAGCATGTTCCTGCCTCAAACTGGTCAGCTGTGAGTCTCAAGGTCATTGCCCTTGGCTAGATTTCAGGGCATTTTCACTCTTGTCCCGAATGCATAAGTCTGCACCCAGACCAACTCTGAACTTATTTGAGGAAGTGGCTCGTTATTGCTGGTTTGTTCTATAGAGAAGAATTCCATTTTAATGTCACTTTTCTACGTCCAACTTTTGCAAAACATCAGGGCCCAGGTTCACCTGTATCACTCTTCATTTTTGTCTTGGGTTTCAAACACTCAAGCCTGAAGAATGGAGGCATTTCTGGAGTCACTCTCAAGTAGACATCCTTGAGATGTTTTCCATCATGCAGGTGATAACAAATGACCCAATCATGCAACTCCAGATCTGGTTCCAGGAGAGATTAAGCTTCCATGCTTGCAGGAGTCCAAACCAGAGTGCACTTGATGCAAACTCCAGACCACCAATTTCAAGAAGACCAGAGATCAATTCTCAATGTAACTAGTTTGAAAATTCCCTTCCGTATATACACACACACACACACACACACACATACACACACATACACACACACCTCTCCATTAACCCAACTCAAAGATTCCAGTCTCAGATTCACCAGCTGTTGGTCTCAGTGTTATTGCCATTGGCACGAGCCAAGCCAAAGTTCTAACAGGCAGGTCACTTGGTGGCCTTCTTAGCAAGACTGCCAGGAAGTTAGTTCCAGTGTCTGTGACGGGGAGAGACCAAAATACTCTATGCTAAAGTACTCTTTCAGAAATATATTTCAAATTACTCATAAAATTGCATGAATAGTTTGTAGCATTTGGCTCAATAATGCACAAAGTGTGATATTTCGGTCCGTTCTGGCTTTCCCCACCAGTGCGACTGATTTTGAGTCTTACAAGAAGCTCAATTCATATTTCAACCAGCGATTGAGTTCCTCATTTCTAACATCTCTGCAAAGGCACAGGTTTGGTCTCACCATCGGTAGGGACACCCATCCGCACCCCCCTCAAATACATAAATACATAAATGTAAACACAGAACAATGACTGCAAGCCATCCATGCATTGAGTAGTCAATTACCATCTTCCCCTTGCTGAAGCAACCTAGTAGTAGAATTTGGAATCTACTATCCTCATCAGGAACATCTAATATGACTTTGAACATATGAATGAGTTCTCTTTAAAATTTGTAGGGATGAATTTTTGCTCCTAAAATATTGGTATGGACATGTCTCTACCCATCATAGGCAAACCTACACCCTTGCATCCCTAGTTCAAGCACCCTGTATGATGTTTGTCTCATCCATTTGGCTTGTGTCTCCTCTCTACTCATTCTTGCCTCACTCAACTCTCATTCTGTTTCTCAATGTTCCTGAGAGGTTCCTGCTTCAGACTGACCAGCTGTGGGTCTCGCTGTGATTGCCATTGGTTAGAAGGTAGCTGAAAGTCCACATCTCCTTTCTTGGTATATTTTCTATACACCCTTTATGGTGTTTTTTACCCATTTGGCTTGTGTCTCCTCTCTACTCATTCTAGCTGGACCCAACACTGACCATCTGTGGAAGCTTCTAACTCAAGCTGCTGCCCTCCATGAAGGCCTGGCGCAGGGGAAAGGCGTGAGCTGCATTCGAGATGAAGCCATGGAGCCCTGTTTGATGTGATTTAGTTGCATTAGCGTCTCACTGCCATCACTCCAGTTCCTGTCGGCCGTGGACACGAGTCGATAATGAAATAATAGTTTTTGAAATGGACTTAGCCTCGAGAGTTGTGGGCTAAAAGCTGGTCTCTCGCTCATTCCAGCAGAAATGTCCATGAGATGCAGACAAAGATTGTTTCTTCAGGAAAACAATCAACGAGAAGGAAATATAAACTCACTTCATCTAAAGTTCTCATAAAGAGCTCGATTAAATCGAATTAGGCTTCATAGCTGGAGCTCATTAAGCAATTTAGAAGTAATTTATCTGAAACTACTTCTGAGAGATGCACTCTGGAAAGTCTGGCATACTACAGGTACACACTTAAAAATGTAGGTTCTTCAAGGGTTCTTTGCATCTTCATATTTGGTTCTTCTATCATTAGAAGTTTGACATCATAACAATAGTAGAACCCTTTTCGAAATGGTTATATACAGAACTCTCTACAGCACACCCCATCAGTCTGAAGAACCCCTTTCCCTAGGCAAAGAGCTCTTTGAGTGTTCATCTTATTTACTGAAGAACCCTTAAAGAACCCTTATTTTTTAAGCATGGATATTCAGGGTACTCTTAAAAAGGGCTTCTATTAGATTTTGGAGAATAGTTGTAAGGATTTGATTGATTCAGCAACAAGACTGTTAGTGACAGTCCTACACTATGGGCAGTACTTCCCTACAGGGACTAGACAAGCTGCTTGTGCATTTGCGCATCTGTGTCAGCAATGGGTGCAACCTAAAGCAGCTGAACACATTCATTAGAAAGGGTGTCCACTAATGTTTGGACATGTAGTGTCCTTTCACGTGGAAACAATTTCTCAAATCAAATGTCCAAAAACAAGTTAATAATCTCATAATGTTTTGCAACCAGTATGAGATGTTTCAGATGCCCTGCAGGCATTCAGGCCAGAGCTATCAAAGAACTCATATGGCTCTGACTGATCACTCCTAGACGTCATGAAGGCTCTATTTCCTCTGAAGAAATGTTGTGTCTGAAAACATGCTCCTTGCGTGTTCTTCTCTTCTTAACGCAGCAATGCGATCCAGCTGCAACAATAGCAACCGTTCGTCCAGCCCTACACAAGGACACGCTGCTGGTAACAAACACGCAACACTTGAGTTTGAACAGTTTTGTCCGTCAGATCAAATCTGACCTTGTTGTTTTATCTTCTCTCTCCGGTGGAAGAAGGCGAAGTCTCGCTTATCAGTGAAAATGTGTTCTGCGCTGAAATCAAAAGGTGCGAAGACTTAAGGGAGAAAGTGTGATATTTTGTAGCTCAGAAGTGTGTGATATTTCACAGAAGACCCACCTGTGTATCTGCTGATGATACTGCTGACAGCTCTCTTACCTACCTAAACTATATGATCCAAATGTTTATGGACACGCCTTCGGTTGATTGCACTCGACTACTTTAGGTCTGCAAAGAGATTTGCAAGGGCACACACAGCTTGTCTAGTCCCTGTAGAAACGTATTGCCGATAGAATAGGACTCTCTAGAGCACAGGGACCTATTGCCAGACGTGGCTTAGGGGACTATAAATCCCCCCAGCATTAAGAAGTGCAGCAGTATAACTAGGTTCTCTGGAATGATCTCTGGTGCTGTATTTTGAGCTAGAATTCCTCGTTATTCCATCCTCCTAATGCAATGCACCAGTTATATGGCAGCAAAATTACCCCTGTGCACGATGCTCCCACCACCATGTTTAAAAGTTGGTTCAGTGTTCTTTCAAGTTACTACCTCACCATTTCATTTTGGTCAAACATCTTAATCATTGTCTCAGCTGACCAGAATGCTTTTCCTTGCCCATGTGGTCAGCTAGAGCATTAGTCAAATTGGGGATGTGATGTGACTTGATTTGTTCTGTCACTTCAAAGAACCCCAAAGGTGTTATATGGAGCTCCACCACTCCATAGTCCAATGCCCCAATGCTGGGGGCCTGTATACCCCTCTAGATGACAGTTGGCATTGGGCATGGTGACATAAAGAGCTTCCTGTGCAACTGCAAGTGTTTCTATGAAGATTGTACAAGCCGAGTACAACAGATGTACCTTGAAGCTGCTCAGTTCACTAATTAGAAGGGGTGTCTGGAGAGAGAGAGAGAGAGAGAGAGAGAGAGAGAGAGAGAGAGAGAGAGAGAGTTAGAGTTAGAGCAGCAAAGAGTTAGGCAGTTGCTATAGTCTCCCACGTGGTTGCTATGGAGTTATTTACTGGTTGTAATGTATTCTGAGACATGTCTCCAGTATTTACCGTTCATCTTTTGGGTGTGTGGGCTTTGTTAGAGGTGCACAGTTTTTCAGAGACCAAAGGAGGATGGTGGAGAGAAGAAAGGGAGCAAAGCAGGTCAAGGAATAGACAATAAATTAAGAGAAGCAGGTTGCGAATGTCACTCTCTCTCACTCTCTCTCTCTCTCTCTCTCTCTCTCTCACTCTGTATTCCCCTTCCCCTTACAGGTAGAAGCTCCACCATCAGCAGCCTACCTCCATTTGACACTCACACACACCTTTACTTGACTCAACATCACTATCTAAAGCAGCAAAGCCATGGCCCTCAGATAGAGGCTTCATGCGTGAGCATAATGATTCTGTCAATTACATAACCTTTGTTTGGATCCTCATTAAATGCCCCCACTGGTACGCCTTTACATACTTCTCCAGTACCGAGGTGTCCACAGATGTCACTGCCTGGGGAGAGGGGGAGGCAAGTTGTTTGAAGTGGAATTTCATAAGGAACGCCAGTGGACGGCCCACAGCCTTGACATCATCTACATTAGCACCCAAAGTGTAGGGAGAGTCTTTAGCGTGGAGCTTGGAATGCAGATCGTATATGAATATTCTCCACAATCCCATACCATGATTTATGATATCATAAATTTAGCCCAAACTCAGATGTTAACAGATGACCCCATGGATCCACCACAAGCACATGGAAAAAGACTCTGCAGGAATGTTCTTTCATGTTGCACTCAAGAATACACTTTCAAATACACCATTTGTCCAAATATTTTTGGACACCCCTACTAATGAATGTATTCAGCTACACACACAGCTTGTGTAGTATTGCCAATAGAATAGGACTCTCCGGCGCAGACAAACATGGACCTATGGGCACCGTGTCTAATGGCAGGTGTGGGCTAGAGGGGTATAAAGTCCTCCAGCACTGAGCTGTGGAGCAGTGGAACTATGTTCTCTGGAATGATGGTGCTCCATCCAATACTTCTGATCTGGGATGAGTTGGGGAGTTAGGGATGAGGTGGGGTGGTGATCATCCGACATTGTAACCTCACTATAGCTCTTGCTGCAATCACATTCTTACATCCATAGAAGGACATAAAATCCTTTTTTTCATTAGAAACAATGAATGAGCAGGTGTCCCAATACATGTGTCCATATGGCCTAGAATAAGTGAACATCATACAGAGCTGTTGTAGCTTTTAAAGATGGAAAAAAAATATTGTAACTATCAGTTTCTTTATTTTGTTCTTTACAGAACCTTGGCAAGCTTGGACATTGTTAACAGGCTGTTCATTATTTTTCCACGACAGAGTCCACAAACATCCCACATTGGCATTTTGAGGCGAATATAAATATGCGAGTGGTAGACAAACATGAAAATGAAAGTGCATTCTCGTTGGTCATCTAAATTTCAATTGCACATTCCCACCGTGCTCTCCCATCACATTCACATTGTACATTCCCAGCTGACACTAACTGTGGTGTGTCTGTGTGGAAATGAGCTTAACATCTAATCCAAGACCTCAGATGACCTCCCACTTGACCTATAATGATGGAGAACACGGTCATTACTGTCATTCCTACACAACACCTATGGCCTCATCATCCTCCACCCTTTAAAACACCCTGACACACATAAAGCACATCCTAATGAGCTCAACCCTACTCGTTTAGTGGATACAGCCTCCAAGGGAAATACTCTAACAGTGTAAGAAAGAACCACTAAGATAAGCCAAGACTCCTTAGACTCCTTGACTCTTAGAACCTGAAGCATGAGGAAGAACCACAAACATCCCACATCAGCATTTTGAGATGAATGTAAATATGTTACAGATAGACAAGCATTAAATGTTGAGAAGTTCTGGATTTTCATTGGTCAACTAAATGGCAATGCTGTTTTTCACTTTAGACATGAAGTCCTTAGGGCAGGGGTCAGAACCCCGGCTCTTGGGGACCTACCTTGCTGCAGGTTTCAACCCCAAACCAATAACATGCCCCATTCAGCCAATCAAGAACTTCTAAAGGCAGTAATTCGTTGGATCAGGTAGGTGGATTAGGTATGAATCTAAAGTGTGCAGGAAGGTAACTCTCCAGGAGCAGGTCTGGTGACCCCTCACTTACTGATCACCCAAATGAGAGGAATGTACTTTCATTGGTCAGTTAAATTAACGCCTTTCCATCACTGAAAGTGGTGTTTTCCCTGGTTAATTAAAAGACAGATGTGTGTTGTTGATCACCTAAATAAAAGTGGACAAAATCCAGTGCCAGAGTCCAGTATCATTACATGGAAATGAGGTCATTATGTAACCCTAGACCTCAAGTGGCCTCCCACTTGACTTGTAATGATGGAGAATATGGTCATTATTGTCAGTGTGCTACTGCCCACCAGCCGCAACTATGGCCACATCATCCTCCACCACCCAAACACATAAACACACATCCTAATGAGCTCAACCCTACTCATTTAGTGGATCCAGTCCCTACTGAGCATAGCCAAGGAAAGACGTGGCAGGAAATACTTGGGAAGAAACGTTGAGAAGACTGAGGGAAAAACTTTCTAAGAGCATGAGAAGAACCTCTGACAGGAGCCGAGAATCAAAACCAAAAACTGATTAAGAGCATGAGAAGACAATGAATCAAGAAAATCTCTAGTAGGTCTTTTACACCAAAAAAACTCTATAACATGATTCCATTCAGGCTTATTAGAACCTTGTTGTATTTCAGTGAACCATCATGCGTTTACACCAGTTTTAGTGGAACCAAGGATACGTCACAGAATACATCAACAGAGGGCGCTGCACAGCATCAGTAAACGGAAGTGAGAAGATGGTAGCATGTGGAACAAACATGGATCAAATTTTGGCCATAAGATCACGTAGAAGGCTACACCGTACGAGATGAATGGTACGTCGTTGCTCCTTGCTCCTGTACAAGTAGACATGCCCTCGACATGGTTCAAGCTGAAAACCTTCTAATCTTTGGTCCCCACCAAAAAGAACCTTTCAGGTTCAGGAACCTATTTATGTTGGTGGAAATGTGCAGGTTTGTGAACCGGAAAGGAACCCACCCCACGCTGGTGGTAAAGGTCCTTAAGAGCATGAAGAAATCTGCATATCCCGTTTCATATGGATGAAAGTGGAATTACGTGCTGTAAATTTGGTCCTACAGGAATTTTTTTACAGGAACACTCTCTAAAGTTTGCAGTGATGCTTTGTGGACAAACCCCCGAGAGGTCACCTACTTCACACTGAATTCCTCCACAGGCCAGGAATGATTTTGTAAACACACTAATTCAATTGTGCAGTCATGACATTGAGTCCAGCATTCTGGCACAGCTGGGCGACAGACGGTTTGAGTTCCAGTGCCTGACCCACACATGATTTTACGCTCGCTGGAATCACTTAAATAGAGCCCATGGTTATTGTAGGCGCTGTAAAAAGCACACTTTTATATTTCCTGCTGGATTGGGAGGCTATAATCCTGTGGCTGGAGGGCAGGCTTCAGAGCTTCGAGTTCCAAGGCCTTTGGGAACCCCTTTTTAGCCACGTTTGGAGCATGTGATCATTGTTATCCCTGCCAAACCATGGACTCCCCCAACCAACCCCCTTCCAGTCATTTCAGCCATCCACTGCAACCATGTGGACAGCTGCTCAAACGAGAAGCAAAACAGGCCCACCAAAGAATGTCAGAGGAAGACACTTCATGTGCCCCATGAGAAATGTTGGGTGATGCGATGGTGCACGTTTCCACAAGAGGTAGGGGATCCAGCAGAGGGCGCATGAGGGGCCAGTCCAGACCATAGTAGACCATACTTTATTGCACTGAAACAGCGCCCATCTGATACCCATTTAGGTACCACTCCTGAGTGGACCTCTTAACCCTTCTTACCCTGAAGAACCAACTGTTCTGTACCCACAACATAACCTACTCCAAAGGGATCCAGTAACCAAACTGATCAATATACATATATACAGAATACCTTTAATCTGTTTTTTCTTGTACCCCATGCTGAGTACTAATATAAGCTATATGGCCAAAAGTTTGTGGACACATGATCATCCAATGCTTCCTCCAAACTCAGGGAAATTCCTCCATCTATAGGAAGACCTGCAGTAGCTGTTTCTGTCCCTCTATGAAGGCCCTTGGCTAGATTTTGGAACATTGCTGTGAGCATTTGATTGCTTTCAGCCAAAAGAACCCTGGTGGTGTCTAGAGTATTGGCCAGAGCTCCATCGTCACTCCAAAGAACACAATTCCAGAGCTCCAAAGCTCAAAGCTTGGTGGGCCTTAGGCACGGTGATCTTAGGGTCGTGTGCAGATGCTACGGAATGTCGCATCCTATTGATCAATGCAGTTGAATGGAGCTTTTACAGGCTGCATGTAATGCAACACCTGTGTCAGCAATAGGTGAACCTAAATGAGACTGAACTCATTGACATACAGTGTGTGTGTGTGTGTGTGTGTGTGTGTGTGTGTGTGTGTGTGTGTGTGTGTGTGTGTGTGTGTGTGTGTGTTTGTGTGTCATAATGTGATTCATTGCTGTTTAATTTGCCAAATCAATACAATCTGATGAATGTCTTTCAATAGTGAGATTCATCAGACCCAGACTGCAGCTAAGATTGTAGAGGTGAAAGTAAAGGCAATCTCTCACTCTCCCCCTCTCTCTCTCTCTCTCTCTCTCTCTTTCCCTTTTTCCCTTTCTTAATCCAATAATCCTTCCTTTTTATTTGTCCAGGGACTCAGGCAAGCCCACACAGGAACCTTTAGCATATGTTGGTGATAGCCTATAAGCCAGGGAGGGAAGGATCACTCTGATGCAGAGCATTTCACTCTACAGCTGGTGGAAATTGGTGACATAAGCAATATTATATTTCTGCAAATGTGAGTGGAATGCCTTGACTAACGTTTCCACTTGGATTGTGTGGAAACCACAGCACGACACAGTAGGAAGACTATATATGCAGTATTTATACACAGATATTTCTCAAGATTTTTTTTTTCAACATAAGACTCATTATGCTGTTTATTGGAAACACCATGCATAGCCATCCAAGGCTTTTCATAATGTAATTCAGTAATACTGGTTATTGGTTAATTTTTGGTGCTGTTTTTGTACTTACTGTATATACTGCAGACATTTGCATATTGATGAGTTTAGTTTTGTTGAGGACAGAGGGAGCAAGATCTCAAAAACTGGGAAGGGGTCTTGAATAGGTCTAAATACATCTGCTATGGCCGGTATTGTATGTTGGATACCAGGCATTAGCTTGTGGGCTATAAAGACTCTGGGTACTGAGCACTCATGTACAAAGTCACAACTCAAAACTGTTCTGAAGGCAGCTCTGCACAAGTGCACAAGTGAACAAATATAAGTTATTGCACACCTTTCATGCAGTGCATCCACATATAAAGTTCTGAGAAGTAGATATACTATATTTCCACCTTCTGGTCATTTCAATTGAGTTTGTTCTGCCTCAAAGGCAGAGCTGCCTCCAGAACCATTTCGAGTCAGGATTTTGCCCACAAGCTCATTGGGCTGTGGTGCAGATGAACTGTGTACTCTGGAGTGATGATGGTGCTCCATCCAATACTTTTGGGAGGAGGTAGTGCCAGAACTAAGCAAACCTGACCTCACTGGTGTCACTGTGGTTGCATGCAATCAGATCCTCACAGCAATGTCCCAACATATAGCGTAAAGGCTTTCGAAATGAGTCAATGCTGTTGCTGCAACCAAGCAGGGATGTTATTATCATGGATTATGGATATGGATAGTGTTTCTACACTATCTGACAACCTCTTGCTGGACGAGCCAGCGTCTACAAACTCACCTCCCTCTTTAATATTTTACTACATCCTGCTCACACACACACACACACACACACATGCATTTTTGAGTGTCTAAGATGGGTGACCTCGATGACAGCAGTTACATAATCGCTGTGTCAACAGAAACATTCCACACACTACAGCGGATGACAACTTCAGAAAGAAACAATGTCAGTGTGTCCTTCCCCTCACATCTGTCACATCTGCTTCAGTACCATCATCCAGGAGAGTGCTCTGCAGCTAGACGTGTCCATGATCAGTAGATTACATAAAGTCAAGATCATGCTACAGAAGTTGTTTCTTACCATGCTTCAGCACCATAGTCAATCCAAGGTCAAGCACTTCGAAGAGGAACAAGACGAGGATGGAGATTCTCATCCCTTCACTGAAGATGATCTCTGTTTTCACTCAAGAGGTTCCACAAGGTTCAGTCTTTGGGCCTCTCCTGTTCATTGTATTCATGCATCAAACACTGATCAGCGGCTGCATTTAAACCACAGACAGGAGAAGCTGCTTGATTATTAGGAGATGTATAAATATGCACAATTCTGCTAAAACATAAAACATAAATAAGCAGAAATGAATTGATTTGAGGATGTTGAAAAACAACTACTGTTGCATTGCTTCAACAAGTGTTTCTCAATCCTGGTCTTGGAGGCACCCCTGCCCTGCACATTTCAGGTTCGACACACCCCCTGCAACTCTGAAAGGGTTTGTTAATGAGGGAAAGCTCTAAAATATACAGGGTAGGGGTAATTCTCTAGTACTTCCTGTTTCACTGGTAACATCAGTGCAAGTTAAAGAAGCAAAGTTCAGACTCCAGAAATGTCATAGATGTTCAACTGCATCAGTGAAAGACAGCGATTGTATACATTTTTTTTGACAAATGATTATTTTGACTTTTCTTATGAACTCGATCCTCAGGTTGACCCCTTAAAAATTTCATAGCATCTCTATTAAGGCTAAGGGGTCCAAACGGAGGTGCGATGCTCACTCTGGCCTCTTTACTAAGAACTAATAAAGACCTTTATTCCCTCTTTTCTGACCAATCACTCCCCTTCCACCCCGCCACCTCCTTCCCTCAGACCAATGTGCTGTTGCTGAGCAACGTGTGGTCTGGTGTTGGAAAGCGCGGCTGTTTGTTCCCTTCGAGCGCTGCCGAGATGAGGGGAAGACACAAATTGGTAAACGGCAGCCATATACCCAGGGGGCTATGGATCAATGTCTGAACAAACAAGCTCTGCCGCTCTCGCTCCTCTCACTTTCTTTCCCGCACTTTCGTTCCATGTCCCAACCTCGCTGAGCACGTCCAACCTGCTGTGAGCGACTTTGTTAAACTTTGTTTTAATAATTCATCCCGGATCGATGATGCCTTCATTGTTCCGATAACTGATTTTATTTTATTTCTGCGCCACTTGCCCTGCTGACAATAAACCTGGGCCAAAGAGGATTCTTATTAACGTGGGCAGAGGCTTGCAGCAGAAGGGCCTAAAGCTGTTACTCCATCTTCCAGAATCTCAGATTTGATTCTATGATGGACGACGTTTCAGTTGGCTGACTCTTGGGCAAATATTCCTGCTCTGATTTCATGCATCTCTGACACATTGGCAGAAACAGGGAATGGCCATGTGTGTTGATAGGCTCTGAAGATGTGCTGGCTGGTGTAGCTCTGCTGCTTATAGGTACAAAGCCGGATTATCTACAGCTGATCTAGGCCCAGTTTCCCAAAAGTTTATCCGAGTGTTTAGAGTTTAGTGTAATGCTATCTTGTCAATTTAAAAATGATCTTCATGATGTTTTTGGGAATCCCAGCCATAACCCGTTAATCCAGGGACTCCGTACCCAGCAGCATTTTCTTTTGTCTGACTGGGAGAGTTGGGATTGGGGGGTATATCACTTTGCATGATGCCAGCTAGTACATGCAGTTTGCAGATGTTGCAGAACTTCATCTTCATCTTCACTGGCGTTCCATTTGTTGACTTCTTGTGTCTTGTGTACCAGGGGTATAGAAAGTGACTGAATTGGAGAGAAGTCCAGGTGGGGGGCATTGGGGTGGTGCCATCGAAGGACCATTCCACATCATATCTCATCAAGAGAAGATACAATAAGCCTTTAAAAGGTTCTTCACTCTCACACTTCTCTGTATAGTAGTTTTATTTAGTCAGTTTTTAAGGAATGGACAACAACATTGGTACAACTGCTCATTCATTGTTTCTTCTGAAATCAATGGATCCTGCTTTTGCTGGAGTAACTTCCTCCCATGTTCAGATTTTGGACAATAGCTGTGAGATTTTGATGGCATTCAGCAATACAGTACTAGTGATGTCAGCATTTTGAATGATCACCACCCCAACCCAAATTCCTCAGTTCATCTCAAAAGTCCTGGATGGAGCTCCGTCATTCCAAAGTACACAGGTCCACTGCTCCTCAGATCAATGCTGGGGGGCTTTATACCCCTTTTACCCATGCCTGGCATTCCCATGGTGCCCCAGGTTTATTTTTATCTCCTCTAGAGGATCCTGTACTATTGTTTTCCCTTCAGGGACTAGACATGCTGTCCACAAAGATGTGTCTCCACAAAGATTTGGACCTTTAGTATAGCATGCAGGTTGTTGTGGTTGTGTGCCTGCTAGACATTTAGTGTAACACCACAATCCTCCTCAACTTCTTGCTGTGGTCACTTTTGTCCACTGAGCACATTAAAAAACAATCTTAAGTTCAAGGCAGTTTTACAGACGAACCCGACCATAATTAAGGAAAATGAGGGGTATTTTTGTGGCACTACATCAGTGCAGGCATTCAGGGGACATCAAGTTCAGTTATTCAGGCCAAGGCTGGACCGAAACAGAGTGCAAGGTCATAGCACAAGCATTCAAGCAAATCTGGAGAGCAGCATAAGAAAAATAGCATGCATTATCATGCGAGATCATGATATTACACTGACAGATCAGACCATCCAATCAAGTTCAGCCCAAGAGCAGAGCACAAGATGAGCAAAGAATCCAAAAATGCCATATGATTTCTTTAATTACAACATTTAATTATATCACCTTTATCTCTCAGTTAAGCTTCACCCATAGCTTGTCTAGCCCCTGTAGAGCAGTACTGCCAATGGAATATGACTCTCTGGAGCAGATAATCATGAACGTCTAATGCCACGTGTGGGCTAGAGGGGTATGAAGCCCCCAGCATTGAGCTGTGGAGCAGTGGAACTGTGTTCTCTAACAATGAAGTTCCATCCAATACTTTTGAGATGAGTTGGGGAGTTGGAGATGAGGTGGGTCTGTGATCATCCTACATCCTGCCCTCATCAAAGCTTCTGTCGCTGAACACAATCAAGCAGTAGAGACAGTTACTCCAACACAAGCAGGATAAACTCTTTTTAATAGCCTTGATTTCAGAAGGCTTGAATGAACAGTGAATGAGCAGGCGTCCCAATACTTTTGTCAATATAGGTTAGATTGGGACACAACATTATTGTATTTTGTTTTTCCTTTTTGTAACAGTGTCTCTTCTGAGCATGATTCGGTTCAATTCTTTAATCTCTGCTTCTGAAAATGCTTTTATTATCTCTTCTAGATCAGAAGAAGCAACACTTTCAGAAGGTTCTGAGAGACAAGGAGCCATAACTCAGAGCCTACTTGCCTCTCTCTCCCTCTCACTTCTGTATGACTCTCTCTCTTCCAATCTGTATGAAGTTCTAACCACACAGCGTCCTCCTCTGGACCTCCCCTGCACTGGAAGGCCCTGCGTTTGCTCTCTGCTGTTACGTGGTTAGCTGTTCAGGTCACATGTGCTGTGGGTCATCTGGTGAGCAGTTCCATGTGTGGAGAAGCCTGCCATGGACAGGGCTCCACACAAACACAGTGAGCTGGAGGGGGAGAAAGTGCAGCAGGCCTCAGACAGCCTCTGCTGACCGAGGCAGGCATGCCAGCAGCAGCTGCAAACATCTGTGGAATGCAAAATGCAGAGCATTAGAATGTTCTTCACACAAACATAGTCTGAGGTCCAGAGAGAAGATATTGCATAAAATAGATGCTTTCCATATGTACTATTCAGACTTTAGAAATCACATTTCAAGAATATCTTACTTCTGCTTTGATCAAAGATCAGCCTTAACATCCCAGACTGTAGTCCATCAGTTTCTCTGCATACTTTGTTAGCCTCCACCACAGTTTCTTACATGGTCAGAACCTAACAAGACCACCAGAGAGCAGGTATTGTGTGGGTGGTGGGTCATTCTCAGTACTGCAGTGATGCTGACATGGTGGTGGTGTGTTAGTGTGTGTTGCACTGGTACGAGTGGATCAGACACAGCAGTGCTGCTGGAGTGTTTAAACACTGCGTCCACTCACTGTCCACTCTGTTAGACACTCCTACCTAGTTTCCCCACCTTGTAGATGTAAAGTCAGAGACAGAAGCTCATCTGTTTCTGCAGTTTGTGTTGGTCGTCCTCTAGTCCTTCATCAGTGCCCACGGGACACTGCCCACAGGATGATGTTGGCTGGATATTTCTGGTTGGTGGACTGTTCTCAGTCCAGCAGTGACACAGCAGTTCTGAGAATGACCCACAATAGCAGGATCACAGGATCTGTCAAGATCCTACCAGAACAACTACTTGGTGAAGGGACTTCAGAGTGCCCTCCCATGTGTTGCGAAACTCTAAAATTGAATTTGGAAATAATAGCTGCTCTGTGGTGGTCCTGTGGGGTCCAGACCATTGAAGATCAGGGTGAAAGTAGGCTAATGAAGAATGCAGAGAAGTAGATGAACTACAGTCTGTAATTATAGAATTAAAAAATTAAATGGACAGTGAGTGTTAAAACGAGGAGGTGATCATAATGTCCTCGTGATTTGTATTTATGGCAGTGGTGTGAACGTGAATTACACTTCCTAACTCTGTCACAAAATACCAGATCTTCAGTGAGAACAGATAGACTTCTGATTGACATCTCAGACCATCCCACTCACAGTCCCATTTTTATTTTAGAAATATTTAGAAATCTCTGGTTTAAAAAAAATAAGCATCATAGTAATGATTTAGGGAAACAATCACATATGAGTTAACAACTGGGTCACGTCCAGGTGACCTCTATAGGTCATATTGAAGACATAGGGTCTGGATTAGGGTGCATGTAAGGTAGTAATTTGTGTGTGTTGATTGTTCCAGATTGAGGATGGGAGCAAAATTGTGTTTTTTAGGTTTTGTCCTGAATCCTTACTTACCGAACAGCTCCCCTGCCTGTCAGATGAAACTCAATAAACTCTCACCGTGTGCTTTATGAGAACAGAAAAGACTAGAAAGAGAGAGACAGACAGAGTAGAACAAGAAGTACCTGCTGGACTGCAGAATCCAGGCAGAACCTCGCTGACATTTTGATAATGAACTCATCTAAAGAGAATGAGACGAGGAACAGCAGAGACAAAGCTTACACACACACACACACACACACACATGCACACGCACACACATTTAATAAGCATTGTCTCCTCTTATTAGCAAAGAGAAGGCCGTCTGTATAAAAAAATCTAAATTAATTTGTGTAGCACTTTTTATGTCACAGATCAACTTTACGAAAATCAAAAATAAGAAGGTAAACAACGTATGAAACAAAGGATAAAGACATAAAGCCCTCAGTGAGCCAAAGGACTGCAGTGGCAAGGGAAAGCTCCCTGAGAGGTGGAGGAAGGAACCTTGGGAGGAACCAAGTTCACAAGGGGGGACCCCCCGCCTCTGGTCAACTACTGACACTGGACCCCCACACATCTGCTGTAATACTCAGTACTGAAGTAATGATAGTATGGTGGTGGACATAATAGTAAACAGCAGCAGATAATTAAGGTCTGTGTAAAAAGCTCAGGGTCCTTCTCAGATGGATGACAGGGGAGTAATCATGTCCCATGACTTTTGCCATGCCTCATGGATGCAATTCTAGACAATTCTCCCCAGATCACTAAATCAGTACCACCCACTGTCCACTTCTATGAAATATTCCTGGTTTACATGTGGCACTGTAGACAGAGGAACACTAGATGCACCATGTTTCCAAACCAGGAACACATTATGATCAATTTATTTACTGCTATCCCATGACTTTAACATGGCGGTGTATCATCTGCCACTTTTCCAGGTCACGGGGGCAGCAGCCTAAGCCAAGAGGCCCACACCTCCTTTTCCTATCTTCCAGCTCATCCAGGAGGAATTCCAAGGCATTCCAATGCCAGCTGAGAGATATAATCTCTCCATGGTGTCCTGGGTCTTCCCTGGGGCCTACTCTCAGTCAGACACACCCAGAACACCTCACAAGGGAGGCATCCAGGAGGTATCCGAACCAGATGCCCAAACCACTTCAGCTGACTACTCTCAGAGCGACGTGGGATCCCCTTTCCCATGGGACCACCAGCCGTGAAACCGTTAAGAACTGATACGAAGGTTCATACTGTGGCCTTTGTCCTCATTGCCTCTTTCACTTCAGATGCCGCTTCAGCCTGTCAACAAAATAAGTTTCAGAACAAACATGGAAATGAATGAAATGCTGTAATTGAGTGGAACCTGAGGTGAAAGATCTCCACGTTTAATATGGTGTCTAAAACAATGTTTTGAAATGTGGGAGGAATTAAGTGTTTCTGAGTGCTGGATTAACTCTGTGTTTGTGTTGCCGTCTGTATGAGGGAGCCAAACACATGGTCATCACAGACACACGCACACACACTGCACACGGCACACAGATGTCATCAGGCATCGATTCTGAACATTTTTTAGAATACGCTCCTACAGACGTGGAAATGTTTGTTTGGTTGTTTTATGAACCAGCGCAGCCTGGTTTCGATTATTCTGTATTTATTCATGCAAATGATAAGCCGTGAACACTGTCATTCCTCCTTCAAAAGAACTTCCAGCAACACCAAAACAGTGTAAGAGTCTTGAATCATTATATTACACCACTAATATTTACATAAGCCACGCCCACTTGTGAAAGCCTTTCGATGCACTCTGTCTCAGCCACTGCTTAGAGAAAGTCCAACTAGCCCCAGGTCTCCACCCAGGTTCCTTCTTTTTCTTCAATCCTTGCTCTGCCCTGTCTGGCTTTTCACATCCATCAGAAGAAGCTGCCCAGAACTCCAGTCCAAACTGTCCGAGTTCCCCTTCCTTGCCTCGACATACCTTATGTGTGGTCCACACTTTGCAAATCTTGTTAAAATACTAAAAAAAGTAAACGGTTTATTCATTCTGTATCTTTCACAGACATAATTCACAAAGTGCTTCATAGAGACTAGATGTTACACAGGCAGGACAGTGAAGCATTAGGAGTCTTGACCAATGACTCTTACTGGTGTAGTGTGATGTGCTGGAGAATCGAACCTCGGACTGCAGTGGGTGGTGTTATAATAGAGTGGATTACAAAATCATCAAATTTGCTGAGAAATATACAATAAAACATGATTTATTCATATTAAACTTCATTACAACAACGAACTTGGAGTGTTGCTGCCAGACGAGTGTTAAGGAAGGCCTTGGAAGGCACACATGCTGGGCTCATAGCTGCTCATAGCAACATCAGGAGTGAAAACCCAACTGTTGACACTGAGCTTCTCACTGTGGGCTATAGAGGAGTATGAAGAGATCTTTCAGATATATCAGCACTGTGGACTTGACCTTGATTAAAATGAACACTTTGCTTTTGTTGGTTTGTGTGTGTGTGTCTGCATGTACACAAAAGTGACCCGATGTTCCACTTTACAAACACGCCTGTCCTTGAATCTTCCTCACTTCCCTCAGGCGTTTCCATAGAAACCTGGAGAGTACGCTGGGGTGGGTTGGTAGGTGTGTGTGTGTGTGTGTGTGTGTGTGCTGCAGGTAAGAAATCTCTGTCACCTAAGCGAGGATGAGGATTTTAGTTAGGCACCATTGAAATAAACTTTCCGAGATCCTAGGATACTTTACAACCTTGTTATATAACACTGTCATAAGCCTGTCATGAACGTGTCATCACAAGTATCACACTGTTGTGTGTTGGAATGACAGATTATGCTATATTTAACAGTACATTTTCCTTTTCAAAAAAGTGGACACTGGTGGTTAGGATGTTGTGACTGGGGAGCATCAAGTAGTCCTGAGCTGTAGGACCGTAGCAGACCATATCAGGGCCAGTGATGCCATATTAAATCCTAAAAATTAACATGAAAAAAACATTTTGTTTAAACAAATCAAGAGATCAATCATTTTCAAATGATAAACATTTTATAAACATCAATGGGGGCTGTAGATGTCTCACTAACACCACAGCAGCAATGCTGGAGGAGGCCAGTAGCCAGCATGCAATGCAAAAGGCTGCAACTACTGTGATAATACCATGGTGGCCATGTTTCAGCCTCAGCCATGATGAATAATGTTTACAAGCTAAATGTTATGCTGTTTGTGTAGCTTTTTCCATCTCAAGAGCATCTCAAGATCTCACCTTCAAGACACAGGTACTATACTGGGCCACTCAATCTCCAGATCTATCCCTGATTGAAAATGTGTGGGATGCTATTGGATGCTCTATCAACACTCCACCCCTACCACACCATCTGCAGAACTGAGTGAGAACATTCACGTTGCATGGGATGGATCATCACAGGACACCATTAGGAACCTCTACACCTCCATGCAGAGACGTCTGGCATGTTGCGTTAAACCCGACGCCGTACTGAGAGACACCACTTCTGTATGTGTAGATCAATAAATATTGATCAGATCAATATCAGATCAATGTATAATAATATTTTTATTTTTTTAAAAGAGTCTAATATTAACATTAATGATGATACTGAAAGTCGTCACTTATGGTGAGTAAATATAAGAAAATGAGTGTAAAAAGCTTATATCTGAAATTCACAAATGTATACTAGAAGTCATTATTACAGCATACTTTGGCAACAATCTGTCAAAAATTAGGATTCTTTGGAAGCCAGAACAACATTCTGATGAATGACAGTAATCCATTTCTTCCAAATATAAGTTCTGTACGCAAGCCATTAAAATTAAACATCCAATCACATGGAGTATTTTCTACAGTGCTGCGTGTTCATAAACTCTCAGGTCAGGATGACTGAGACGGTGACAGGTGAAGGAGTTATTACAATGTTCACTGACATTTTCTCAACTGGTGCCAATCTGTGAGGCCTGGCGATGCTCAAATATGAGTACAAGCCATAGACAAAACCATCTGAGCTAAAAGAGCCTGAGTTAATTGAACACATTTGCTTTGTGACCTGAGGTTAGGGTTTGGTTGCTCTTCTGAGGAAACTGGCGGAACAAAACTTGAGGACTTAGTTCAAAGAGTTTCGTTGTTACGCAACAGACCTTTCCAACTGTCTCTTTCATTATTCTAAAGCGAACGTGTGGCCTTTTGTAGCTGTTCCTGTAGCACATTGAGAATTCAGCCTCTGGACGGCATGGTGTTTTGAAATCAGTTATTGCTGCTGATTAAATAATGGTGTAGTTTTAGAGCCATTATTCCTCAAACACAGCTTTATTGAATCATGTGGAGAAAGTGCATGGATCGGTTGCGTGGATCAGTTTGTACCGCGTTCGTGTTTGGAAGCAGTAGATCATATTCCATAGTTTCTCTTTTATTAGAAGTAGAAAAACAAGGTCTCTGTAGCTAATCAAACACAGCGTGTTCAGAAAGGTCTCTTGCACAGTTACTCTGTATTAGACATAAAGGACTATAGATCATCAGTGTGGTATGTGCAAAAGCTTGGACACCTTTCAGAGTCAGGACTTGGTAATCAGCCCCTTCAGCAGATATTACAGCTTGTAAACACTTTGTAGCTGAAGGTTTTTCACTTCTTTCTTGCAGAAGGCCTCAAGTTCTGACATATGCTCAGCTTGTCTTGATACACAGTTTGATTTACCCCCATGCTCCATTTCTTTTAATACACCCTAAGGATTACTCCCAGTAAGAAATAACGCAGCATGCCAGGTGTCTCTGCATGGAGTTGTAGAGGTTCCTAATGGTGCCCTGTGATAATCCATCCCATGCAGCTTGAATGTTCCCACTTACAGGGGTTGGACAATGAAACTGAAACACCTGGTTTTAGACCACAATAATTGATTAATATGGTGTATTAGGGCCTCCTTTTGCGGCCAATACAGCGTCAATTTGTCTTGGGAAGGACATTTTTTGGATACACCCCAACATCCCTTTCAGACAGCTTCCTCTTGCGTCCACAGTTAATCCTGTTGGATGTGGTTGGTCCTTCTTGGTGGTATTTTGACATTACCCTGGATACCGTGGCTCTTGATACATCACAAAGACTTGCTGTCTTGGTCACAGATGCGTCAGCAAGACGTGCACCGACAATTTGTCCTCTTTTGAACTGGTATGTCCCCCATAATGTTGTGTGCATTGCAATATTTTGAGCAAAACTGTGCTCTTACCTGCTAATTGAACCTTCACACTCTGCTCTTACTGGTTCAATGTGCAATTAATGAAGATCGGCCACCAGGCTGCTCCAATTTAGCCATGAAACCTCCCACACTACAATGACAGGTTTTTCAGTTTCATTGTCCAACCCCTGTAGTTCTCACTCAGTGGAAATGCTGACAAGGTTAGTACACATTTGCTTCAAAATGTTTGAAATTTTGCTATGAATGTAACTATCAGAACACACATTTTCAGCACTGGTTTAAGTGACTCCCCCCTGAAATGTAGTTGGTCATGTTAAAAGTAATCAACCCCCACAACCACATAAACTCCTCATTCCCAAACAGTGTGTATTCATTCCCCCAGGCTACCTTCTCTTAGGTACGTAATGTTTTACATAATGAGTGGCTACCATTTTTTTACTACCGAGTCTGATCATTCTGGCTGCAGTATTGTAATCCTGAGATGTTCCTCAGAAGCTACTGTAATGATTGGCACATTATTTACAGTGAAATCCTGGCAACAACATCTGGTAGGTATTTTATGATAAAATATACCAATTTCCGTTACAGTATAGCTTTATCAAACATTGATGAATTTGCCTGTAAGGGTGTTTTTCTAATGACACTTCCATGAATATGGTTGTGTGAGCAACACTGCACAGTAGAACAGTGCACCATCCTCGTCCATCTATATAATAATGCATAATGACTAGAAAATGTATAGAGCATGTTAACCCAAAACGATTCCAGTATCATCATCCAACCCTATCCAACACATGACTTGTTAGTAAAGAATGCCTTTAATATCCCTACACTTCTAAACGTTAACACACTAGCAAGGTCCTAATGTTGATTCCTGGGTGTTCAGAGCTGACATGAGACAGCTGTTGTGATGATCTGGAGTCAGAAGCTGATTCTGACAGAATGTTTCTACTTAGCATGGAAGGGCACCTTCCAAACTCAGTGAATTTCAATCACATGTGTGCAGCGTGAGAGGAACCAAAACAATGACATCTGTCGCACAGAAGGCCCTGCAAAACAGCGACGAGTCCAGAGCAAAGCCAAGCACTCGAACACAACAACGGCAGTGGAGCCAGACAGACACAGATCTAATTAAACCAAGGTGGACTCTTGTTCTGAAAACATTTCGGGCTGTCTGTGGACAGAGAGTCATCGTGCTTCAGTTAATTGGATTATTTGGTGAAAAATGAAATGTACACATTTTCCTGTTTATCTCCAGTTAAGTGGGTCAGCCAAGGTATATTTAGTGTCCAGAGTCTGTTTGTTTAGTTATGCATTGTAGTTATGCGCGTACTGTAGTCAAGAAGGCCATGCATACATAAAACCTAAATTAAATCACACTTGACTGAAACATTGAGTTGTTAGCTAATCCTCACAATAGGAAACTATTGTTTCGAACACTATGGGACTTGCTGTGCTCTACAGAAAGAAGTTCTACAGTAGCCATCTGGAAGCCTGACTCTATTCTGTACGTTGGTACCTGTTTGCCAAAAACAGTGTCAAATCCACATTATCAAATGACTCAATTATCAAATCCCACATAGTTTAAGGCAAAAGTATGATGATTTACTAAACCATCAAACTCAAATGAAAACATACCCTATGTTGGTCTCCAACATTTCCCTGCGGACAACGCAGAGTCCCCTAGCAGATGTGGCGGAGGCACGATCAGCATGCTGCCCTAACCAAACCCATTGTTAAGGTTACAGCAGCATTCATTTAGCTGCTAACATAATTACTGCCTCACTGTCCAGTTTATACAGATAAGTACGAATTACCAGTCAGCTCTGCAGTAAACAGACACGTCAGGACCTACTGCTTGACTTAAAAATAGTTATTAATTTCACATGGTGTGAACGAGAAAGCATGTACAGTACATTTAAGCCAATAATGATTTCAGTGGCATCTGAACTACAATCAGTCTACTGTTGATATGAACTGCAGAACATACAGTACAGTGCTGGGAAAACACTCAAAATGAATGTAATGATCTATGTAAGTGATTACAATATTAGAGTGAAAGTATGAGTTTATTGGGGAGATGCTCAAGTACACTGTTGGTCATGGAGGCACATGTTCTGTATGGCATCCTGCAGCACATCTTGTCCAGAGATGTTGCAGATGGCCCTGTAGATCCTGCATACTGCTAGGTTGACGAAGCTGGTGTACCAACTGGTCCCCTAAATGCTTGGTGATAAATCAGATGATAAGTCTGTCAACTGGGCAAAATGTCTTGGAATGGAATGTGTTAGAAGGGGGTCCACAAACATTTGGACATATAGTGTAGGTTGACACTTTGGCTTAAGTCAGAAAAACACCTTCATAACATCTAGTGTTAAGAAATATAGTTGGTTTACTTCAAGATCCAAATGGCCGGTGACCTGACCTCTACAAAATTAAGAAAGGTCTTCAATAACTGAAGACAGAAGGTCCTGAAGGCGGCTGCAAAATGTATGTATATAATATTATGTATCTAAAGTACAGTTTGGCCTTCAGACTGATGGGTTCACCAGTGTTAGTGTCTGTAACCATGGAAAGTAGGTCAAGAAAATGGCAAGGATCTCAACGACCAGATTAACTCATTTTTAGTATTACAGTTGCAAAATAATCCATAAATGAACCCTCAGTTATCAGCTTTTCCAGATTTTGCTATTTGTAAGACCAAGATACATTTAGGGCATAAGACTCTGTGTGACTTAAACATGGGTGGAGATGGTCCTTCAAAGTTTTTCAAGCTGAGACAATAATCATTTTCATGCGAACAAAAAAAAAAAAAACAAAGACCAAACCTGATTTAGGGGACAATGGTGGGACAATGGGACACTGCTGCAGGTTTTTTTCAGTTCAGTGACTAAAAACCCAGACCACAAACTATGCTGACTAACAGCTTTTATGGTCAAACAAAATACAGAAATGTATATAACAGAAGGAAAAGTTGCAGTAGGACTGAACAAAGGCATAAGAAATGTCTAATTTCAGGGTGGATGTAAACAGCATGGCGGTGTGGTTGAAGGCACCATCCACAATGGGAGAAAGGTCAGCTCACAGTGTTTCTACACAATTTAAGGTTCCTTGGCTTAGAAGTATGAACCTGAAAAATGTTAACTTTAGGACCTGCAAGAATAATCTTACAAACAGTAAATCATCACCACCACCACCACCATCAACCCATTTCTTCCAGTTCAGTGTTGGAGTGGCAACTGGACAAAGAAGCCTAGGCTACTCTGTCCCCTGCAAGTTCTACCAGTTTCTGCTGGGGGATCCATAGGGGCTTTCAAGCCAGTTGGGAGATAAGGGGAGATAATCTCTCCAGAAGGTTCTAGGTCTTCACTTGGGTCTCCTACCTTGTTCCTGCTACACCCCTGGTGGTTCAAGAGCCTTCCTAGAATCACTGGGCACAAGGCAGAAACCTACATGTACACAAGGAAAACCCACTGAACTCCTCAAAGACAGCGA
Organism: Acestrorhynchus altus; assembly: GCA_034509495.1. NCBI lineage: Eukaryota > Metazoa > Chordata > Actinopteri > Characiformes > Acestrorhynchidae > Acestrorhynchus > Acestrorhynchus altus. Next base: position 3,679,057 of record CM067512.1, on the reverse strand, counting down.
CCAGGGCGAGGACCCAACCTACAATCGTCATTGGAACATTTGTGTATTGTAGCATGCGTTCTGTTATAAAAACAGAAAACCACTTGATGCTGTGCATTACAGTGATTTTAAAACAGCTTAGAGTTTTCTTCATTTCAAGGAACACCCTTGAGGGCCAATGAGTCTCTCAGGCTTATTGCTTTTTAGTCTACAGTCCACATTTGACAAGAAATCAGTTACATAATTATACACAAGTGAACCAGGGCTCAGAGAACAGCTTTCTTTATAAGAGACGGACGCTGAACGAGGCCTCTAAACAGAAATAAACAGAAACTAATGTGAGGTGGTCACGACAGGCGCAGGAGGATGCAGTAGAAATAAGGTGAAAGGAGGTGATGAAGGATGCTTGGCTGTCATTTTGAACCAGCGGAAGCCTGGCTCACCATGGAGACGAGACATGCAAGCGGCCTCGTCGCGCCAACGGAAGCCCCTTAAGCCCCGGCTGTTGTCTATGTTCATCAGGGCCGCCTCCTCAGCCCTCGTATTTCATGCCTGAGCTTCACGGTTGCCGTGGAGAATGGGTCGGCTCAGATCGGCCCTTGGCGACATCTAATCCTCACTGGGTTCAGGTGGCACTTCTGCACCAAGACAATGGCACGCCGTGTCAGAGGCAGTGTCCTGGCCACTGATAATTAAACATGAGACCTTTTTATCTTCCTCACATTTATTACCTGCTCAGATAAATGCCATATTTGGCCCCGGAGAGGTCTCCAACACCGTTAGAGTTGTATCGCATCTCAGACTATAAGGAATTAACCTGGAGGTCCATTCCGAGACTTCGGCCATAACTGGCACGCTCCTGAGACCTGGATGGCTTGTAAACAGCTCTGTGTGAAAAGATAAAATATAAAGTCTGAAAAATCACAACCACTTTCCTGGATTACCCTCAATCCTGGAGAACTTGGAGGAGAGTGAGAGAAAAACAGATCTCCACCAGTTCTGGATTAATGTAAACCCAAATGGGCCAGTTTCCCAGAAACTTGAGTTTACATGGTTTAAGCCTAATCATGGACTAATTTCAATTTCCACTGGAGATTCGCTATTAGATTCACTGCCAGGTTTTAGATTTAATCTGCATGGAAGTGGAGGGGAAACGTTTGAAAGTGTTCCAATAATTGAAGACAGTCCACAGAAGACGGCAGCCTGCCCTCTGTTTATTTAAAATGATTTATTAGTTAATTATTTAAAAGTCAAGGAATAGCAGAAGATAAATGGTTTATGAAGTGGTTTCCTTTGGGGACGGCAGGATAAACTCTTGATTTTGGAAGAAATATTGGCACGTTTGTCTATATTGAGTAGGTTTCTCTGGAACAGACTGTTCCTCACCAGATCACTCTGAATGTTTACATCTTAACGATGTAATTTTGTATTTAAGAATGTAGTTTATAATTTATCTTAAAATAAAAATAGAGCCAGAAGGTTTTGTTAGGACAACAAAATTTGGTTCCTTCAGGAACCCTTAAGCTGTTAAGCACTTAAGCACAATACATTAAAAAGAGCCCACTCAATGTATTTTTTTTTTTCAGTTTTCCAAGAACCACCAGGGACCCTTTGTTCTTAGAAGGTGTTCAGACCATCAGGCCATAATTCTTGGTGTTTAACTGTTTACAGCTACAGTGAACAGTCTATTGGCCCTGCTCCTTCTGAGGTCATGGGTGCTCTTTGTTAGAAGCAGAGAAAACTTGTGGCGACACTTCTTGTCAGGAAAATCTCAGGCTGTCAGCTCTGGTGTTTGTTTCGACTGGAGAAGCGAGAGCTGATTGTGGCTTCCCACTGCTTGGCCTAGTTTGCTTGTGCACTCTCCTTTACGTGTAAGCGTGCGAGGCGTCTCTGAGGGCCAAACTCGCCGTAAATCATCTGTGCGAGGAGACTCAGTCATGTTTTCCACGGGTCCCTGCATGAACTGCGGTCAGGTGCAACAGTAAAGGCAGTGGTAATTGGGGAGGGAGGGAAAAAGAAGGGGAGAGAGATGGAGGGAGAGAGAAATACATCTGCTAACACTTACTGAGACTTTGAACTCTCACTGCCACGTCAGTACAGAAGCACCGAGCACCAAACTCTGGACAGTCCAACCAAAGCGCACACCACAAAGGCCAAAAAAGAGAAAAGTGGCCTGAGGAGAAAGGCGAATCCCTGGGAACTACAAATCCCTGAAACAAAAACAAATACACAAGCACTCCACATCTCCAACATATCCTCACTGGGCTCTCACACAAGGAAAACAAAGCCATAAATCTGTATATATACGTTGTTAAAAGCTTCGACTAATTGGAGCTGGACTGCGTTGAGTCACGGCCATCAAACACTCGAATGTGTGCACCATGCATCCTTCTCAACTCAAACAAACCTCCAGTAAATACACGCTGACCACACTTTCTTCTCAACTGTGTGCAGATTCTCCACATACCTGGCCTAAGAGGGATTATTAGTTTACCCTCTAAGAGTGAGGGATGTTCCTAGCCTGGCTTAGACCTTCGCAAAGTTCTGATCTTCTTAGGTTTGTTTCCTGCAAAATAAAATGGAAATCAAACTTAAAACTGAAAGAAAGCTACAAGCAGAGTCAAAGGATGCCATAGCGGAGCTACTCAGTGTCAGGCCTCAAAGCCACAAGGAACGCCGTGTTTGCCTGGATGCCATCTCCCACATCTTATCTGGTTCAATAGCACCTCCTTATGGAAAAGAAGATAGAGCACACAGGAATTTTAAACACGGAAGTCATGTACAGTGGTCTATCATCTGCCAACTGGGTTAGGAAAATCAGACTGTGTGTCCGAAAGGCAGCCTTGGGGGCGTCAACACAATTAGGAAGAACTAGAACAACATACACTATATACAAATGTATTTGCACAGCTATTCATTTCGGTTTCTTCTGTAGTCAAAGACATTAAAGGGAGTTCATCCTGCTTTTGTTGGAATCGCTGCTGTCCGGGGAATAACATTTCCAATGTTCCATATTGGAGCATTGCTGTGAGGATTTGATTGCAGTCAGGGTCAAGAGAATTAGTGAGGACAGGATGCTGAATGATCAACACACCTCATCCCCAACTCAACCAAGAAGAATGGGATGGAGCACCATCACCCTATAGCTCACAACTGCTTGATAAATACAAGTCAAACTCTTCATTTATTAATTTTGAATAAATTTGCAATATTTTGTCATTTTTGTGTGTGTAGAATTTTGAGGGACAAAATGAAGTGAACCCTTTTTGGAGTAAGGCTGTAACATAAAAAAATTGCAAAAAGTGAATACTTTTTGGCTGAACTGAATCTCCCACTTCTACCCAGCATTAGAAAAGAACTGACCACACAGTGTTTGTTTTGTAGAAAGGAAATTTGCAATACACATTTTATTCACACTTTACAAAAAGCTACTCAAATCTACTACAATACCTTCAGCAATTCAAAGTCATTAACAGGGCAAAAGGTAAGATTTACAGAATAAGAAACCAAACAAAAGAAAAGAAAATATGGTGCTTCATCTTCGCTGTTAAAATCACTTTAAAATCCCTACTTCTGCATAGTGGAAAAAGGCCAATTTGAGCTAAAGGGTGAGAGCGAGTCAGTCTGTGTGGGAGGGAAAGGAAAGGAATTTATCTCCTCATCACATTAAGTGCTAACTGATGCATTTAATCTACTTTCCATTTTAAAAAAACGAGGAAACAACAAAAAAAAGTAAGAAAACCTGACCTTAAACATCCCGCTGCTGTTTAGTACAATGATTAACAGATTGGATTTTGGTCCGAAAGCTCAAAATATTACGAAAAGAGATGCTGATAACCCTGAAAACCAAGAAGAAATCAAGAACAAGAGCCCTGTCCCTCTCCCACTTCAACAAAAGGAAGTATCTGAAGAGGGAAATCTAATCTAACTGGCTTCATAGAAGAACGCACCACGTGGCACTACACAGGAAAGAGTATGGCCATACTAGAGATCACAGAGACATCAACAGAATTCTAGAAAAGGATTATTATAAAGTTAGGTTTGGTTTGAATTGTACACAGGAGAAAGGAGGAGAGAGAAAGATGTCTATAAGAACATGCTTTGAACTGAACAACAAGAGATCTATCATATCCAGGGCGGAGTTTCAGATGGAAAGAAATGGTGAGAGATAAGAGCCCTACCACAGATGCACTTAGCTACAAAAATAACAACATTTCTCTGACATTACAGACCTGATTCCTTGCGTAGTACAGTAGTTTCAGAAAGTGTACATGACAGAACAGGAAACTGCTACCAAAAAAAAGCAACGAGAGTAAATGAAGGAGAAACAAAGAGGAGAAACGTAAAAGTTCCAGAAATGTCTAACAGTATTTTTGTAAAGGATGAGAGGTTGTACAGGTGTTCACTGGTAGTGCAAGATAAGGGTACACCGAGGCACAGATGCTGACTTCTACACAGCATGGCAGGAGTGTTGATAGCTGAAGTGTGAGTCAAGCGGAACCGCCGGTGAGCGATATCTCATCTCTCCACCTTTAATCCCCCATAACCCAACTGGAGCTGCAAGGATGGATGGACTTATTGATTGACTGACTGATTAAGACCTGTACAACGTTAGTACTGCAGTCACAAATTTAAAAAAAGAGAAGAACGAAGAATGAATAAAATGCTGGGAGTACAAAAAAAAAAACAAAAAAAAAAAAAACAACAAAAACAATCTTGAGAGTGCAAAAAGAGTGGCAGTGACACCTGGGAACAACCTCTACATCTTTTTTTGTTTTGTTTTTTTAGAAGCTGGTTGATTCCTTTTGATAAAAACGCAGTCATACTTACAGAATACAATCTTTTTTTCCTTTAAATTCAGATCATAATTTATCCTTAGTACAAAAAACATAAAAAAAGTTCTTTGCGTGTGGCTCATATACAATCAAGTACAGGTTAAATCTGTGTGTGTGTGTGTGTGTGTGTGTGTGTGTGTGTGTGTGTGTGTGTGTGTGTGTATATATATATATATATATATATATATATATATATATATATATATATATATATATATATATATATATATATATATATATATATATAGATATAGATATATATAGATATATATATAGATAGATATATTTGTCTCTGTTTGTAAAAACAGTCGGGGAAAACCCCATGAGGACAACGGACAATGTGGGGGAGGACCATTTCAGGGCTGGGTGGGAAACTACTGGCCGTTAAAACAGTGCTACAGACCTCCAGATGATGAGAGTGTAGATGGTGGGGCTGAGGCTGAGGATAAAAAAAAATTTTAAAAGGGGGGAAAAAAAAGGAAGGAAACGGAAAAAAAGGAATGTTCACCTCTTCCACACCCCACCTCCACCCAACACAGTGAACGGATGCTGGTTGAATACAGACTCTCTGAAGTCTGCACCTCTTCTCCCCACCTTTCTACATAAAACACTTCCTTACATCCACCCACCACATGCCCTGCCTCCTACTCCTCCTTCACAAGGTGAGAGATTCCACAGTGGTCACATCCTTTTTTGTGTTTTTTTTGTTTGTTTTGTTGTTTTTTTTTTTTAATTAAACAAATCCAGGTGCATAGCTCCACCACACAGAAAAAGAAAGGGGAACGTCGAGTCAATGCATTAAAAACATGATACAAACGTACAGAAATGAGTGCAGCCAGATTCGCCCAAATTTGGTTTTCGTTTAACGCCACTAAGCCAACTGCACTTGCTCCCAGCAGGGGGAGCTAAAGTAAGGAGAAGTGCGTCAGAGCATCGAAGCGTTTTATGCAATTAAACTAGTTTAAAAACAATCTGCCACAGTGTCTTAGTTTCAAACGTCTTGCAGGATTATGCTGTTGAATATTGCACCATTTAGGAGTGAATAGCAAGACAGAACAAATGAGAAATATTAAAATAATCATTATAATATTTGCAGCACCACTCTATGCACCCCACACACCCACAGCTGCTGGGGCTGGAGAACATCTGAAGACTGGCACCCATATAAGCATGTGTGTGTGTGAGAGAGAGTTTTATATGGTCAAAATGAGCGTGAATGCACTAAAATACACGTGCGATACATGTGCGAAATGCAAAATGCAGGTTGTTGACGGGGAGCTATTGCTTGTCAAATACAGATTCGCATTTGAACGGTCTCTGACTCCATTCACGGCTTCTACACAAGAAAGAGGAGGCTTAAATGCACTTGGTTGAGAAATTGTTGCTGGTTTTAAATTATTAAGATAAAACCAATGGAAATAAACCTCTGCTTACTTCAGCCTAAACTGCCTTTTGGAATATGTGGCCATGCACTGGCTGTTTCACCACATCATAAAGCACAAGACGTGCGAGCTAACTGTACATACAGGCCACTGTCACAAAATCCACGACCCTACGAACTACTTACCCTTCAGGACAAAAGTAGTAAAAAAGAGGGAGATTCTGAGGGTGATTTAGGAGAAATCCATGCAGTTTGCAACTATAAAACCAGGCTTGACAGACAAGAGAGAGAGGAATTAAAGCCTGTAAGCAAATTTGGCTTCATCAGGATGTAAATGAAAAAAAAAAAACACAGGAAAGAAATGACAGAAGATTGTGTAGTTTAGAGGTTCTATCGTTTTCAGTAAGATTCCAGAAAAAAAAAAAAAACATAATAAAATACACAGAGGTGGGACTCTGCTGTGTCCACGGTGGTCCGGAGATCTCACTACCTGCGACCAGGCAGGTGCACTCCATTGATTGAGGGCAGGTGAGGCAGGGCCAGCTCAAGTTGTGCAAACAGGGAGAAGTGATCAGAGGGGATGTTGGGGTGTGGACAGCCAGTGATATTATTCCCCAGGAGCCAGTCAGGGTCCAGGGGTCCCAGGACCCCCAACACATTGAGCTGTGGCTCAGAGTAGAAGATGTAGTCGATGATACCCTACAGAGATGGGAAAGAATTCTTAGTAAATAAATCATCTTCAAGAGAGAATTTCCAAACTGAGTTCAAACAACTCAAAGCAACTGCAGCAAAACTCATAATCGTTAGAGAGAGTTTAGTAAGCAACCTTATTAAAAGCGAGGACAGAAGTAATGTAGGAGCTGCGTATCCAATGAGGAACTTATAATTAATTAAAATCCAGTGCATAGCATCTCACAGATAAAGAGGGCCACCCAAGCTTAGCAAGCCTCACACCGATGATTATTATAAACAATCTGCAATTAATTAATTAAAAACAATCCTCAAATTAATTAAACAGACTTCAGGGGCTTGAATGTAGTGGCTGATTTTAATACTTTACAAGTTCAAGTGGAAGAAAGGGCTGAACATATGTCTGTTTTATGGGCAGTGTAAAAAAATAAGCAGTAAATTTCAAGAAGTCATAATATTTCAAGAAAAACCATTGAACGGCATCACATTTTCCACACCAATTTCAAAGTGCCAACCACCCAACCCACAGTAGGACTATTCCCCCCTCACACAGGATGCTCCTGACACAGGAGGATGATGCAAGCCGACCACAGCCTCCTTTCAAAATGCTGCTGCTGCATGACTGCTAAGCAGCCAACATGCTCAGAGTTAAGCGCTGGGTCCCCAGACACTTGGGCTATCAGACGCTTGTGCCAATCAGCATCCCACTTTCCACATCCAGAGATGTGGGAAGAGAGTGCCACCTACCACCCAAACAGAGCATGGACAATTGTGCCCTCAGCTAGTGCATTAGATCAGCGAGTCATAATATTTTGATAACTAAATTGTAAAATTACAACATTAGAGTGGCATCACTACCAGGAAATGTTGCAATTAAAAGAAAGATGCTCCCTCACATCAGCACCAGATTAATAACAGCACAGGAATGCTGAAATTGCAGTACAAAAAACCTGTGCAGGCAGTGGCTGTCTACAAATAATGGTTACATCTCAATACCACTGGAAGAGGACTTGCAGTTTCACAGGAGACAATGAGAATGATAATGAAACTGTGATGCACTTGGAGCATTATGGCAAACGAACCACTGTTAACCTTATAAACAACAGTTTTTTTATCTAAATTGCTGTCGTACGTAAAGCTTTTTACCAGCTTTCAAAAATTCATGGGTGTTTCTGAATAAGTTCCTGAATATACACCCAATACACCACCCTCTAAAATGAGAACTTCACACGATTAACCATAACTTCAATATGTTTGCTCACTTTGACTTTAAATCAGCAGTAAATCAGCATTAGGTCAGAAATGGAGACTGATGTATCTGACTGAAATTTTGCTCATAAATCAGCAAAGACAAAATCAGTTTAGCTGCTTTACGAGAGTCTAATCCAGTGCATTCCAACTAGGACTGAAAATGTAAAAAGTTATTTTCACATTTTATATGGAATTCATACAGTTTACAGATTAGATATTTGTCTGTCTTTTAAGTGTTTTAAATGGTTTACTGTATGATTATCTGGTTTATAATATTTTAATAAAAGAGAGAGTTGGGAGTGGGGCTGTGTTCAGCTTATGGTTGACTTTACTTGGGTAGGAGTAATGGGTAGGTGTTGAGTAGGAGTAATGGGTAGGTGTTGGGTAGGTCTTGGGTAGGAGTAATGGGTAGGTGTTGGGTAGGTCTTGGGTAGGAGTAATGGGTAGGTGTTGGGTAGGTCTTGGGTAGGAGTAATGGGTAGGTCTAATGGCTAAAATCGCATCTTTCAATGAGTACTTTAAGATTTACGAAAGGCAAATCTTATAAATATTACATAGGGAAAAGAACAAAAGTATAATTGATACATATTATTAATTGACCTTTGATTATGTTTTCTAAACAACAGGACCAACAAAAACATGGGCTCACAACAAGTCTGACCTTGAAATCGAAGGTATAGTTGGTGTAAGGCATGAGCCCGTTCTCATAGGCACTCTTTAGCTTGAATCCATGCGTGATCCTGCCGCTAGATGAGCCGTTCTTGCCGTTGCAGTTGAAGTTGGTCAAACTGTCGCTGTAGCGCAGCTCTTTGAAGTCTTTGTGTGTGCAATCCACACCACCTGTGCTCAGGAATTCCACCACACCTACACAAAGACATAACTTATAAACACACATGCAAGCATGCCTTTAAATCAAACAAAAGAGTATATGCACAGAGAGGAGTGCTGATAAACCACCTTCCTAAATTTGACAAAGTTCATCAGCTCACTTCCTCGACTAAAGGAAGATCTCTAAACTGTACGATCACCAGTATTTGCTTGAGACAAATACAAAAAGCTCAGTCTATTCACTGACTGACCACAAAGCCAGCCCTGCTCTTCACTCGTCTGTGGTACTTCACATTCCTTCAGAAATTGGCTTCTGAGGAATGCAACTAAAATTAGTGACACCAGGAAGCTGCTGAAGATGTGACGGTTGGCTGTCATTCTGCTTGGGACCCTCTATTTCAGTCTGCCTATCAAAAGTGCTAATTACTAACTGAGCACAGGCTGTTAACACGATCAACAGGCCCAGCTGTAATAATACTCTTGACAAAGTGCTAAAATTCACAACCACTTTTAAAACCTCTCTCTACATGAGGGAACAGCTTAAAATGGAAACATTTACTCCCAGCCAAAACACCTTTCAGATACAAACGTGGCAAAAGAAGAATACACAGAGAACAAAAGCTACAAGCATGACTGGTGTCCATAATGGTCCTGGAATGGTCCCTACTAGGCCTGTCAGGCTAATTACAATATCAAATTATCGTACAAGAAATGGACATAAACACATAAACACGTAATATCAATGTCAGGAAAGAATTATGAAGGTCAAATGGGCATTTTCTGACACAGTATTTACGTTTTATTTACGTATGCTATTTAACCATATATTTCAGTGTCTGAATACTGTCAGTTATCAAGCTTTCATTGCTATCTAAAGGGCTGCAACTGCATTATTATATTATATGATCATTACACGCATGGCATGAAGGGACTTAAAATGACAATATTATAATTCATCACAATTATTTGTAGGAGATTTAATTGCCAGAAATAGGAATAGTCCCGTTTTCCCCTAACCATGAATGACTGACATGTGAGGACCAACCTGAGTCAGGCAGGGAGTTGAGATCAGCACAAAGCACCAGAGGAATGGCATTGGTTTCTCCTGATACTGAGGAGAGTTTGAGGCTGCGTGAGGCTTTGTCCACAATGTTCTTCACCTCTGACAGGAACATCATGGTCTGCACCAACTTCACGTCTGAATACTCTGGGTCCCAATGCATATGGGCGTTCGCCACCAGGAGGAGCTGTTTCTCCATGCCATGAAGAGACTTTCCAGCTGTACACCAAAGCAGATAAGGTCACAATTAGCTCCTTAAATCCTGTATGTAGACCCACATTTCTGGTATCAACTTTTATTGGTACATTACTGATGTACTTAATACAATAAGATACAATACAGTAGAAACCGGTGGGGCTCCACAAAATATGCTTAACAGGTACAAAATGCTTCAGTGTGGTTTCTGTATTATGATTAGTGACAGAATAATAAATCTAGGGTCCAAGGGGTTACGAGAACAACATTATTAAGTACAAGACTTACAGAAGTGTTGACATACATGTTTATAGAATTTAATTATGCAAATGTGCTTGTCTTTACAAAAAAGTGTTTTCCACAGAAACTCCTACGATGAGCAGAGAAGGTGCACAGAGGCTATTTAAAAGGCACTTCATCACACTCTTCACATTCCCACTAAATGGACTGTCTTGAGCGTTTTGCTCCCTACACACTGGGTGCTTCTAATGACACAATTCATAAGGCCTTCTGGGAGCAAGGAAAGGACCACAACAAGCAGAGCACTAGTACTCCAGGATCAGGACTGAGAACCTTATTGTGCTGATGTGTGAAAGGGAACCAAAACCGCAGTGATGACGAGCTAGAGGACAGAAGGTTAAGCAGGACATCCAGCCACGAGATATGATTAAGTCTGCTACTGTCTGAATGCAGCCTAACTGATCAATTCATTACTCACATGTCATCTCCATCATTTCTCTGCGCATCTCCAGCAGCACTGCCACTCCAATGTTGTCCTTGGTCATAACCCGGTTCAGCATGGCTTCTGAGCCCTCAGAGTTAGCCATGGCCAGCTGGTTGAACTCCACTGTGTGTTTCTGCACCACGCCAAACCTGAAGAAAAGAGAAGGACAGCCTGTGTTTACTAATAGAAATAGCAATCCAGCTGCTTGCAAAGTAATGAGCAAAGATTTGAGTTAAAATGCATTTAACTCCTCCGTAAAATACTAATATTATAATAAATACAAATAGCATTCAGACAAAAGCAGTGTTTTCAGAACTCTGTTCATTAAAACATCTCCATAGCTCTCCTTCTGGGAGCCTGGTATTATTCATAACTCTTACCCAACACCTGGTTTGGTAAATCAGTGCTTAATGAAGTTAAATCGGAAACTGTAATTCTATGGCCCAAATTCTATGCCAGTGTTATGATAATTTTGTAACAAAAGAAGGCCTGTTGCATCAAAGTCCCCAAACAGGTCTTTCATAGTTTCATAACTTCTCCTTCATCTCCACTTCATCTGAGCATGATAATAATGGAGATTCAACTATGAAACAAAACACTCACTTTTCGGTCTTATAGAATATTGCACATCCATCCACATGTTTTCTGTCCGATTCAGACATGGTTCTAGCTCGAGACTTTGGACTGAAGAATCCATCGTATCCCTGCCCTTTCAGCTCCACCAAGAAGAAGTTGAAATACTGCTCCGTCTCCACTTCCTGTAGAGAGCAAATCAATAAGGTTCTCAAGTGCACCAGGAAACCAGGATACTTTGAACATTAAGATAGAGGGGGTTGAAATCTTGAGTCTTCTGAGACTCTTCAATATTGTAGAGCTTTAAAATGAGCGACTTTTAACTGCACACTGCTTAAGATGACCATTTATCAGGAGGCCATCATGCTCTACTTAATGACTCAAACAGCTGCCTCACAGGATGGTGTTTCAGGATAGATGTTGATTATTCCCTCGTTTCTGACAAGTACCTCACAAACAACTCATGTATATATTTCTATCCATCTAGTCTACTGTTGTAACCCTGCAGATCAAACATAGACCCTTTTCTTGCTTGTAAACAGAGATGACATATTTTGGGCTGCGCTTAACTGGTGCAGAAAGTCACGGTACCCAAAGTGGTCTCAAGTGTAGGAAAGTGGTTTTATGGATTGTCTGGATACCAATGGCATATGGTTTCCTGCCCATACTCTTTGCTGGGTCAACAGACTAGGGACCAAACTCATCTCTTTATGTCTTCTTTTATGAACTTTGTGGTCACGAACAGGACCATAAATACAACATGCTGCTGCTACTACTTGTGTGTGTAAAATGTAAATATTACTTCACAGTCAGGCTAATGTAGGGTTAATACAGTTAGTTGATATGAAGAACACTGCAGAGATGAGAATTACAGATGATTTAATCAGTCCAGTCTTTCCATTTAATAATTCGTAACCATAAACGTTTGTGCTTTGCCTCAAGGTGCGTCTGCAACACTGGTGTTCTATAAAATTGAGGGTAATTTGGTTTTTCATTTCAATTTTTTGACATTCAGCACTGCAACAAGACATTTCTGTCATTAATTTGTGCATCTCTCCCTTTTGCCTCCACTTTCTGTCACCACAGTGAGCACACAGCTTCCAGTTACACAAGTGTGACATATGTCCCAAAATGATCTGCACATTGGGTAAGTACAGCAGGACCATGCATATGCAGACTGCCGGCTGGGCACTGCCAATTGTGTCTTTGCATTGAGTAAATGAGTTTTGAGACAAGCTGAGAGCTGCAGAAGTGGCAGTGTTACACCGTTCTCATGAGCACTTACATAGTCACTGGTAAGCAGAGCCCAGAGAAACAATGACACATTACACTGAATGGAGCACCAGAACGACATTGAGGTTGCTATTGAAAGTAAACATGCAAGAGATAAAATGGTTGTGCAATAAATTACAAAGCTACACAAATTTAAGTGAACCCCATGGAGAAAAATCTAGGAAATGGGCCCTTTAAAGTGCTCATAATCCACTGACCATAGCTGAAGGCTGACTAATGTTCACAGAAAGAGTTTAACAGCCACACAATTCCTCAACAATAAAATCTGGTTGTACCTGTAGGCTGATGATGTCAGCATTGCAGCTTAGGATCTCCTGCATAATGGACTTCTTCCTGTACTCCCAGCTGAGGGCCCAGGGTGGGCAGTAGCCATACAGCTGACGTGTAGCGTACTTATCGCACAGCACATTGTAGCACATTACTGAGAACACAGCTGTGTGGAGAGGAAACAGAAAGCAGAATCAACAAAAGGCCCTTTCTTTATACGTGCGGTAACCCATGGTTAATGCTCTAACTGCTGCACTAGATCCCAGACATGCAAATGGATCAACAACTGTGTGGGCAGTGTAAACAGTGTGTATACAAGTACACTCTTTGAGAAAAGATTACCTGCAGGCCTGGATCTGTCAGGCTCCTGCAGTACAATCCATGACCTGGGTGGTGGTTGCTCTGCTGGGACTGAAAGGACACAAATACACTCATGTAGATTTTGTTCAAAATGTACACATTCCAAAACTAAAATTACACACTAGATACTATTCCTAATAAATATAATAGAAATATTAATATTCACATCAGGCACTTCTCCAATTCATTCTGCATGCAGTGTTAAAGTAAATATACACTATTTATATATAGAAATTACATAATATTAAAAAGATATTATGGTGCTTTAAAGGGTTCTTTGCATGATGCTACATAAGAACTATTTTGTTTCCATAAAAGAACCATATTTAAATAAATGGGGAAACAACAGTTTCACGGGTTAAGTGGTTCCCATTTCAGGGCAGATGCAAGCCTGGCCCACAATCAGACCAACAATCTGCTGTTACAATGTGCAACCACGCATCTGTGAAGAATCTTTAATTTGCTAAAGAACCTTCAAATCAAAGTTCTTTAAAAGGGACCTCACTCACATCTCTATTACAAATGTTTCTATAGCACCTCTATTTTTAATCACACACAAGACAGATCTGCATTTTTGCAAAAAGCAACAGGCAGACAAACTAATTAATTATGGCTGAAAGACTTTTAAACCTACTGCGTTTAATAGCACCGGCAAGATTGTCCAAAAGGTAGTTCAGCAGTCGACGGGTGCCATCTGGTTCCTGGTACAGACTCATGAGCTCTTGTGCAAGTGGATTTCCTGTGGGGACAAGAGTAAGAATTATGCTAACGTCCAGCTTCTCCAACACAGTGGGGTCCTCAGGATGGAGAGGTTACCACAATAATGATCAGACTCACCTTTTAACCCCAGTGTTTGTAACTGAAACAGTTTCCCCAATTCGAAAGGCAGAACCCGCAACTGGTTGTTATTTAAAAGCAGTTCCCTGTGGAGGACACAGGGAAATGCACAGGTTAGGACAAGCTCTCCAGTCACAGAACCTACAGCAGGCCTATGTTGTTAATCATTAATTGAGGTACTTAAAGCATGGAACTGAAAGCCAGTGTGCAACACAACTGCATGAATACATTTATAAATTAAATTACCATAAAGGTATTTTGGATTTGGAAGTGCAAATACATGGTTTTTAATGCAGGGGAACCTTCACATGAAGTGCTCTGTAAATGAGCAGCTCTCTAAAATTCCACTCTTTTTTTCTGTTTCCTGTCCACTCTCGCTACCTTTACTTTTTCTCCTCCAAACACCTGCTCATCAGCAAGATAAGCTTCAGTTTGCAACTCTTTTTGGGCATTAATAGACTAGGATGCAGCTAGACAAACCTAAGAATGATGGTTCTGAGCGTCATTCCCTCTCAACTCTAACATACATCACCTTTAACCTCTGCATATGTAGTCAGTGCTGGTCATTGTGTTCTGCTGCCATCATGATCTGCAGTGTGAACAGCATGCTCTTGATACCCACTGCTCACCTGAGAGACACCATGGTGCCAAGCTCTGCTGGCAGGCTCCTGATCTTATTGGACGACAGGTCCAGGTACACAAGGTTGTGTAGCTTGGCAATGTCAGGCGGGATTCGTGACAGAGAGTTGTCACTGAGGTGTAAAGCGGTGAGGTGAGTGAGCGACCACAAGGCTGAGCTTAGACTCCGCACTTTACCTGATAGACAAAGAATATACAGAATAAATATAATATCAAATTCTACCAATTCTTTTGAATTGAATCAATACAAAAAGTGAAAAAATTTACAAGTATTACAGAGATACCCATATACTACTTTGCCACTATTCCTCTGCAAACTGAATAATAGGGCTATAAAAATGTACAATACAGTGTTTTACAAACTCACCACTTATTTCAAGCTCAGCCCAGTAGGATTTTTTCCCACTCGCTGCTTCTTCACTGGACATAATTGTGTACATCCGCCTGGGATCCGGCGGCTCATACTTCTCCTTTGGCATTCCTGGACCACTGAACAAAAAAATGTTACTTACACTAAATGGGAACAATTCTTAGTCAACACCTATATAAGTTTATCAAATAATATTTGGTTCAGCATTTTTGAGCTTCTTAAGTGGTTTATATTATCATAAAATCTGCTCATACTGTAAATCAAGCAGCAACATCCCCATTTGTGAAGACCTTGCAGCTTCTTGCTTATAGCTAATCACCAGCCATTGCTGAACCAGACAGTCTGGGGCTTGACCTCATGCCTAACCATAATGTCTGAACTGTCTAAATGTCTATGCTGATCCCTCAGCCACTCAGCTTCTACATGTGTTCCTAAGAACCTGATGTCTAATCATGAGATCTTCCTGAAGGTCTACAGGCTCATGTACAAACCTTCTTGGTCTTTGTGCAATTCTCCAGAATATATCATATATTAGCATGAAGTATGAATTGACCATAAACAGTCTGTTGGAATTTTGGCCCCAGCTTATTATCCAGGTTGTTAAAAAAGAAACTAGAGTACCTAAAGTAAAAAGGTAGAAAAATAGTAATTAGTACACCAATTTACATACTCTATATACTCATAAACCTATTATATACACATTAAATCACATTATATATAAGTATATAGAGTATGTTTGAGTATATAATGTAAGTTAATGTGTATATAATGTAGATAATGTGAATACACTGAGTGTATATATATATATATATATATATATATATATATATATATATATATATATATGTTAATGTGTATATAATGTACGAGTATATAGAGTATGTTTGAGTATATAATGCAAGTTTATGAGTATATAGTGTATGTGAATCAGTAAATACTCTAAATTATTGTGTATATAATGTAGGTTTGAGTAAATTAATGTATATAATGCATGTTTATGGGTAAATAGAGTAAGCTTATGAGTATAGAGTATGTTTACGAGTATACAGAGAAAGTAAATGTGTAAGTTTGAGTATATAGAGTGTGTTTGTGAGTATACAGAGTGTGTTTGTGAGTATATAGAGTGTGTTTGTGAGTATATATTGTACCCTGGCTCGTCGGGTTATTTACTTTCCTCAGTCAGACTAAGCTAAGCTAAGCTAAGGCAGAAGCTAACCCGGGCTGCAGGAGCTGCTGGCGGTCACAAACAAAGAAATAATCAGAAGCTGAAGCCTCAGACGGGCTCTGTGCTCCAGCCCGACCCCCACAGAGCCGTTCTGGGTGGTCGCGGGGCTGCAGGAGGCTGCTGGAGGCTACGTTAACTGATGTAAACAAACAGGCCCGACCGAAGCTTCGCTGCGCGGCTTTAACGCGGAGCCCGAGTCTGACCTCCCTCAGCCCTCTGACCGCTCGGCCTGTCCGTCCGGCATGAGCACGGCGACCTGACCGGGTTCAGACCGCGGCCCACAGCTACCACAGCCCCCAGTTCACGCGAAGAGCTCGGCGTTAGGGAGCAGTTGTGACTTTACCTGTACGATCATTCCGCTCCTCCTGCGGGCTCGGACTCCTCTGGTCTGCTGCTGCTGGTGGTACTGGTGCTGGTGGTGGTGCTGGTGGTAGTGCTGGTTACTGTCCCGGTAAGCAGACGGACATGCTGTTCGGCCAGTCCTGCTGCTCGTTAAGGAAGCGACACCTTACTGAGCTCCAGCTCAGCCAGGCTGGACCAAAACACCCTGTGCTCCCAACAAGGCTTTAAAAGCTCCTGCATAAAGCAGGCTGATTTAGGAATCACCCACAGCTCAGGTTAGAGGGGAATGGCATGTGCTCAGGTACAAGTATTTAAGTAAAATATTATTTGTACTTTTCTGAGATCATCAGTATATCAGGTGTTTGGAATATACTACCTCCACCATGCTTGACAGATGAACTTCCTTGTTTTGGATCAGGAGCTGATCTGCTCTTTAGGCATTCTGTCCTTTTTCGTAAATAATGGTGACATCGTGCTTCGCAAATACCATTCTGGACTTTTGATTATTACTGCTGTGTTTTTCATCTTTGGTATGACCTACATTTCAGGCCTACCTCTCCTTTGAATGGATTCACCTTTGGACGTGTGGTGTGAAATATAGCATCTATGCAGTGGTGTAGTCTCTGCATGGACAGAGGTGACGCGTCCCCGCCAGCACTTATTGAATTGTCCCCACCAATAATTTGATCCATGGGTGTAGAAATTTCGTGGACGGATTGACACGTCCCCACCAATATAATTTGTTCCTCCCGTTGACATTCTATCGCAGTTCTCACCTCCGCAGAGGTAGGATCTGGCTTTTGCCGACACAAAACTTTTGGCAAATCTACGCCACTGCGTTTATGTCTTGTATTGTGAGTACATGTGAATGCATCGTGTTATATATTTTTTACCTTCAATTATTTGAGTTATTATTTGTTATCTAAGTATTAGTTCAGGCTACTCTACCCACCACTGCTTTCTCATTTTTGACAGAAAAGAAAACAGTCACATTTTCATACAGCTCGCAGCGTCTGCTGTGAAGGACTGGGTCACAATTTTGCTGTGGTGTCAGAAAAGGGTGCAACTAAGCAACAACTTCAAGCAGTGTAGCTGAGCAGATACGATCCATGTACCCGTCAATATTGCTGTTCAAGTTATTACACTTGGGTAGCGAAACAACCTGCTTGCTGCAACATTTCCCACCAACATTACAAATCATGTCTGATTTCACAGGAAAGTGCAAGAAGAAATCCAGCATAAAAAGAAACACAGGAGACAAAGATGTTGATTAAACTATAAATATATTCAACAATTTACAGAAAGCTTTAGTCCCAAAAAATGTTTTGTTAATGCAAACGTATACTCAATAAATGGTGCTGTAGCTGAGATAGTGACTCTTGTATTTGTGAGGGCAGGGCATGACCGATATCCTCCACCGCCCGAGATAAGTAAGCCTCCGCTGCTTCTTGGATGGCCACTTGGGTGACGTGGTCATTATGCGTCCACATGGGAGCACGGGTCAAAGTGAAACGCTCAGTAATGGAAACACGGAGGTGACCTGGTGGCAAAAGACAATTATTACAGAAAATGTCTGCTGATGCCAATGTCGTGCCTAAAATCAGACAGGAGGTCCCCCAAGGGGACTCTAACATCAGAATATCAATTCACTAACAATTCCAACTATTAGACTGCAATGCTAAGCATACAGTAGAAAATAATTGAAGCAGAGAAAGGTGAGGGTCTTCTTTATTGAAGAAGTCAGTCTGTTACCAGGCGAAGATCTCACAACAAATGGTCAGAACTCACAGTTTAAAGCTACAGAGGAAGGGTTTTTTTAACCGCCCCTTTTTGTTACATAACACTTTTTGGGAAAGTCACCATTATTTCCACTTTAGTCTTTCAAATTAACCCTTTTACTCCATTTGGTCTTGAATGAGCATGTCAGAATAACAATCGTATCCACATTAGTAGTCTTAGTTTTTTTTTTTTTTTATTCCGTTCTAGTACATGATACTCCTTATGGGTATTATCTTCAGGCCAAGGCCAGTTCTCTTGGGAACTGTGGGACTTGTATTAATTGTTATCAACAATTGCTACTCTTCTCCTGGGTCTACTAGATGACTTCTCACAGCAATTATTACTTTAAGCACTGTGTGTTTTAATACAATTTTCTGCTGACATATTAACTTAAATTCCATATGTATTCCAACTCTTATTAACATTTTCTGGTTCCAGTAAATTTAAATCCACACCAACTTGTGAAATTATTGGGGAAAAATATCATAAAATGCAAATATATTAGATCAGTAGCCCAGAATTCCTGAAATCTTCAAATATATGATCAGTCATATCGATCTGAATTAATTGCCAAAGCTCATACAAATATAATTGTGCATCTCTAGCTGTCTATCTAAATATCTAAAATTGGAAAAAAAAATGTTGGAGGAAAACATTTTGAAGTTGCTTCTAGAAAACCTCTACCATCAAAAAGCGTTCCACTATGGTCAGAGAATACTTTGAGCTTTGAGTGCAAGATCCCAAGTACTATGGTTAAAAACTGCCTGCAACCATGTTAAAACCATTTGGGTTATATCACAGACCAAAATTAGCTTAAGCCAAACCTAAGAAATGCCGTTAAGTCATGGTTGAAGACTGAAATGTCAGTTTAGATCAGGACACATCCACAACCATCTAAAAAAGCATCTGGTTTTCACCTGTCATCACTTCTTCATAACTAAGCATCAGCATCCACAGAAGCTGCAGAAGCTCATCCCACCTTCTCCATCTCTCTGTGCCATCCTGCAACACAGTCCAAAAGAGTGTACCATGACACAAGTACAAAACCAAGCAGACATTGCTTTTCAACAACCACAACACATTTTAGGATGGTGGAAAATACAGCGAAGGAATGAAAGAGTGATGGGCAAAGTGCTAACTGAGGGTGACTGGTCTCTCACCGACGGGTCTGGCGCGAGTGTGGCGGTCTGCAGAAAGTGAAGCAGCAGTTTGAAAGACATGGGCAGGGGTTTCTTCTGAGAGCAGGCCTGATCCAGCAGCAGTTCCAAGAGCTTGCATCTCAGCAGGTTACTCTCCAGAGTGCTTAACAACAACAATCTAATAGCACACATTAAAAAAACTTTCAGAACCAAATGT
Organism: Acestrorhynchus altus; assembly: GCA_034509495.1. Lineage (NCBI taxonomy): Eukaryota > Metazoa > Chordata > Actinopteri > Characiformes > Acestrorhynchidae > Acestrorhynchus > Acestrorhynchus altus. The sequence continues at coordinate 3,659,073 of CM067512.1, read as the reverse complement.
GTGTGTGTGTGTGTGATATTTTTTTATCATTAAATGTAGAAAAATAAGGGTAAACATATTCATCCTGGTCTGGCACTGATGATCTAAAGTATCTTCAGTATATGAAAAGGGAAATATAAACTCGATTTTATAAATAATGCATTATTATTCTATAGTATTATAGTATATATTCAAGATATATAACCTATAAAAGACACCTAAAATACTTAATGTGGTATTCAAGCAATTGAACAGAGTTTATTCAACTCATTTAAATAATATGAATCAAATAATTTAATTTCAGTTTCTTATTTCAGATTCATTTTTCAGGTTGAACAGACAAACCACATTTTACAGTGGCATAACCTAAATCCACTTAATGGGCTGATTGTATTTGCCAACCAATATATTGGCCAAGACTTGCCTATTTATACTTTAATATTTTGGTACTAAACTCTGTAGAGTTTCCCAAAATAATTTTAGCAGAAAACATTATTCTGAAACAATCTAGTGAGCCTCTGAACAGACTCTCTACCAGTTAAGAAGATCATCTTACTAATATGCTTTTGGGAAAATACCCTGTCAAATTCTCGAATAATTATTATTATAAAATATTGTTTCTTTGCACAACAGTCATTTAATACTCAACCAAAAGCTTGATAGACTGACAGTTACTGTCATTAAGTCTCACCTGAACTGTCTGCATGGGGCAGTGGTGTTGAGGCTGTTGCACAGCTCCTGAGAGAGTTTGTTAGAGGTGCAGGTGGGTGAGCGGTCCACTTCCATGGCTAATAACAACATCCTCTGCAGGACAAGTAACATCCTATGGAACAAATAAGAAGGCAGTTTAAAGGGCTCATGTCAAGGGAAATGAAATTTTTGGTTGCATAAAGAATGATTTTGTAAGAGGTGTGTTTTAAGAACATCTTTTTAACATGAATAAACGTTTTTTAAAGGAACCAAAAGTATTTTTTTCTATGGCAGTGCTTAAAGGACAACTCAGTTTCCTTGAGGGAACCTCCCAAAGGGATCAATAAAGTTCTGTCTGTCCGTCCATCTATCTAGCAGCACAATTAATTTTGTGTGCAACTATCTGTTCAGTCTACACCAGTATGGAATTTGTGCTGGTTATAAGGTGCTTAAATTATTAAAACTTAATAAATTGTGACTACCATTTGAACAAACATAAAATGTGACTTTTCTAAATAAACTTACCTGAGACTGCAGTTCTGTTCCCTGTCTGGCATTTTACCATCCTCTGAATTACAGAATGACTGCTTAGCTGCATCTAATAGCCAATTCATGACATCCCTAAAAGAGAGGGTTGATGTAAGTACTTTGTATACAAATATATACTATAATTATAATCATAAAATAGTTGCACCCAGAACTAATCAACCGACAATCTACAGAAACTGACTGAGAACATTCAAGCTGCATGGGATGCAACATTGCAGGACACTATTTGGAACCTCTAAAACTAGACGTCATACTGAGAAACACTACTTTTTGTATGTGTAGCACAATAAATAATTGTCTAAATTTTAAAATATTTATTTTATCGGTAACCTTTTATTCTTCCCAATAGCACTGAAATCCAACATTTCCTTCTACGTCCAAATATTCTTTGACAATGAGTGTATAGCGCAATATTCTTCTTGACGATTGTAAATGGACAAAAAAAACTGCATTACAGTCATCCAATCAAATAATTCTGCATTCATATTTTGACTCACCTGACTTGTCTAAACTTCTGATCACAAGAGAGCATTGTCTTAGCAATGGAAAGGTGAAGGTGAAGAATTGGGATCTTCAAATAGAAGTCATCTTCCAGCACCTTCAGCACGTACTGAAACAGCAAACAGCGGGTCTCACCGCAGAGCCTCCTCGCTTCATCCTTACGAACGACAAACAGTGATCATCCCAGAGATCAAATGTCTTTTACAGCAACTGCTGGATGTTATCTAATGTTATTTCACAGTGTTTTAATGCCCACCTCTTCAGACATCACTGACGTTAACAAGTCCCAGTCCCATGGAACTGCTGATACATCTGCAGGGTGGTATCTGGATTGAAAAAGAAACACTTTTCTTTGCTACAGACGTAACTCTCACCATGCTGTAATCATCACTATCATTACAAATAACAGATTCACACTGGCTGATGATGGACTGGTCAGTTTTAGATGGGAATATGTTTGCCTTGGGTCAGGTTTGGGCTAACAAAACACTAACAAAATTCTGACTCACTTGGGTCAAATTTAGACAGAATTTTGGTGCTGTGAGTTTGGTCATGTCCAGACAGAAAGTTATACAGGCAGTATTGAAGTTCTCAGAATCAGTATTCAATACTTGACTAAATCTGAGCATCTCTTGTACAATAATGGCAAGGTAATCCTGAGTTCCAACTCACTTCTGTGTCCTCATCAGCAGGTTATAGGCCTCTAAGGCCAAGACTTCAGAACAGTGTGGGTCCAGGAGAATTCCACTCAGGAGGTGAGCAGTGATGTCCGGAGGTGGGTAGTAACGAGGCTGTATTAAATCAGAGAGAAGTTGCAAAGTGCCCTCTGGGTAGCTCTCTTCTATTGTGCTATAGACCAGGCTCAGACTCTGTCTGCATAGTGGCTCAGCTTGACCAAAATTATCATTATCTTCTTCCTCGTCATCTTCAGGCTGTTAAAGTAAAGACCTGTGTTAGTTAAAGGTGGAGAGGGATCACGTATTATCACTATCAGATGAAGACCTGGTATCTCCAACATGGCAAATTTAAAAGGGAAAGAGTAAACTTTCATAACTTTCAATGACAGATGCCAAGAAGTGAAAAAATGAAACATAAATGGAGACACGGGTAAATAAGGAATTCACTATGTTTACTAGTGATTTTTAAACTAACAACCCAGACAAAGAGTTTGGTATTCAGACACTGTTTTACCAAATTATCACTTATATAAGTATGTGTTTAAGGAGGGAAAGACAGAGAGAGCACATTACTGTCAAAGAGAAATAGCTGGAGAAGTCTTTACCAGATCTTCAACTCTTCCTCCAATGAAGTGTTTCAGCTTTTTGAACTGAACCAGAGAAATGTGCTGCCGGTCCTGCTTTTGGGATTCTGAATGATTGTCATTATCCTTATCATTATCATCCTTATCATCCATGCAATGTCTTACCCACTGGTTTGGGGGTGAACTCTCAAATGATAAGACTCCAGAGTCTGTTCTACTTAACATTTCCTCTGTAATGGAAGGCAATTGTGATTTACTCTGCAGATAAGGGCTACTGGGTGGACTCTCTGTGGTAAAATAATGTGAGCTGGCAAGTGAGTCTGGAGAGTCACCAGCAAGGATTTCTGTGGATGTAGGGCTGCAAGGATCTGCACATGGCTGGCTGGATGTGGGAGATGCTCCACCTGAGGTAGACAGTGCCTTGCAGGGGAACTGTGATTGAGCTTGAGGGGTATGTGACCTGTGCATGTGTTCTTCATGCCAATCAGTAGTTGTGTTAGTTGTGTTGGGTGGGAATTCAGTTTGAGGAACACTGGCAGGTTTCAGTGTTGTGGACAACTGCTCCTTGTTATCTCCAACGTTGGATTCTTCTGAGAAAACAAAATCATCTATTTCACTTGGGTAGTAGTAAGGACTGTCTAGGCTAAATGGTGTAGGTGCTCTATCAAGCCAGCTTTGTGGCGAGTCCATCGGTTCATCGTGTTCCTTTGGTTGTTTGGTGCTGTGGTCAGCTGCTGGGGAGAAGTGTTCCTGTGAGCGTTTAGTGTTCTGTAGTTCATCTTGAATAATATTGTCTTGGAACGTATTTGTGGATAAAGTGTGGAGTCCATCTAAATGTTCTAATTCTTTGAATTCAGACTGGTTAGGAGCACACATGCGTTTCTCATGATGAGGAATGTATCCCGACTTCTGAATTCTCGCATTCTCTGCACTCATGTGAAGAGACTCAGACTGATTTCTGAAATTGTTATCCTGATCAGAAGACACAAGGACAGGAGATTGGTGTCCATCACTGTCAACAGAATCTAAACAAATGATATCTCTATCGACACTGACTGTACATGAAGAATGCAGAACAGATGAATCCATATGGCATTGTTTTGACTGCACTGGTCTGCGATCTGTTTTTCTCTTCAGCAATATATCAGAGTCAAAGATGTTGCTGGGAAGCTGGTAATCATTTAGATCTATGAGTTCTATTGTGGGGCTTGAGTCTTTCCTTGCTGTCTGTCGGGGTCTTGACCTCGCAGAGGAAAACTGATGTCCGGTTATATCAATTAGAACCTGGAAGACACATGAACACAAGTGTAAGGTTCTTAAAATACGCTGAATGACTCTGAATTAGCTCCATTTAATCACAAAAATGTTATGACATTACAAACTCTTAATACACATCAGCAAATAACAGCCAGTTCTTTTGAACCAGTCTAAACATTTGTCTGATGCCAATCATCACACAACCCTATTCATATCTTTATGACATTATAGAGCAACACATCCGTGACATAAGCACAAACAATAACATGTATGACAATTTGTTGCATGCATTAACAGTACAAATTAATGTATTAACATTTACGATTTGCATACAGTCATTGAGAAAGAAATCATGCAAATTGGAAATCAGTCTACATGTGTTCTGGTTAAAAAGTGGCTCTTTTACACACATGAGGACATAAGTGGGCAAACTGTCTTCAAGCACATGTCTAGTTTTGGGTAGTGTACATCCTGGTGAGCAACAAATACGGGTTCTATTTGGTATCCAACAAAGGTTGTGTTTGGGTCTGGAGGCCTAGTGGTGAGCACTTCAATCCTGCCTCTGCTGTGAAACACACTACTCTCAACTGCTGGTGTGATGATCTGGGGAGCCATCGTATGTGTCACTCCTAGTAGTGATACAAGGAACACTAAGATCAGAAATAAATACAGGACCTGCTCTGGTCACATGTCTCTAATTGGGCTTCTGACTGGCATTTTTCAGCAGAATAAACGCAGCAAGGCTGACCCGAGATTCAAAAATGACCCGGGATTCAGAAATGACCAGGAAAGAGGAGCAAGGAGGCAAATTCAGTTTTTGGTCTCAATTAAAGTGATAATGATAAGAACACTGTAAACAACTGCTTTACAAGAAGTGTGAACTAGATTATGAACATCTAGTAAGAACAAAGTAAGGCGAGTTAAGGTGGTAGGACAGTTAAGGTAGTAGGACAATTAAGGTGGTAGTGGAGTTAAGGTGGAAGGAGAGTTGAGTTGGTAGGGGAGTTAAGGTGGAAGGAGAGTTAAGGTGGTAGTGGAGTTAAGGTGTTGGTGGTTCTGGTGAAATGGTTTGAATGTCTTCTTCAGACTCTGTGAACCACAGGGCTTCAGCTTCTGTAGGACAGGTTTCAGACAGCCTGCTCTAAGAAAAATGTTCTCCTCAGCAGCTCCACAGCACCGAAGCTGAGCTCAACCCCAGCAGAGACGTTCACTTACAGGTGTCACCGCCACCAGCTCCCCCCTGACAAACGGGACCGAGTCCCGCGGCCCGCTCCCGAAACTGCCCACGAACTCAACATCTGAGTCCTCCTCACTGCCCGAGTCCGAGCTGAGCGAGATGACCGCGTCCATCGGCCCGCTGACCGCGGCAGTGGTCAGAACTGCCGCTCAGAGCAGAGAGCAGTTAGCCAGCGAAGCTAACAGGCTAAAAACAAACGAGCCTGAAAGAACGAACTGCTGAAACATCTTCATCGAATTAAAGAAGTACAGAGGAACAAACACACTGCTCAGATAATATAGACCAGAAAACACACACACACACACACTCATACACTCACTCACACACTCTCTCTCACACACACGCACACACACACACACAAACACTCACACACTCACTCTCACTCTCACTCAGGAAAGTGAAATTGAAAGTGGACCTGCTGAGTGAGGAGCTCTTCTGCTGAAGCCTGTAAAAGCCAGATGTTTGTTATGTGAGATTATTTGTGTTTATGTTGTTTGTTCATGATGTGTGTTTATTTGTGTTTACGCTGTTTGTTTATGATGTAATAAACCTACAGCAGAGAACAAGAACTTCAGTCTCCACACCCTCTTCTCTCATTTACACTCAGAGAACACACCTTTACACTCCCTTACACTCAGAGAACACACCTTTACACTCCATTACACTCAGAGAACACATCTTTACACTCCATTACGCTCAGAGAACATACCTTTACACTCTATTACATTCCTTTACACTCAGAGAACACACCTATACATTCCATTACACTAAAAAAACACAACTTTACACTCCATTACACTCAGAGAACACACATTTACACTCCGTTACAGTCCTTTACACTCAGAGAACACACCTTTACACTCCTGTACACTCAGAGAACACACATTTACACTCTTTTAAACTCCCTAATGCTAAGAGAACACACATGTACACTCAGACAATATGCCTTTACACACCCTTACACTCCTTTACACTCAGAGAACACACATGTACACTCAGAGAACACTCCTTTAAACTCATTTACACACAGAGTACTCTTTACACTCAGAGAACACTCTTTTACACGCAGAGAAAACTCTTTACACTCAGAGAACACTCTTTACACTCATGTAGACTCAGAGAACAGTCTTTACACTCAGAGAATACTCCTTTACACTCTGGAGGACACTCTTTAATGATTTATTAAAGTGCAACCAATAATGCCACCACACCACGTGGGAGATTGGGGTTCAATTCCCTGTCTAGGCAACTATATTGTGCTACACCAATAAGAGTCCTTGGGCAAGACTCCTAACACTACTCTGACCCTCTTCTGTAATATGAGTAACCTTGTAAGTTGTTTGTCAGCTAAATGTAGAACGATTTATTGAACTGAGGGAACAATTTACTAAAGTGAAGGGAACTGAGGGAACAATGTAGAGTACAGAGAGAAGGATTTATCAAACTGAGGGAATGAATTGTTACATTGAGGAAATGTTTTATTTACATGAGAGAATGATTTATTAAATGGAATGTTTATTTATTAAGAAGGAATGTTTTAGTAACCTGAGAGAACAATTTACAATTAACTGAAATTGTGTCACATAATTAATCCTTCAATTTTTATTTGTTTGTTAATATTGATTTCAGTTGATTAATACATTCATTGGTAAGTACAAGTCATGTGACATGGCCAGGAAAAACACTTCTGAAAACCTACCAGTTAGAAGTAATATATTAGAGGTTGTTTGAGCAGAACACTGACACCATGTGTTCAATTTTTTTGTTCCCTCTTCACTCAGCAATACTTCTGCTTTCAATTTTAAAAGAAATCTTCATGACTGACACTTTAAGCAGTAGCAAAGTACAACATATTGGGTATCTTTCATCCCTTGAAAGTAACGTAACTCGTTATGAGTGGTGAAGGTCATAAATTTGAGGGTGCAGGTCAAATTGGTGGTAGCCTGTAATGATGTCATGATTAGATCAAAGTACACAGAAGTCATTGTTCATAAGTGTCAGGCCTAATAGCTTCACTGTTCATTCTAACAAAACACAGCTTGATATGATCTGGCTGGTTGGATTTGAGGTCTACATCTTCAGCAACATCCGACCATACGTAGATATTGAATTTGCTAATTGCAGAACACTGGGTGGGTCATGCAGCTGTGGTTTGGTGACTCATTCCTGCAGTTCACTGTTCCTCACTGCCGTATCGCTCCAAACATGCTCCTGTGAGCCTAACAATGGTCATCTGTATGACTGCAGAGTTCCTCAAAGACGGATCTCAGTTGTTAAGGAGACCAGACTTCACTTGGTTCTTTGTGGCTCTCCATCATTCTGTCTGTTACACACAACCCTATTCACCCACAGGCATCCTGCTTTTTTTCAGACGGCCTTAAAATACAGTGCCCACCGCCCTTCCAACCCTCTAGCCGGCAGCGACCTTCTGACCTCTCCTTTCCACAGCAAGAACGCGGGTCAGTCTCATCACCAGGACAACACAACAGAAGATGCAGTGAAGGAGCTTCATCGGTAGGTTCTTCTTCTGTGTGTTTGCCTTAAGCTGGGGTCATTTCCTCATGCCATGTTTCAAAACATCATAATATCTCATTTGAATTATGATACAGTGTATATTGAATTAGTCTAGTAGTCCTTTCAACATTTTATGTCAACACTTATCGTCATACACACATCTGATTGTCTGAGCCACAGCAAAACACTGTACAGATCCAGCCTGTGACATAGGCAGTGTAGGCAAATGATAGGGGCACAGTTTTTCCCAAGGGGGGTCCAGGAACCCCAATTACAAAATAAATAAATAAATACACCTGACGTTCACATATTTACTAATAACATTTATACTGTTATTTCTAAATTTGACCAAAAAGACAATATAATAATATAATAGTCTAATAATATAAGCCTCCTTTGGTGGATAGAAAACATTTTCCAAATCTTAACGTTCTGAAACTTTTCTGTCCAAAAAATTCAAAGCTATGATACTTTTCATGATGCACCAGCCAAAATCTTGCATGGGCACAAACTTGGTCAGGGCTGGTTAACTGCTGCCATGGTTGGGGCACTGAGTGATTTGTCAGTCAGTCATTATCTTATCTGCTTCTTCCTAAATAGGGTCTCGGTTGATCCAGAAACTACCTGGAGTCGTCGGGTGGGAGTGTGCACCCCTATCTTACCTTATCTATCTATGTTCCTGATTCCTGATCTGTGTGTTTTTCATGAGTCAGTCTTGTACATGCCAGTATCACAACATTTACAGTTATACAAATAAAGCGTCACCATCATATTATGCTCAGTTTTAATGAACATCAATAATGGAACTGCCTTCACCTTCAATCTGAGTCATGTACACTTTTACAGCCTTTTTTATTAGACTTTGTAGAATTGATCTTCTTTGGTCCCCTCGTTCCTTCACAAAGATGTTTACCAGATAACGGAAGTCAAGTTTCTTCATAAACATTCACCACCCGGCCCTCTTTAGTGTGCTTTTCTGATCAAGCTGTTCTCCTGGGACTCTGAGTCCAGTACAGGCTGAGAAAGAGAGAAGGACTGACATCTGGAATTTTCTCTTTCTTTCTCTCTGTCTTTGAGTCCTTGTTCTGTTTGAGTCCTGTTTTTCTTCCCCCCTCTCTCTCTCTCTCTCTCTCTCTCTCTCTCTCTCTCTTTCTCTCTCTCTCTCTTTCTCTCTCTCTCTCTGTCTGTTATAATCCTAAACTCTTCCAAGACAGTATGTAAGGCTTCCACATGCCTAAATGCACTTATCTCCAAATCCCACTGCACTCCAAAGCAGTTTTTCATCATCACCGTCCACCTTTTTCAGGATGAAGCCGATTTATTGTAATATAACGATTATTGCAATGATTATAATGTCACAGCCCTGCCAAGAGTAACTAATACACTGTGACTTTTCACATAAAGTAAAATTGCGCTCTGAATTTACATGATTTAAATGTGTACTTATACAGAATGTTATATCAACACAATTTGTGCCAAAATATATTATTTTCATATACGGTCCACTAGAAAAACTTGCTGTTAGTATCAGTCTTCACTGATGCATTAAACATTTTTGTATCGAATGCATTCTCCATTTTCATGTTAATAAAACAGGCAAAGATGTAGCCTAGATGTAATTTACATGGTTGGAATACTGAATGGATTACTACTAAAGCATGAGTAGATGAGTAGATGAGTAGTTATCTCAGTGTTACTGAGCTCTACTGAAGTCTGAGTAGACTGATAAATCACGGTGCTGACCAGTTATTTATCTCAGTGTTACTGAGCTCTAATAAAGCAAGAGTAGACTGATAAATCACTGCAACAATCAGATCTACTAATGCACTACTAATGGACTAATAAATCCCTCTGCTGATCAACTATTTATCCCATTGTTACTAAAGTCAGATACTTACCTTAGTGTTTGTGAGCTCTACTAAAGCCTGAGTAAACTGATAAATCAATGTGCTGAACATTTCCAAAAAAACTGAATCATGGCAAAAGCAGTTTTCCTAACATGCTTTATGCTAATAATTGCTCTAGGAAGGGAATCAGCCTAATTGTGTACATTTCCACATATTGTATATATTATATTTACCTTTTCCAATGTCGAAAAAACAGCAGAAACCTAACATGTGCCTCGTGACCTGGCTTTTTTCCTGACCATAACAATGCCTTTAGAGAAGCAGATCTGTTTAAATCTATGTGTTTAATTTTTTTAATCCTTCCGTTAAGAGGATTTGGGCCCCAAGTAACCACCCGTCACATCATGCACTTGAAACAAGTCCACAAGAGATAAAGAGGAATGCAGTAATCCCACAGTAGGCTTTAGTTTCACCCAAAGAGATATCTTCCTTTTCCTCTCTTGCACTTGACACCATGCTTTGGGTTTCATGCAGAAAAAACAGTATGTTAATATAGATTCGGTACAAGAACCTGATGTACACAAAAGCAGATGTTTAAGTGGAGAAAGGAAAGAATGGACATGTGTCCCAGTAAGTAGGGGGCTTTAAATCTCCTCACTGAACACAAAGAGGGGTTTAAAGTGATATCTTCCTCTACAAGCTCTCTCTCTCTCTCTCTCTCTCTCTCTCTCTCTCACACACACACACACACACACACACACACACACACACACACAAAAAAAAAAAAACACACACTGTGACCAACTGCCCAGTGCTCTCAGCATGGGCGGGAGGATATTTAAGAGGCCATTGTGTTGGCAGTGAGCAATGAAGAGAGGGGGGAGAGGAGAGAGAGGGAGAGTGGACAAGAGATGAGGCACACATCTGTTCAGCAAGCGAGAGAAAGAGAGAGAGAGAGAGAGAGAGAGAGAGAGAGAGAGAGAGAGAGAGAGAGAGAGAGCTGTCTCTTATACACAACTAATTGCAAGAGTGACAGTGGGGGACGACCAGGAGGCAGGAGCAGGGTCCTGGGTCAAGGTAAGTGTTCACTGGGCTCTTCTGGTGTATATCCAATTTAAGCTCTTAATCGAAGAACTACAGAACTTTCATGAACATTAACATATTTAGAGGTTCTCCAGACTTAAGAAGGTTCTGTATTGTCATATTCACTATCATTCTTCTGGTTAATTGGCTTTGCTGTATTTACTGGAATCACTCAGATCAGTAAGATCAATATTTACAGAAGTGAAGAATAGCCTTAATACTGAAGTACTGTTAAAGCACTGATACTTCACTGATAAGTTCCTTTAAAACAAAGGTTCTTAAATAGTTCTTCACTTGATGTATATTTAGGAAAAGTGTTTATTTGCTATTAGTAATAAATATTGCTTGGAGGTTCTCTAGACTCTAGAAGAAGGTTCTGTATGCTGATATGTACTATAGAAATGACTATAGTAAAAATTATGGAACATTAACATTATGGAACATTAACATTATTGGGAGGTTCTCTGTTACTTTTCTTAATGCTTCAGGAAATAATGTCTGTAGTAAAAGTACTTTGAGTTTTTAATTGGTGTGTCTCTGCACACTCAATTGTCTCTCTTACAACAATGATTTCCTTTAAGAACCATCTACTGAGAGTGGGCTTTGAGAGACTGTCCATGCAATAAATCCAAAGAACCTTTTCAAAGTTAGGAAAATACCAACATAACCAAAAGGTTTCCTGTTAAGGACTTACTTTCCTATAAACACAGAATCTCCTTTGGCTCAGAGCAACAAAACAGCATGAGATTTTACATGAAAAAGTAACAAGAAGCTAAACATTGATAATGATTACAATATTATACTACACAAAGTGGATCACTCTCTGCTTACTAATATGCTTGTAAATACCTGCAAAGGCCTAAAATCTGCCTTTAAAAGAACCAGAAAATCAGAAATGCTCCAGTAATTATTTCCAGTTATAATTAGAACACTTAGGCAAAAGTTTTAAATGAGTTCTTAATTAGTAATTTGTCAAAACTTTAACTGTAAAAGAAACATTTTAAATGTACTGAAATCAGCAAAAAATTAAATAAGTTACATATTCACCAACAGCAAATTGTAAATCTACATAACATTGATGTCTTTTATTTTATTTTTGTATAAATTAATAAAACATATTTTAATAAAACTAATAAAGAAAGAATTAATTAAGCATTTCAAAGCAACTCTCTTTCTGTGTAGGATCAGAGCTCATTATTCAGCCTCAATTTGTTTCTCCTGTCACACACACACACACACACACACACACACACACACATTTTTTATGTACCATCTACTGTGCACATGTTCCTTCCATCTTCCTTTAACTAAACCCTCCCTCAAATGTGTCCTTCACATGTCCTTCCCTGCCCCTGCTTTTTGTAATCACTATTCCATAACTCTCTACTGTTGCCCCCTAATCTTCCTTTTTCTCATCACCCCTGTCTTTCATTCCCTTTTCCTTAATGAAATGACACCTACTTATTGAATTAAATTTTACATCCCAGAAAGGGCAAACAGGGATGCCCCTTATGCCCAAACTACTTCCAACCTCCCACCCCAAATCTCTACACACTACACTTTCCCTTCTAAATTAAATGCCCCCTTCATCTCCTTTCCTCTCCTTTTCAATTATGCAAATTCTGCTTTTTCTCTTTAATATTGTTTGTCTGCCCTGCTCCCATTCACATCTTTACAGGCAACCATTTGGCACCATTAAAGCTGCCTTCATCAAAGAGGCCTTTTCATTTGCTAGGGTTGTTTGCGACGTCGTGTGTGTGTGTGTGTGTGTGTGTGTGTGTGTGTGTGTGTGTGTGTGTGTGTGTGTGTGTGTTTCTGTTGCATAATAATTGTACACTACAATATTTTTGAAAATGAATTGTTAAAATAGTGTAAATTGCATTATTATACTATTATATTATCATTATGTCAGTGGTATAATTGGTCTTAAAATGACAATAATATAATTTATATCACATTTATTTCCTCTGGGGAAATATCAACCAAATAAAAAAGATATCATGACAGTCCTAAATAAAAACAAATAAATAAACAAGCAAATTTAAAATAAAGAAATAAAGGTTTCACTTATATAGGGTTTCTTTATTCCAATGAAAAACAAAATAAATAAAAAATAAATACAACCATAAAATAAAAAGTCGGGCAAGGTCAAACTGATTTGTTTTTATTTACATTTCTGTGTAGGTATTTTAGGCTGGGACCAATGGTTAGTGTAGAACAGGTACATGTAGACCAATAGTGATGATGAGAAGTGTGTTTGGAGCAGAGAAAGCACTACAACGTGCTGGATAGGGGTACCTCCAGAGAAACACTGGTGTAGATCGCATACCAGCAACAAGTGTCTAAATGTTATTGTTATGAGTTGTGTTTAGTTAGACGCTAGAAACTGTATATGATGCTGTTTCATAGGTTTTCTGTCAGTTCTCCAGCTGTGTCACTGTTAACTAGTGAAGATGAAAGCTTGTAAAATCATCACCTGGTTGAGAAGGCCCGGCGCTTTTTGATATGGTGGCACCAATATGCGGATCATTCCTGGTGGATGTGGTGGAAGTCTTAGTATGAAGGCATGCCTAAAAGTGGTGGTGGTACTTGGCCTGTGTGGGACAGTGAGGAAGCATGGTCTTCGGCACTCCCTAGACCCTCCCACCAGTTCAGTGATTTTGACAGATCCTCCTTCAGCCACTCCTACTGAAGATGAGACCGTGAGACTGGTGGTAAGACTTCATATGCTGTCTTTATTATATGACTGAAGTGTGGGATTGCAGTGTTATTGTGAAGGAAGATAATGATCAATATTTATTGATCTACACAAACAGAAGTTAGTTCTGGCATCATGTCAGGTTTAATGCAACATTCCAGATGCATGCATGGAGGTTCCTAATGGTAGACTGTGATGATCCATCCCATGCAGCTTGAATGTCTCCCACCAAGTTCAGCAGATGGTGGTAGGTGGAGTGTTGATAGAGTCTCCACAGTTATCCCCACACATTTACAGTCAGGGACAGTCTGGAGATGAGAGTCTCCACTATCGTGCATACTGTCTGTGTTTCAAAGCGGAGATCTGAGACAGTAGCAGCATGTGGACGAAGGCCCTGTTGGAATAGAGCATCGGGGAGGAACCACTGGTTAAAGGGGATCACATTAACGTAATGTTGGGCATTAAAGTGCCTGTAATGAAGACCAAAAGTGATCTGGCATCGTACAAAATTGTACCCACACCACGAGACCAGAACTTCTGGACATGTGACACATGAAAACAAACTACTGATCTTGGAACTAACTATGGTGCCACAGTCTCCACCACAAAAGTGGGACTGACTGAAGATGACCTGCTACCATTGTGAGTGACTCATGACAGTCTGGCACAACACCATTGCAGTCACATTGCAAGCAGCTGATTCCTTCTAGGTTCAAAAACGTCTGGACATAGAATGCATATCAAATCATTTCGTTTGATTAAAATGGTTCAAAGTTGATTGTATCTAAGCAAGACTAATACTGTCCATTAGTTGTTCTCTTCAGTAGTAACTGAAAGATTATAGACTGAAATTGCTTTAGCCACCACTGTGATACAGAACTTCACAATCTTCTGATTTGTCTTCGACAGGATTGGCTTACAAAGTATGGCTACCTGCCCACACCAGATGCCCACTGGTCAGCTTCAGGCCTGGTTTGAAGGTGACGCAGCCAAAGGCCATGCAGAGGTTTGCTGGTTTGAAACGACCAGGAGCCTTAGGTAAGAAAGCAGGAGTCACCTGTGGGATTTTCTGTCCTATCATTTAGTTTCTTCTCTTGTTCTAGAGGGTTTTTCATCCACTAGGACTTTTTTGTAAATTCTGAAACTCTAAGTTCTCTTTCTTACTCTATCCATCTTGTTCTTTCTTCATCTCTTTCTTACTACCTCAATCTCCCACTGTCACCTTCTCTCTCTCTTCCTCATATCTCTTCACCCCTCTCTCTTCAGAGGAGACACTGAAGCGTTGATGCAGACTCATCGCTGTTCGCTTCCTGATGACAGGTGGGTCAGATCAGCCCTTCAGCTTCACACTCAGAGGCTCACAAAGAATGAAGAGAGGGGTGTCAACCTGGAACCGACGAACATCAACTGAGGTTTGAGTGACCTTGCTCTGCTGTCCTCTGTTCTCTCTCTCTCTCTCTCTCTCTCTCTCTCTCTCTCTCTCTCTCTCACTATATTTCACTCACTCAGGTTGCGCTCGTACCCCACTTCTTCAATGCTGTCCCGTGAGATGATTCGCTCACTAGTGTTCTACGCACTCAGGGTGTGGGCGGAGCCAACACCTCTTGAGTTTCATGAGGTTAGCTTAAAATTTGGCATATTTTGTACACAAAACCTAGTATCTCCTTTTTGGTCTGTTATAATTTGGAAACATCACCCCCTGTGATGAAATGTCATGATGAATGGACCAACAGAAATACCACGAAATAACCTGTAATACACTCTTTACACTGACTTCCATTACATTTTAAAGGGTTTTTTGCTTCTCATGAAAAGTTACCATTTTGGAGATACAAGGTTTTGTTCCTGACAATAATGATCTAATGAATCATGTTTGTAAAAGATGTCTGAGTGTAAAGAACCCTTTAATATGTGTAAATAACCTTCATTTATGTACACACTCTTTTCTTCTATGCTGTAAGAGTACATTACATCTACTCCACTCTATTCTACACTACACTACTCTACTCCACTCTACTGTACTCTACACTACACTACTCTACTCCACTCTACTGTACTCTACACTACACTACTCTACTCCACTCTACTGGAGTAGTACTGGAGAATTACTCTACAGTACTTTACACTACAGTACACTCCTGTACTCTATTCTACTCTAC
Organism: Acestrorhynchus altus; assembly: GCA_034509495.1. Lineage (NCBI taxonomy): Eukaryota > Metazoa > Chordata > Actinopteri > Characiformes > Acestrorhynchidae > Acestrorhynchus > Acestrorhynchus altus. The sequence continues at coordinate 3,643,298 of CM067512.1, read as the reverse complement.
TCAGCTTTTTTGCTTTTCATTAGGAAAATTTGGTGGAGCCAGTATTATCCAGCTCTGATATCCAGCACTGTTGCTGTGCTGTTGTGTGTATGCTGTGCTGTATTGTGACATCAATTAAACACATATTTGATCCTAACAGACTCCTAATATTAGTTACATGCCTGTTAGGAGCTAAAAGTGTCAGAAATAATTAACAAATAGTGCCAAGCTGGCCTGACTAGTTTCACACCACCATAGCTGACAAAGACATAAACCAAACAGATTTATTTATCCCAGATTCTCTTCATATTTACCAGCTGAGATGATATTTAGAATCGATTAAATTAAACAAGCAATTGTTTTAGTGTTTTGCGACATCACCAATGGCAAAAATGGAAAATGAACCAGATACCAGGACCTAAAAGTGAGTAGAGTAGAGTAGGATCCATGCAATGGAAAAGGGGCTTTATTCAAGGGTTTTTGGTTGTTTTTTTTTATTAATATTTTATTCATTTTAAAGCCTATCTACATTATTTATTTTCAAATAGTGTTTTTGGCCATCATCCCTCCATAAACACTGTACTTTCCCTCCCCTGAGACAATGCATGGGTGATATTACCATTAAGGGCAGGCTCAGGTATTCAGACAGATTTGGGTATTATACCATTCAGCTTAAATCTACTGGTCTGACATCACCGTCTGCTCTGAAACTTATTAGGTTGGAGGACCAGAAGGGGCAGATCTCCAGATTGATTTCTTACGTGGTTCTCATGGTGATGGATATCCCTTTGATGGGGTGGGTGGAGCTGTTGGCCATGCCTTCTTTCCCTCTGACCCTGACAGAGCAGGTGGAGTTCACCTGGATGCTGAGGAGGAGTGGTCATTCAGGCAGCCAGGTGAGACCCCTTCAAACACTAGGCTTATTCAGATTGAATGACTTAGTATTGAAGTTCACTAAAGATTAATCTTGAAATAGTGCTTATGTGTTAAACATAACGATGTTTGTAGTGTGAGCAATGAGCAATGGAAGTCTTAACCTGCCTGTTTGGAGATTTTAAAAAAGATTTTAAAAAATCTGCCTGCAGCCACAGAAGGTACAGATCTGTTCACGGTGTTGGTGCATGAGCTTGGCCATGCTCTGGGACTCTCACACTCCTCTGCACGCCGCTCTGTGATGAGACCGTATTACCAGGGTCCTCTAGCGGACCCGCTCCACTTCAACCTGGGGCCTCCAGACCGAGAGCACATCACCACACTCTACGGTACATTATCCTGAAACATCTGAGCACAGTATTCTCCTGTCATTTTATAATACTGGAATAACAGATGAACATGAATAACAGCATACTCTGCTGCATTTGTAGAGGCATATAGAAACATGCTGCTCCATTAGACTGTGTGTGTGTGTGTGTGTGTGTGTGTGTGTGTGTGTGTGTGTGTGTGTGTGTGTGTGTGTGTGTGTGTGTGTGTGTGTGTGTGTGTGTGTGTTTTCAGGGAAAAGGAGTGGGCATGTCCAGACAGACAGTCCTCTTCTAGAGGCAGACACTCTGAAACATCATCAAGGAGAAACACAGAGACTCACACACATGCACAGACTCAGACAGCTGGACAGGTAATAATAATAAAAGGGAAATAGAAATCTGTGTCAACAGTGTCGTCACAAAACCTTTTTTTACACTCATCATCAAAAACATAGCACCCAAATGGAATCTACCAATTGCAATGCACGGTGTTGTGTCAGACTATCAAGGAGTTACTCAAAATGGTGTTGGGTCATCTTTAGTGTCCTGCTTTTGTCTTGGGGAGACACCGTGGTTAGCACCAAGATCAATGGTTTGTTGCCACATGTCACACATCCAATTGGCCAAGTCTCATGGTGTGTGTGCAATTTCACCATTACCAGATCACCTTTGGTCTTCATTAGAGGCACTTTGACAGTCCAGCGTTATGTTAATGTTAAGAGTTTGCCTTGAAGACACAGATACTATGCTGTGGTCAGTCGCATCTCCAGACCTGTCCCTGATTGAAAATGTGTGGGATGCTATTGGACGCTCTATCAACACTCCACCCCTACCACACCATCTGCAGAACTGAGTGATAACAATCAAGCTGCATGGGATGGATCATCAAGATGTAAATGACAAAATCTGCTGATATATTATAAAATGTTATATTAAGTTCTCACAGTCTAATGAGAAGGTTATGTGCTTTGTGTTGTCTCTCCTTGGCCCTGAATGAAGCCACTCGGTCGATCGCTGCAACACCAGCTTTGATGCGGTTGCTAAAATCCGAGGGGAGACTTTTTTCTTCAAAGGTAAATTTAAGAGCTCTGTCTGGTTGAAGCTGGTGAATATAATGATGTGGGGTTCATTGTTGGCACTAAAGAAACACAACTTTCATGACTCGACTGTTCTTAATTCAGCACTGCTCATGCAGAAAATGCAATTTGAAATCTGTATGGAAGGATTTCTCTCTCTGTCTGTGGGTTTGGTAGGTGGGAGTATGTGGAGGGTCAATAGAGGAGGTTTGGTCTCAGGCAAAGCTGTGCCTGTGCGCAGACTTTGGGGGGCTCTCCCCCTCTCCATGTCCCCTCTGCATGCTGTCCTGGAAAGGAAAGAGGACCATGCCATCATCTTCATCAGTGGTCAGTTTCTCTTCTGATTGTTCATGATATTCCCATGTACCACTAAGTGGGAAAATTATATTAATCTGTATTATCATGTATGAACTCCCCTTTCATTTACTCCATTGATCAATGTCAGAAAACGTCCCTTTGTTTCGAAATATAAACATCATAGGTTTGCCTTCTTATTGTAAGGGTTTGGTTGTCTGGCAGGTTATGGGCAGTTATATGGGGGTATTGATTTTGCCATACAGGAGTCTTGGGGGTCTTTTGCACATATACAAGCAGTTCTATCTGAGCATTTACATCCATGGTTTGCATGAAATTCTCTGTGTGAAAGTAAACCAGCAAAAATGAACCCGATGTATTCAGGATAAGTGTGAAATCACCCTTAGTCTTCCAGATCTCGCTTTGACCTAGTTCCTGAACCTCCATTTATTTAATAGCCATTGTCCCTACATCGTACTATAGTACTATGTACTATATAGTACACAGTAAAAACATCCATTGTCAATATGTTATCCTTTAGGTGTTTATTCTGGGCCAGCTCGATAGATGGCAGTACTGCTGTGTGTGTTTGCAGGCTCTCAGTTCTGGCTGTTTAAGGACTTGTCTCTCCAGGATGGTTTCCCTCAGCCTCTGTCTGTTCTGGCTCCTGTGGGATCTGACGGGGTTTGGCAGGGCCTGCACTGGAACCCTGAAAAGGGAGTGGTGTGGGGGTCTCAGCAGGAAGGACTGGAGGAGGAAAGTGAGGCCTGGACAGAGCTCATTAAAGGAGGAGTGAATGGAATCATCGTGGAGAACGATGGTGAGGGAGAGTTTTGTGGCGCTGCTGTTGAAGCTGATTAGAATAAGAATATTCTGTTCCATAATGTCCAAAGTTATTCAGACACGCCTTCTAATCAACTTAATCAACTGGCCAGTCTTCAATTGACTGATCACACTGGACTGACCACACAGCCCACACAGTAGATCTGGATTGACCCATGATCTAATACTGCTGGACTGAGCTGGAGAGCTAGAACTAATCATCCAACTTCACTAATGCCCTTGTAGATGGACACAATCAAACCCTCACAACAATATTTTATCATTTTTATGTGTGTGCACATTTGTACAGCTTCCCATTCCTCATTTGTCTCCTTTCTTAATCAGGTTCCATCTACGTCTTCAAGGACTTTTCCTACTGGAAGTTTTCCCACCCAGGCTCTGCCCCAGAGGAGGGATACCCCAGGCCACTGGCCACAGATTGGCTAGACTGCCCTCACCCCTCCACATATCACTCCAGTGATATCTCTTTGACCTCCCTTATTGGTCAGCAGGAGCAACAAGGGCGGGAAACACAAGGCACAGTGGACCAGATCAGACATAAGGAGAGGGACCCTCAGCTTCACTGGGACTGTCCCTGTCGCAACAGGGCAGCACAGAGCAACAAGGGACATCATGGAGTGATTATGCTTACTCTCCTCTTGCTGTGTCTAACATACCGAGAGTCCTTGGCACTTTTGAACCCATGGTCAGACATTTTTATCTCTGGCAAATAAGAAAAAGAGTTTTAAGACATTCTAAATGATGAAACAAATATTAAACGTTATCTACCTTGTTGTGTATATTGAAAATATTTGAATATAGGAAAATGTTTCTTTTCAGTTTAAAAAAGCAGCTGGACTAGAGTGTTATGCCCCAAAGCAGGGGGTCACCAACCACACTCCTAGAGATCTACCTTCCTGAAGATTTTAGATTCAACCTGCCTTCTGAAGTTCTGATTACTGCCTTCAGAAGTTCTTGTTTGACTGAATGGGGTGTTTGATTTGGGTTGGTGTTGAAACCTGCCAGATGTCTCTGCATGGAGTTGTAGAGGTTCCTAATGGTGTCCTGTGATGATCCATACCATGCAGCTTGAATGTTCTCACTCGGTTCTACAGATTGTGCGGTAGGGGTGAAGTGTTCATTCAGTGTCCAATAGCATCCCACACATTTTCAATCAGGGACAGGTGATGTAGCTATTGGAATAGTCCACGCATGCATGCAATGGTCAACTCCATCAAGACAAAAGTTGGACTCCTCACTGCTGCAATTCTGAGTGACTCCATGACAGTCTGCCAATGGTGCAGGAACAGGACTCTTTGTGGGCATCAGTGCTGAATGTTCACAATCGTGGATGTTGGCTCACTCCGTGCATGTCGGTTCTCCCTCTCCTTGGTCTCTAAGGTTCTTTGTCACTGATGTGTGCCTTCTTCTATCTACTGCCATCAACAGCATACCAGTGATATCCAGAAAAATTGTTGTGGTGCAAAATTCAACGATAAGACCATTGTGCTTCGCAGAGCCCTATGTTAAACATACCCGCCATATTTTATGAGTGCAGCTATATTTTGACAGTAAGTGTAGGTAAAGGAAGCTCAACAGTGCCAAAGAATGCATTTATTATGTTCTTTATTAAGTTTTTATTTTATTTATAGTCAATGTGATGAAACAGGCTTAAATACAAACCTGTTATTTTTCAGGCTACTTTCCTTTTACAGAGGGTGACAGTGAGCTCTGCTTCTATTGGCTGGTTTATTTCATCAGTCATTGGCATATTAAAGCATCGTTTTAACACTGTAAGTATTCCAGAGTCTCACCAGAGTGTGCTGCTGTGCACTCGTTGTGTTGTTTCAGTGTGATGTACTGTTAGTAAGATGAAGAGATTAAAGCTGGTTAACTTTTTCCTTTTCTCCCACTTTTCCCCCAGTTTGCTTCGTTTTCAAGCCTTAGTGGTATAATAATAATAAGCTGGTTCTTTTCCTTTGGATGTGTGTTTAGCACTATTTCGGTCCAAATTGTTTTTGAGGGAGTGAAGAGGTGGTAAAGCCAAGTGTTAATCCCTGTTTGCTTGAATGCGTGGCAAGTTCTCAAGGTCTCATTTTACATTTCACTCTCTCATAGTCATCATCTAACATCCCTAGTGCAGTGACAGCATGCTGGATATGGGCCTCACCCACCTTGCTAGTGTGGTACTGGTGTGCTGACTATGGGCCTCATCCAAAATGCAGACACATATGGGCCAAATCTTGGCCACTGTTGGCACTTTTGGCTCAGATTTGGACCATATTTGGACCAAACATGCATTGTTCTCTGAGTAACATGCTGGATACAGGCCTCATTGGCCCATTTTCAGCACTGTTTTGGTTTTGCTGGATTTTCTTCACAGAGACATCAATTATTCAGTTACACCAAGAAAAAGGTGCCTTGGTGAAAAAGGTGAGTGGTTGTTAACTGTGGTAACACAACCTTTTTATACAGTGTACTTGTTAGTTCTGGACATTAACTATAGAGGCAAAAGAGATACGGAAACTGTAAGACTGGCAGCTTATTGTGTTATGTCTACTGTAATATCTATAGAATTGACATTGTAAAGTATGCAATATTGATGTACTGTATATTAATCAAAGGGATAGAAGAATGCATCTAAGATGGAAAAGCCAATGGATGAACAGAATAAAAAACATGGAAAACTCCAGAAATATGACCGACTGAACTTGATGTCCATATTGAGAGCATTCTTTGATTAAACTTAGTAAACAATCAATGACTCACAAGAGTTAATGATTTACGCCACGTGGTTGTACACATAAATCAGTTTCCGAAATGTTGCAATGTATGACTTTATTTATTAACAATTTATTAACAATTTATAAACTATACAAAGTTTATACAAACGTTAACTTTATTATTGTAATACTAGTGCATCTCAGATACAATACAATATTGTGGAAAAAATACATTTACTGTACGCTGATCACTTCATAAAAAACATTGGAGTCAGATTTTATATTCATTACATGTAAAGTGACATGTTTCATACATTTTCTCTTTTTTTCTTTTCTTTTTTTTTACTGTTGATCTGGATGCTTTATAGCTCATGAAAATCAGAAATTCAGAAACTTATTTAATTCAGGTTTGACTAAATTATAAACTAGTATCAAAATTAAGACAAAAGAAAAACTGTTTAAATGTAATGATTAGAAAATATGAGTTTTTTATTAAATTATGAATCAATTTTTTTTACAATATTTTACAATATATTTTTGAGATGCACTAGTATATTCACATTGTCTCATCTTTTAGAGAGATGTCGGCATTTATTGTAATCTGTAAGATCCTTGCTCAATATACATATTAATCTCATTATAGATTAATCTCATTATCTTAAACTAATGTGACTGGAAGAGTGACCGGTGAAAAGTAATCAACTGGCCAACAATCAACTTCTAGTTGAGTGTCATTATGGACTTTCCAAATCTGCAAAATCCCAATACTTGTAGATTTCCAGCTGCCAGTTTAGCCTCTGCTGCTGTTGCATCACTCTGGAAGACACAGGAGGAACTGTATAAAACAGTCTACAGCACAGGTGTCCTGTATGTAGGTAACCAGAAGCTTCTGAAGAGCTCTATCCACCATGGCTGCTCTATTCATCTCAACTCTGGTCTTTCTCAGCCTGCTGGTCATCAACCAGGCTGCTGACCCAAACTGTGAGAATCTCACAAAGCCACTGGTCCTGGAGGATGACTACAGTTCAGTAAGTGTGCTCTGCTACCGTCAATTAATATGAAGGACAATTTTCAAAGTCTGTCTATACTCAACTGTAATCACATGAGGCCAAACAAATGCTGGTAGGAGACTAGTTAAATAAATGGAGATGGTCTTTACATCTGATTGCCAAAATTCAAACAAGGCTTCTTCTGTTCTGACCAGTATTGGACAGACAGACTTTATTCTCAACAGGTCGTCTCCCAATGAATGTTCTGATGTTGATATATATATTTTTTAGATTATGGGGAAGTGGATCTTCACTGAAGGAATTGCTGATCATGATTTGTTCACAAACATCTTAAAAACAGTCAACAGCTCTTGGATTGAGTTTGCTCCCAGTCCCTTACCAGATACGGTCATTCTCAGACAGGGGAACATGCTGTGAGTTTCTCTGTTACCTTCAGAATTTCATATCTACTTTATTTTTCTTCAAATACAGTTTCTAAATATAAGCTTCGTCTGTGTCTTTCTGTTCCTCAGAAATGGAAAATGTGAGTTTCAGACCACCAATGCAACTGTCAAAAACAGCACCATTTATGCTACTGGTATGTAAGAAACATCCGTTCATCTGTTTTAGATTAAACATGGATTATAGATTATGTATCCACTGCTTATCGAGATAGCAAGTATATATCAGTTAAGATTTTTTAGTTGCTGTTGATTCTGCAAGATAAAAATAATGACTAAACTCATTTACAACAGATAACAAAAGAAAGATAAATTAATATTATAATAATATATATTCTGAAGAGTAAAATTAGCAATAAAAAGAAGCATTTTGTTTAATAATCTGCCCAAATGCTGTTGGACAGCCAAGAAAACACTGCACAAAAGTGTCCAGGGGCCAATAGTGGGTCACCAGCTACTGGGGCACCATCTGGGAATATCTGGCACATTTTATACTTTTTATATATAGCTCATTCATGATCACAATAGCATTCAAAAAGGTAAACTGTCAGGCTTTATATACGTTACACATAAAGTGCCATTTTTCGCTTTATGTATTTGCCAGTTTTTCTCTCTTTCAGTAACACACAAACTAGTTGAATGCTTTATGTTCAATCTTCAGGCTGCTACATGTGAGAGAATGACTTTGATGGGCTTCACAAGTGGAAATATTAATGTAAATGTTGTTCATAATGAACTACACAATTTCTAATAAAAAAAACTTCATTATTACATTTTTTAATATGTTTGAAGATCCAAACATTTTGGTTCTGTGAGATCTGGCCCCAGTCAGTGACCTCTTTTCAATACAGTGATGTGAAAAGGTGTTTCAGTGCCGGTTTACATGCAACATCCTCTAGTATTTCTTAAACGTTTATTTGTGGGTTTTCTAAATATCAAATAACCTGTACTCAGCCAGATGTTCTATCTATTCCCAGAGAAAGACGTTGTGTCGGAAGGTGATTTTCTGCCATCTTGTTCTGGCTGCCACACTATCAGCTTCACCAGCCAGACACAAAATCTGACTATCAAGAGCCTCTACTTCTTCAGTAAGTCACTTTGCACTTTTACACTGCAGCCCTTCACTGGTTGGCTTTAAAGGCAAGTGTCGAAATTAAATGCAAAAAGTGTTCTAGTGTGGTAGCCAAGTGGATACAAATGGGTGAATTACATACTAGTGTATAGCATGTTCCTTTCGTTAAAACGTCAAAATGTAATGAATTATGAATTTAAAACCCTGTTGTGAATGTGAAAGACGAGGGCTCAGTTAAGAGCACTTCATATTTTCTCAACGATCTATTCTCTAATGGTTTATTGTGCCCATAAAGCACATTATTTGCACACTAAACTTACAATGGAACCCTATCACTATTAACGTGTATGTAGTGCAGAACCACTCAGGGTCTGTCATATAACTGTCAGACAAAGGACTTTAACCAGGATCCTGTACACGCCTGATGAAACATTATAGGTCTTAGAAAGTGGCTTTGAGATCAGTCTGGATGTTCAGATAAAAGTAAATCAGAACTGTAGATCCAGATCAACAGTCTCAGGCTCAGATTATACACTTAGAATATGGTTATAACAGTGACATACAATCACATATTTATGTATGTTTGCTATTTCAGCGAGGAGTCCCAAACCATCTGAATCGGACATGGATCAGTACTGGAAACAAGCCACATGCCTTGGATTTAAAAAAGAGCCGCAGTACTCCTACGACGGTGTAACCGGTCAGTATTGACCACATGGTTTTAGTGTTAAAGGCTTTATTTGGCACACGTAAACATTAATAGATACATGATCTATAGCCCATGTGTTCACTGCTGCTTCTGCTCTTTTCTCTTTGTAGAATACTGCCAAGATGGCAAGAACAGCTCATCTACAGACCAGAAGAAACCTGAGCTCAAAAAGGAGGAATGAAAAGTGATCGATCTTGTACCTGTTGATGTTTTGTTTTCAGCCCTGTGGAGACACAGTGTCCTTTGACCAAATGTACCAGCAGATCTGTTGCATTATAAACACTGAATAGAGATCAATGGCATGTAATGATTTACAGTGTGTCTGGTAAACTTCTTGTATCCGTCTACATTCTCTAGTCTAGCTCTTATTATTTCAGTATCGAGTTTATATTGTGGTATGAGTGTATTGTTCATACACGCAGTTCAAAATTGATGCAAAATAAACACTTAATGATGGTTGTCACAGTTCAGAACACTGAAATGAAGTTTGTTTTAGTTTAGAATGGGAGACCAATCACCAACCTCATGATGATGAGGATGCATCAAGCACTAGAGGGAATACATTCATTTCTGGGCATACAGACACATGTACACACACACACACACACACACACACACACACATGATATCCATGTTCTACATAAACACACATCTTGTCATGTGTAAGTCCTGTTACACTCCGGTCATCCCCTCACATCTGTGTTTTGCCAACAAATATGAAATTGAACCTATAGTTGTAACTATTTGGCCACTTTTCTTGAACATTTTGCAATGTTGGATGTCTTCCAAATGTTTGTTGGGAAATCCAGAAATAATTGTTAATTGCCTTATAGTTCAGTCCCCCGGACCAGAGTTCAGAGCAGGAGGGAGGCTCTGTGTTAAATAGTTTAAAGTGCAAATGCCGGACCCTCTGCATGGCCGAAGCATTTGAAGAGCTCTGTCCACCATGGCTGTCCTGTTCAGCTTCACTCTGGCTTTTCTCAGCCTGCTGGCTGTCAGCCAGTCTGCTGACCCAAACTGTGAGGATCTCATAAAACCACTGGTACTGGAGGATGAACGTTCAGTAAGTTTATCCATTAAGCTCAAAAATAAAGGTTGTTATTATTATTATTATTATTATTATTATTATTGTTGTTGTTGTTGTTGTTGTTGTTGTTGTTGCGTTGAGTTATACTCCGCATTCCAAATTATTATGCAAATTATATTTTTTCTCTTCTTTTCCTAAAAGGTCAATGCAAATGAACAAACCTACCAATAATAACAGTATTTTTCAAAAATAAATTCAAAATGCACCGCTCCAAATAATTATGCACAATGGAGTTTCAAAACATTTTGTAGGCTGTTGAGTTTGCAGCATTAAGAGTCATATTAGTAATCAAAAGCTGTTTCAATCATAAACGTCTCAACAGGCCAAGTTACATGTTAACATAAGACCCCTTATGTTAACATAAGACCCCTCCACTTCAGAGCACTTCCTGCTTCAATCAGCAGAAAGATGGTCGAGATGCTGATTTCCTTTTCCAGCAGGACTCAGCACCTGCCCTCAGTGCCAACACAAATACTGCTTATGAAATATTCTAATAATTAGAAAAACTGGCTTTCTGCTTTTCATTGGGATGTAAGTCATACTGATCAAAAATAAAATAACTCTTGAAAGTGTTTACGATACATGTCATGAATAGACATTGTTTAGCTATTTATTCTACAACGCCAACACTGCAAGATGATTTGTTGAACACAGATCATCTCATATTTTCATTACTGCGTTTTCAGATCATTGGAAAGTGGGTTTTCAAAGAAGGAATCACTAATAGCCCAATACTTGGAAATGTCTTCAAATCATTGAACAGCTCTTGGATGGAGTTTAGTCCCAGTTCTCTCAAAGACACATTTGTTCTCAGCCAAGCGACCATGATGTGAGTTCCTCTCATACCAGCAAATCAGCAGACAGGGTTCTGAAGTTCTTTACAGAAGGGTTCTTTTGATTTTGTGTGTCCTTGTCCCCCTCAGACATGAAGTGTGTCAGTTTACCAGCATGAACGTGACTTACAAAAACAGCACTTTTCATGCTTCTGGTGAGTCCAACTGTTGTTTATCTTCTAAAGTGTTTTGTATGTTTGTCCCTGTGACCTTCAACCTGACCTTGTAGAAAATAGACTTTCTATAACAGACCAGTCTAACTGTACACGATTCGGCATGCAGGCCAAGTCATGTGCTTATGTGCCAACATGTGTAGAGCAGAGTGGGCACCGGTCATGGCCAGCCTGGTATCAAGAGGAATGTGTTGGAAATGTATGTCGATCTTTGGGAATATGTGCAAATTACTGATTCAATGTAAACAAACAAAAATGAAATGAATAGAGAATATTATAAAGTTAGTTAGTGTATTTATTTGAACTCCACCTCCATCTAAACCTAATGCTTACCCTACCCCTAAACATAACCAAGAAACAAACGAGAAAAACAAAGTAAACAGACAATGTGACCCATTTACCGCGTCTGCATGAGTTTCTGTCCATCAGTTTCTTAGTTTCATTAGTTTAACTGGGATTTGATGCCATTTTGAAGCTTCTGCATACCCTCCACTAAGCAGGCGTACCTGTCTTTTCACAGTGCACAACATAACGACAGTCATCGATTTACTGCCATCTTGTTCTGACTGCTTCACCCTGAGCTTCTCCAGACAGATGGCGAACGATACGATGAGGTCACTCTACTTCTTGAGTAAGTCACTTTGATCTTTTCCGCTTCAGAAATTCACTGGTCAACAAAGGCCATTTCAGCTAGATGTACCTAAAACATCCTTCCTCAAAGCACCAGTTGAAAAGTCCAGCTCAGGATCAGCCTTCAGATGATCAAACCTCGTTTCTGGGCTTTTGCTCCTGACCAGCATAGTGTGTCTGAGGCAATTCTGGAATAATAAGAGAAGAACAGTAACGTTTTTTGTAACAAAATATGCTTATTACAGCCACTTAAATGACATAATACATGTTATAGAGTATAAGGGATGTTTACAGACATTAAATCAAAAAATGTTTATAAATATTTATTACCAATACAAGGTACAAAGCAAGCACATTCCTGTGTTAACGTTAGTGAAGTTGTGCAGTATATTTTCTAATAAAATTCACATCTTGATACGGAAGTACATATAAACTTTCTGCAGAACATTTAGTTAAAACAGGACTGTTTCTAAGTTAACCCATTCAGAATGTCTGCTCTACTTTCTTTCTTTCTTTCTTTCTATCTTTCTTTCTTTCTTTCTTTCTTTCTTTCTTCTTACATTTCTTTTCCTTTACAAAGTACAAAAAAAGACAGAATGACTAAAATATTAAATCATTTAAAAATCATTTCATCCACTGAAACCTAGTGAAATATGAACCCTGCTGAAGCAGAGTGTGCTGCTCCTGAATGAAGGCACCAAAAGATGGCACTGTATGCACACTTATCTTCACAGATGTCGTTCATGGAGGAGGCTGTGCAATAAAAAATATATATTTATATAAACAGTTCATACATTACACATATATATAATGTATGTACTCGTATGTAATGTATGTTAAGTTGTATTCAAGTTTCTATAGTGCTGTCATATTTGCACATAACACAACTGAGACAACTGAGACACCTCACTCTGTCCCTCCCTGGTCACATGTGACTTAAGCTACATGGTTTCAGGTGTGAATGGGTCTACTTCTCTCATACTGACCACTGGATGTTCAACATGACACCTGTCTGAGGACGTGAGAAATAGACCTGTTGCTGTTCACAAAGATGGCCGGAGCTCTAAGATTTCTAACCTCTTATATCCGAGTTTCATTTCTATAACGTTGATCCCATGAAAACATTTAACAAAACATTTGCAGGAATGTCAGGCCTGTCCTCACTTTTGGGAGATACTGTGTGTCATCATTGTCACCACCACCTATAAGAGCATCTTGTATCCGTCATTGCAGCAAAAGAATCCAAAGCGCCTGAGTCTGCGGTGGATACCTACAGGAAGCAGGCTGCATGTTTGGGCCTTAAAGAAGAACCTCAGTTCTCCTATGACGGTGTAACAGGTCAGTAAAAGCTATAATAGAAGAATGTATAAGTACTATGTTTAAAAGATGAATGTGCAACTATCAGGGAAATGTTCTGCTCCAGTTTTGGGGGGTAATTTTATAGTTTGGACACACAGACTAGTGATGGTATGAGGGAAGCTGAATGCAATCATCATCTCCTGCTCTTTTCACTCTTTCTCTTCGCAGAGCTGTGTGACAAAACTGACACTGAAAGCCAGAGTAAACCTGAAGCGGAAAAGAAGGTTGATAAGAAGATGTCCTGACCATGTGTATTCAGTTCTCGTTACCTGCTGGGGTGCCAGGACTAATTTTTACTCTTTTTAAATGTCTTTTAAATGACTTTCTCTTTTTCCAATAAATCTTATTTCATGGTATAAATCTCTCAGTGTTTCTTCTGGAATGAAGAGTTGCTGGAACGTTGCTGTGAGGGTTTGACCACATTTAGCCACAAAAGAGCATCAGTGACGTCAGGTCATGGTCGATGTTTAGTTCTGTCAACCCAGCTCTTCCTAAAGGTGTTGGGTGGATATTCGTACAGGTACCAGGTACCTTCTACTGAAAGCCTGGGAGGTTCTTTGCTAGAATCTTAATGCTAGATGTTGTTCCTGAGATCTGCTAGAGCCATTGTCCCAGTTCCCCAAAGGGAACCATGGGAATCACTGTAGCCTAAACTTCCACATCTTTCCTAGCTCTTCTCTCACCCCTTGGTGTTTCCCAAGCATTTCGTGTTCTTTGTCCCTGATGTATGACATGGGATTCAACATCTGTCATTTTATGGCCCTCTTGTGCTACTTGTCCATAAAACCATAAACATATGACCTGCTTGTGTATATATATATATATATATATATAAATCAGCTCCTCTGATCAGCCCTGGTCATTCTCAGTACTGCAGTGTCACTGCTGGACCGAGAACAGTCCACCAACCAGAAATATCCAGCCGACAGCATCCTGTGAGCACTGATGAAGGACTAGAGGATGACCAACACAAACAGAAACAGATGAGCAGATAGAGGAGCTTATGTCTCTGACTTTACATCTACAAGTTGGAGACACTCGGTAGGAGTGTCTAATAGAATGGACAGTGAGTGGACACAGTGTTTAAACACTCCAGCAGCACTGCTGTGTCTGATCCACTCATACCAGTGCAACACACCCTAACACCACACCACCATGACAGTGTCACGACAGTGCTGAAAGTGACCACCACCCACATAATAACTGCTGGGTGCCCAAAGCTCAAAGTCCATGAAGTCCATGCCTTGACAGCCCAATGACGGTTTGAAGGGTGTCTTCACTATATGCCACGTGCTTTCAATGTTATGACAGGTCTGGTGGGTGGACACTCTTGCTGGGATTGGCAACCCTGAGCAATCCGACCACGCCCACCTGCAACTCATGCATGACAGCAGGTAGGAGGAAGGGGGTGGAGCTACAATGTGCGCACTGAAGTTGGTGCGCGAGGAGATGAATGGATCAGCCTGCTCTGAGGTTCTCCACTCCACAGGAACCGGTTTCGATGTGTTTAGACGGGAAGGAATCATCGAGACCAGGACTGTATCTGGACTGGAGTCCATACTGTTAGATCTGTGGTCGTGCAGGTGGTCGAGAAGGAGGTCGTGCGTGGAGTGAGATGAGGTGCTCCCGTTATGGTCAGCTTTTACCGACAGTTCTGACCATCTGTGGATGTATGCTGCTGCTGAGCTCCTGGCGCTCTGCAGAACCTGGTAAGCCCAGAGAACATGAAACTGACCTCCAGTTCTTCTTTTGATCTTCTCAGAACCTGACCTAATGACACCTGTGTGATGAGTGCAGTTAAAGGATCTGAAAGAGATCGTTGCTTTCAATTTTTTTTTATATATATCATAACTAATATCTGAACTTTACATCTCAAACATCTGCTCAAAATGCTGCTCTCATAGCTCCATGCATGTCTGAATGGCTGGAGTCAAATTTAAAACCTGCTGAAACATCTCCCCTGGCCAGAGTCAAGCCGGTTAAGCTGGTTGACCAGTGCCTTTAAACCGCCTCTTTAGGGTTTAGATGGTCTACCATTATGATCAAGCCAGATGACCAGAGACTATCACGAGCATGCAGGTTTACCAGTTTGACCAGCATGAGCAAGGTGGTTCAGCAGATATATTCAACAGACCAGTTTTTCAGGCACTTTTGCCATCAAAGCCCATATAATACCATCAAAGGCCATTAAAGAAAGACAATCATGGACAATTTGAAACCAGTTATCCCTAAGCTCTTCAAAATAAAGGTGCTACAAAGTGTTCTTTCCCATAGAAGAACCATTTCTTGTTCCATAAAGAGACATTTTTGATAATAAACTATGTGTGAAAAGCCTTTTAAAGGTATGAAGATATGTATGCAAAGGTTCTTTATTCATTTAAAGGTTCTTCACACTCACATCTCTTTAAAAACGTGGTTATTCAGGAATCCAGTTGTAACCATATGTAACAACCTTATTTTTAGGAGTGAACTTTATCTCTGAAGGTCACAGAACTTGGGTGGACACCATGATATCATTGTGATTACATACATGATGACAGTTTGTGAGTGTATCGCCATTGTAGCTGTAAAGTGAGTTTACTTTCAAAATGGAGTTTAATATGCAGAGATTATTTTCCAAAAAATGAAGTCTAACGTTCTAAAATGAGATTTTCTGAAAATCAGCTGTGTAGGACGGTAGTAGTAGAGCGTGAAGGACCTATAAATAGGTTAAAAAGCCTTGGTCTTCAAACATGGTTCTTTACGGAATCATCCCAGAGCTGAACTAATGCTTTAATACTGAATGAGCAGTTTGAGCTTTTTAGTACATAGTGCTGGACTCTTATAGAGAAGCTTTACGTACAGATCTGATCTGATCTGATCTGATCATGACTTATTTTGACTCTACCAAAGTTGTAGGAGTATGTATTTAGACAGATCATTCAGAAGTTGCGTACACACAGAAGATAAATGGACATCCCAAGGTGTGGTACCCTCTTCACATCCTATGATGTTTTGAAATGTGTTCAAGCATAATCTAGGCATTTGAAAACTTCCATGGGTTAACTATCCTTAATGTATTCTTAATGTTTTGGATTGAAAAGCAATGAGGAAAGCAGCTGAATCGTCCCATTTTGCAACCCAAATAGGCGAATGACTGGCGAAGCACTGGAGTCAACAGGAAAAGTACTACCTGCAAATTGTTTGTGCAAATCGTGAAACACAAGGCAACAGTAAAGACAGGCCCTTAAAATGATTGGTAATTTTAATGTTACGTTTGGTTTCCTGTAAGCAAATGTGTGCAACACAAAGGGGGTTAAGAAAAGGGAAACAGGATCTATGCCCCAGTAATTAGCATCTAAGATGTACTGTAGATGTTTGTGTACTGAATACTGATCATAGGTTTACACACCCAGGAGTCAAGTTTAAACAGTGCTTTTAAAAGTTCAAAGGAATATACATGCTTTTCCGGTTTCTCTTTTAGGAATCAGTAACCTTCACATAAGGTTCTAAACATGTCATATAAAAAATTAATACTCTGAATAGAGTTGGACCATATGACTAAAAACTCAAATATGCTTTAGAGTAATGGTGACAAAGCATCAGTATTTCTTTGTAACATTTGTAACATCCTAAATATTCAAATCGTAAATATCTGGGTGTGTCTGACTGATACATGTTTTTCATAATATATATTATCGCTCTCTTGGTGGTATTTGACTGACCCAACAAATTGCACAGGATTAGGTTGTTTGAGATGGTGAAATAAAGTTGTCTTGCTTCTCCTTTAATTACAATGTTTCTACGCAATAATACATAAGCCAATATTTTTAATTTGATATTTAAGGATTTTGTGATAAATGTATTTCTTATATTTCTTCATGTTACTGGTCTCAAACATTCAGCAGGTATGTACATTAAAACTTCAGTTAATGATGGCCTACTAGCCCAAACTGACACTGATGGAAGGCTTGGACTCCAGTAGCTGCCTACTACTGGACTTGGATTAGCCACCCACCGTGTACTGGAAAGCTGCCCATCTGCCATCACCAATTATGTATTATTAAATTTACATGGACCTTAATAATCATATAATGACCACCGTCAAACCATTATCATTACAGCATGTCATGATATTCCTAATGCCCTCTGTGTATCAAAGATTGAGGTAAAATAAATCATATTGGACCGATAGAACCTGCTGCAGCTTGATCTTACATGGAAAATCCATTTTACTTTTGTATCAAACAGCAAAAAATTCATTAAATTTATGCCTTGCAGTGTCAATATTGTGCGTGCCAATGTTGTAATGGTGAATGCTCTTCGGTCATAACGGGGAGAGTTTGTATCAAAATACACCATTGGGCTTTAGAACAGGATCAGAGCTGTGTCTGAGTTTGATCTTGTTCTGCTAGAAACAGAAGCAGCAACCCTCCAAAGGGTCTATGAAAGGCTGCTGAGAGCTGAGCAACGTGGAGAAGCCTTGTCATATAAGCTGCTGCAGGTGCTGGAGAACCTGCAGAACCTGACCTTTACAACTAATCTGACGTCCAACAGCTCCTTGGGTAGGTCTCACCTTCACTGTCACATAATGTGCAATTTGTCACCCAAACACCTCTAATCTGCATGCTCTTGCGTTTTGCAGATGCATATCCGCAAAGTGTGTTATCTGTACACCCCAATGCTCTCCTATACCTGCCCCACCTGAGAAAGCACCAGAACAGCCTGAGGCCCATGGTTCACCTCGGCCAGGGTCGCAATGGAGGTCAGTATCTCAAACGCATGAACATCTACTTATTGGGTGCCTTCACCACTCAGCCATCCTGGTGTCAGCTTCATCTTCTGAAAATGGATGCTTGGGTGTGTGTGTGTGTCTTTACAGTGTCCCTAGTGTTAGGCATACCCACAGTGCGCAGACAGAAGGAGAGTTACCTGGTGAACACAGTGAGCTCCCTGCTCTTTGACCTCACAGCCGAGCAGAAGCTGGACACTGTCATCGTTGTCTTTGTTGCAGAGGTAAGCCTGGATTCTTGTTCTGGATTCATATTCATTTTCACATTTATGAGTATCTTGTGGAGAAACACCTCCACCTCCAGTCTCAACGATGTGTTCTGCAAATCTGTGGAGCTTCTGTGAGCCTGCGATAAAGGCTGTTTAGTTATGATGTAGTGAGTACTGAAGACCTGTCCATTACTCTGCCTTCGCTGTGCACGTTGATGTGGCAGGCGAGAAATTTAGACGTAAGTGAATCTAATTGATGCAGAAGAATAATCTGGCTGTGCGTCATTACAGAAACCAGTACTGATTATTTGGTAACCAGTTTGTGGACTGCCAAAGGGTTTGATTTTAGTATTTGTGAAACTGATGCTAATTGTGGAAGTAATGAAGTTATGAAAGGGAAGAACTGACGTGGAAGGACATGTTCAGGGTTTAAGTGGTTCTTCTGTGAGCTTGTCTCTGATATGTCTCTGATAAGCTGTCATACTGCAAGCCTTTGAACTGTCTGCTCATTCAGAGAAATATAGGAAACATCATGAATGAAGCACAGCAGTTGATAATCCAGCAAATGGCAACTACAGGATTGTGAGGTGGTTGCTATGGTATACTAGATGGCTGCTGTGCAGTTGTTGCTATGGTGGTTTGCTATAGTAATTATGGTATTACAGAAGATAGATAGATAGATAGATAGATAGATAGATAGATAGATAGATAGATAGATAGATAGATAGATAGATAGATAGATAGATAGATAGATAGACAGACAACTCTTCATTTTCAGGAATCACGGAAAGATAATAGTCTAGTTTAACAGGAAGATCTTGTCAGACAAAGAATGGAGAAGCACGGTTGTTATAAGGACAGCCTGCAGTTTCCTCCTCCTAATCTGAGCAGGTTAACAGAAGAGGAATGTGTCAACGCCCATGCGCGTGTTTCTGTTTCAGCCACCAGCCAGACTTTCAGGCCCAGCCCACTCACAGCTCACAGTCTACTGGGCGTTGTTTCTTCTGCAGCAGGGGCACTCCTGCTGCACTCGTCTAGCTGGGGTCAAACGGCCTTTGCACACACAGCAAAGTCTCCGGTGCTGAATTAACTGATAATGTGTTCGTTCTGGTGCTGCCACAGTTAATAAACACTGAAGGTGTTCATTTGACACTGTGATAATTAAACACATGGGGTTTTTCTTCGCTGCGGAAGAATAACAAGATAAAGTGGCCCAGGAGAGTCGTGTTCCTTCAGAGCAGGATGTGTTACAACCTATGTAGGTTTATAGGCATAACAGGCATAATATATTAGGTATTAGAGCTGGGAAATATAATTAATTCTTAGATGATGGTTTGGGGTATTTTACTGAATCAATCACAGTTGGCTGAACTGAACCCGGACAAAACGAAGCGTAGCCAAAGACTGAATACTGAAAATGGTTTTTCATAAAAGCATTGAAATTTTTACACCCCATGTCACATATTTTAATTGCTGACAATTCAGCATAATAATGTCAGCAAACAAAACTATTTTTAGTATTAGTGTTTCTGTATACCAAGTACTGTTCTACCAGTGGAATTTGCCATTGCTGTAGTTTGTTAACAGTAGGTTTAGGTTGCCCAGCAACATAACATCAAATATTATTCCGTGCACAGTGCTTGTAAATTCAGAAATAATGCAGTTCAGTGTTGATGTCTGTTGATGAAGTGGAGGTTGCTCTGATGTTTACTAAGTGGGTGCTTGCTTGTGGGTATGGATACATTTTATTCTGTGAACAGCACAGTGCTTCTGATTGCTAAATCAGAACTAAATCAATTCAGTGCTGATTAATGTTGATGACGAAAATGTGGCTTCTTAGTGAATTAAATCGTGTGCTAATCAGATAGTAAGGATTTTGGGGAACATGCATCAGTACCAGTCCATAAATAAACATATCAATCAAAGTTTATTTGTATAACGCTTTTTACAACAAGGGAGATGTCACAAAGCAGCTTTACAGAAATCCAGGTCTAAGCCTCAAATGAGCAGCCAGCAGGCAAACATATGAGAAGCTTGTTTAAAGCCGCTGTGAAAAAAAACTCAAATTTAATTAGTGACTAAATAAGAGTTGTGTGCACTCAGCCTTAAAATTAAACTAGATGTCTCACGCAGCTCCACCAAAGTTCCATAGTGCAGTAGCGGCATTCCAGCCCAGAGTGGCAATGATGCTTTTCTCCATATCCAGTCAGTGGAGCATCAATATGATTCTGAAGGTGCAATCAATAAATTGATACATAACGTTGCTTTACATTTACTCTTCCTCTCTGAAGCTTTCATAACATCATACAGCTAATCATGGTGCCTCTACAGGGGTTGGACACTGTAACACCTGTCATTGTAGTGTGGGAGGATTCATAGCTAAATTGTAGCAGCCTGGTGGCCTATCTTCATTAATTGCACATTGAACCAGTAAGAGCAGAGTGTGAAGGTTCAATTAGCAGGTAAGAGCACAGTTTTGCTCAAAATACTGCAATGCACACAACATTATGGGGGACATACCAGAGTTCAAAAGAGGACAAACTGTTGGTGCACGTCTTGCTGGCGCATCTGTGACTAAGACAGCAAGTCTTTGTGATGTATCAAGAGCCACGGTATTCAGGGTGATGTCAGCACCACCAACAGGATTAACTGTGGACGCAAGAAGAAGCTGTCTGAAAGGGATGTTGGGGTGCTAACCCGGTTGTATCCAAAAAATGTCAATCACAAGGCCCTTGTACACCATACTAATCAATTGTTGTGGTCTAAAACCAGGTGTTTCAGTTTCATTGTCCAACCCCTGTAGATCTGACTCAAGTTCATGTGCCCCCTCCTGAAGTGATGGTCCACTCAGATGTTTTGATCACCTGAAATTCTATTATTCTGTTTCACTACAAAAGTGGCTCTATAAAAAGATCCATTAGACGGTTGTTCTGGTTTAGCAGATCTAAAGTGGTTCTTCAATGTTATTGCTCCCAGAACACTCTCTATTTTTAGGAGTTTTACTGCATCTATTGCTTATTTCTGAAAAAATGCTCATATCCGTTTGCCATTCCATCCCTTTCAAAAGTACTTATTCATTCCTTTTTTATTCCTTACTCCTTTCCTGTTTTCGTCTCTTAGTCACAACCTGTTACTGTTTCCTTCACAGACCGACGCCGCATTTGTGAGCAGTGTTGCAGACAGCATTCAGAAGAAGTGAGTGATAGTTTCTCTTTCACGATTTAACAACATTCATCCTGTGATACCCTGTATGGGGCTCCTCCCTGCATAACTTCATAACTAACACAATAAGAAAAGGAACGTTAGTTATGTAGAGTAGCTGCTAAATAACGTCACAGTGGCGCAAAAACATCTCCAAAAATACAACTTTGCAGGAGGAGAAAAAAGCATTTTGATCACATTAAAAACTGAAAGCAACAAAAATGGAGATACAAGGTTTTTGCCTGGCAATGACAATTTAGTAGTGATTATATGATTAATAACTCCCTTATGAATATGGACTTATTCCACATTTACGGCCCTTGCTGCCGTGCAGAGAGCAGCACTGTGTGGCATCATGCAGTAGAGTTGCAGTAGAAAGTCTGAAGTCAGAAGGATGAGGATGATGATGAGGATGAGGATGAGGATGAGGATGATGATGAGGATGAGGATGACGTTGAGGATGATGATGAGGATGAGGATGATGATGAGGATGAGGATGAGGATGGCACAAACAGCCATGAATTCAGACACCACGAATGCCACACGAGTGCATAATTACTGCTCAAATAAATGTGTAGGGCTTTTCCCAACCTGATAAACAGCTTTCATTAATTAAACCAAGCATCTTGATACTCTTTGCTTTAATGTGTACTAAACATTTTATTTAAGAATTCTAATATTTACTTTCCTTCAGCCGAGTGCTTTACTTTTGGAATATCATAATTATTAGTTTTATAATTAGACTCCAAAACAATAAATAAAATTTGCATGAGATCGAAAAAAAACTTTCATAAAGTAAAAATATTATATTTCAATTTATTTGGGGTCATTTTCAATTTCATGAAATGACACAATGTAAAGAACAGTTGTCAGATTCACATTTTATCAAGTGAAAACCGTGAAAACATGGCTTTTGTGGGACTGTGATGATTAAAATAATAATAATCATTATATATATAAACACCAATTTAATACACAAGATCTGATAACATACTTCTTTTAATTGTTTTGCTTTTGGTTTTATAACTATATATTACATACCTACACCTGTTCATTTCATCAAATAAAGAACAAAGTACACCTTTACTGTTGATACCCTCTTGATTTTCCCTGTATTTTGTGCCAACAGTAGTTTACAATAACTCTCTCACAGCAAGTTCAACACAGCTACATCTTCCCCTTTCAGACCTGAGTGCCTGTGAACTGATCTTATTAATGAATTAAACAAACATTTAAATTTAAAACTAATCTTACAACACCAATGCACAAATATACACCCACCCAAACATTCTAGCTTTCATAATTTAAAATTGAATTAATAGTTTGATTTTCATACTTTATACTTAAATATACAGTTTGATTTTCATACTATATAATTAAATATAGTTTGATTTTCATACTTTATAATTAAATATACGGTTTGATTTTCATATTTTATACTTAAATATACGGTTTGATTTTCATACTTTATACTTAAATATACGGTTCAATTTCCATGCTTTATACAATGAAAACATCCAAATACCTCCAAAAGCCAAGCATACAGTAGAACTCTTATTACAGCTGTGAAAAGGTTTAAACTGGATCTTTGAAAAGTTTTGGGAAGTGTTTGGAGTTTCATTACAGGAAAGGTGTGAGAACCTGTGGAAGGAATCTGACACACTTTAGAAACAGTAGGCTGATCATGTGTCGAGGAAATAAATCTGTTATGAGGTTCGACACTAATCCTGTGTGGACTAGCGACCATTGTCCTAGAGAGTGTCATGTTGTCATAGTGTGTGTGAGAATCTGCATATGAGGCAATAGATCGTGTAAAAGTGTGTTTTTAAATGTCTTCTTTATCTACATGCTTCTGCTGAACACTCGTCCACCTGTTAACTGCCACATCATATGTTTGTTCTTCTGTGTCTTGTAGTTTCCCAGATGATGTGAGGTCAGGCCTGGTTGAAGTCATCTCCCCCTCTCCATACTACTACCCAAACTTCACCAACCTGAAGGAAACCTTCGGCGACTCAAAGGAAAGGGTCAGGTAGGAGTGACCTCACATCTCCTCACCTGCATTAGTGCACGCGTTAGTGATTATTAGTGACATTATGTTTGCATATGGGAAATGCTTACACTTGTCTTCTTGTGGTTACAGGTGGAGGACAAAGCAAAACCTGGACTACAGCTTCCTTATGCTGTATGCTGAAAATAAGGGCACATATTATGTTCAAGTAAGAGCCTACAAATACCAAAACCATATCAGCTGCTACACTATATGGACAAAAGAAATGGGACACTTCCCAACTCTTTCTCCCAAAATCATGGATACCAGGGATACTCAATTTTGGTGTATTACCGTGAGGATTTGATTGCATTCAATGCAGAATATCAATAAGGTCAGCATGTTATTTGATGACCAACCTACCTCCACTTCAACTCCCAGCTCAATGCAAGGGGCTTTGTTCCCCTCTAGCCCATGCCTGGTATTATACAGATTCATATATATCTGTGAATGCATTCCTTACAAGTTGTGTCCACAAACATTTGGACACATAGTGCTATTTAATCTACTCTGCTGTTACATGTATCAGATTTGTCATTGATTTAATTTGATTTATAAAGAATAACATCAATGCCAGTAGTTTGGCTTTGATCATACTCCACTCTTCGGTGGTCTTCATGGTTGGTCCGAGAGTAAAGCTAGCATAGGCACTGTTTTTTTTAGAAAGAGAGGTAGAAAGCTCAAATTACACATGCTTATGGTCACGCAGGTCATTAATTCCTTTAATTGCAGATTTATAAGGGGACTTTAACTCTCCAGCCATTAGTTAATACTATAGAAGACAACTATTATAAATGAAGCTATGAAATTGGAACACTACTGGAGCCAAATTGGTTTTCATAGAAGAGATTCTCTAATGTATGAGATTGGCTGATTAGTTTGAATAAATCAGTTGGGCTTCATGTACGAGTTCTGTAGTTTGGGAAAAGAGTGTGAGGAGTTGAAATATGGCCCACCTTTATGGGCTCCTTCAGTTTGTAAAGTGTGTGTCTGTGTTTCAGCTGGAGGACGATATTGTGGCCAAATCAGGATACCACCAATCGATAAAGAAGTATGTCCAAGAGGTTCTCACAGAGCAGTGGCTTTACCTGGAGTTTTCTCAACTGGGCTTCATTGGTAAGTTTTTCTTCTCTTCTATAATATTCACTTCTGTCTCTCTTCTCTTCTCTTCTCTTCTCTTCTCTTCTCTTCTCTTCTCTTCTCTTCCTCTTCCAATATTTTCACTCCTCTTGTTTTTCTCTTCTGTTTCACTTCTCTTCTGTTTCTTTTCTCATCTCCTCTTATCTTTTCTCTTCTCTTCTTTCTTCCTCCTCTTCTTTTCCCTCCCCTTCTCCTCTCTTCACCATTCTCCTTCAACAGATGAAGCTCCACAAAGCTGCTAGTGTAGAGTAGGCAGTTCTCGTTCCTATCAGAGTGTGGCTCTAAGACTTAGACTTGAGCTCACTGTGTGGTCGTCATTTGATGAAGTTAGTCTCATCAGTTCAGGGGTTTGGTTGGGTTCTGAGTGAACACTGGAACACTGATCTTTGTCTCTGTGGTTCTCAGGTGTCCTGTAACGTTCAGGTTATAGGCAAAGTGGCGTCAATAGTTACAATAGCACACAGTTTCATTCCAACCCAGTTTCCACAAAAGGGGTAAAAAAAAAACGCCACACTGAAGTAAGACGACACCATCGAAGGAATCTTCTGTTGTCTGTTGTTAAAGAAGACACACACACACACACACACACACACACACACACACACACACACACAAACACAAACACAGACATTTTCAT
The DNA here is from genome assembly GCA_034509495.1 of Acestrorhynchus altus. Taxonomy (NCBI): domain Eukaryota; kingdom Metazoa; phylum Chordata; class Actinopteri; order Characiformes; family Acestrorhynchidae; genus Acestrorhynchus; species Acestrorhynchus altus. The sequence goes on along the minus strand of CM067512.1, from coordinate 3,617,845 downwards.
TCTCACACTCAAATCAGAAGACCAATATGTTGTGGTTTCCTGTCACCAGAAATGAAAAGAAGAAGTGAACACACACACACACACACACACACACACAATCTGAGCTTTTCTAAGAAAAAGTAACCATCTCTTGGTTTCTCCACCCACCTGCAAATTTCTCAGTGACTGTGTGTTGGTGTTTACAGGTAAGCTTTTCCGAGCCACAGACCTGCCAGGGATTGTGGAGTTCATTCTGATGTTCCACAAAGACAAGCCCATTGACTGGTTACTGGATCATATCCTCTGGGTCAAAGTGTGTAACCCAGAGAAGGACAGTGTAAGATGATATACTTTTTGTGCTCTATTTTCTATTCTTTCTTCCAGCAGCAGTGAGACAGCTCAACCAATCACAGATGATTCTTACTAGGTTTCCTTTTGTATAACTGGTCCCATGTTTTAACCAGTTCATTTTTAAATCTTCAAACTAATTCTAGTGTTTGATTCATTACATAATGGGCCCTTTTTCCTATATTTTCTTGTATTTTGTTAGTTCCCAAGTTTCTGTGTGTTGAACCATGACCATTTTTCAGCCTCACTTTTCAGCGATCTCTGTTCTGATTGGCTGACTTTCATTGTGCCTTGCTTGGGTCTGAAACTGGAAAATGCTTGCTGATTTGATGCCTTGCCACCCACTGTGTCTCACAAGGTGGTTTAATGGTTAATATCTCTGTAACTGGATCATGAAGGCAGCAATACGTTGTGGAGGTGTCGATACCTCACTGCTAGATATGAGTGTTTAGCTTAGCAGCATTTTCACCCAATAACACAGACGGCTAGATTACTAACCTTCATTTGGGTGGGTGCCTTCCTGCCTCAGAATCCTGTATAAGTAGGCAGTATTTCCTACACAGACACAGCCCTTAGACGCCATGTACTAATTTTTAATGAGCCCCAAACCTTATAACATGAACTCGAAAGTTGGAGGCAAAACTCTCAACAGACTTCAAATGATTTCACTGGAAATCATTTTGGAGCATTTCTATTGGTCCATTCGACATGACATTTTGATACACTATATTGCACAACTGCACATTATATCAAATAGTGAGAAATGGTGAAAATGAAGATGCAAGGTTGTTGTCAGACAGTGACTGTGTGTGCTAAAATAGACATAGTAAATGGTTGTGGTGCACTTCAGGAAATTGCTTTATCAGTTGTTCTGTGTCCGCAGAAACACTGTGGGGGTGAGAAGGCCAAACTGAAGCGCACTTTCAAGCCCTCACTGTTTCAGCACGTGGGTTTGCACTCCTCCCTGCCTGGGAAAATACAGAAACTGAAAGTTAGTCATGTTTTTCTTTTATTATCTCCACTTTTCTGATATTTACAAGTGGTTTTTTTTAATCATAGTTCCAATTGTTAAAGTATCAGCCAAAAGTGTCTGGAATCTGCTGGAATGTCATGCACCTATTCCGGCCTTGTGGATGTGTTTGTGTGTTTTTACAGCCTTTGCGTGTGTGTGTGTGTGTGTGTGTGTGTGTGTGTGGGTGTGTATGCATTGTTCAGGATGTAAATTTTGGAAAGCAGGTTCTGTTCAAGGCTCATTCCAACCCCAGTGCTGTTCTGAACACTAGTTTGAAGGATTATCAGGGTCACTCTTTGGAGAGAGCTTACCACGGACAAGACTTCTTCTGGGGTCTCACTCCTGTCAAAGGGGATTACGTCCTCATCACCTTCACAAAGCCACAGACCATTAAGGGGTGAGAGAATAACACCATGTGTAATACCATAAAGAGTTTGCACAAACAATTGATTGATTGATTTTCCTTATACTTCAGAAATAATGAGTCAGGCCAAGAAATGTTCAGGGCTTCCAAGGTAGAAAATAGGGAAATGTAGTCATGGAAACAATTGCAAGGCATGTACTGGTGAACCTGTTGAACCATTATCCTCATTAACCATCCACTGAGCTCATATAAAAGGAAGCCTTCTCTTCACATATTCCATCTTAGAAAGCTATGATGAGTCTAGCTATACTTTAATTATACTTATTTGACCCTCTGCGTTACTCACACACAGGAAACAGACCTCCACATTTTACCCATCCACACACATATAGTGATACACACATACCAGTGGGCAGAGAGCACAGGTGCCCGGAGCAGTAGGCAGCGCCAGGGAGCAGCTTTGGAGTTCCGTACCTTGCTTAAGGACACTTGAGACATGTCCTGCCAGTTCAGGGATTCGAACCAGCAACTTTCCAGTCACAAGGCTGTTTCTCTAACCACCAGGCCACAGCTGGTGCAAGAGCATAGATGATAACGCTTAAGGGCGCGGGTATCGAACTTACAACCCTCTGATCGATATCAGAAGTAAATTAATGCAATCGTGAAAAATTATTTTAAACATAATAATAGTGTAATCATTTAAAGCAATGATTTTTTTCAAAGGGGTGGAAATAATTTTGTTCTCAAGTGTTTGTGTGCTTAAAAGGATAGGATTATAAATACTGGGAGGCCCCTGGAGCAAAAAGGTCTGTCTGACTTACTAAATAACAAAACCCACGACCCTCTGATCAATAACCCAGCACTCTAACCACTGAACTACCCTAAAAAGAACCCTTCTCTTCACATATCAGCCAGGCTACAGTGCCCCCGAAGCAGAGAGGGAATAGTGCTTTGCTCAAGACCCTAACAGTTCTGCTCTGTAGACCTGTTAATCAAAGCCACAACTCTCTGATCAGTAAACCAGCACTGATGGTTAATTCAAGCTGTCCATTAAGTCATATTAATGCAGAGCCTCAGCAGCTTAAATGGGGAAGATATTCTGATTTGTAAGCACATACTGGAAGGGTGGATGAGGGGAGACAGGATGTTGTTCTATCCCTGGAGCCTTGCACTGGTCTAAACTGGGAGTGGTTGACAGGAAGAGCACTTGAACTTAGAAAGTTCCACAGCTAATTTAACTGTATACTATCCACACATAGGCACTGGATCAGTTGAAGGCACTCATTGTAAATAGTCAGTCCTCCTCCATTTATAACGATTGCTCATAATTCACGTAAATGAGGATTAGAAGTCGTTAGTCGTGTTTCCAGGAGGAGAGATTATTTTATCACCCTTTTATGACAGTGTTTGATCATTTAACCTGGGCCTAGCTTCATAAATGTCTTGTAACAGACTATGTAGCTGTGTTCAAAGAAGCCCAGCTTATTACTACATTGTGTACTTTTGATAAGCACTGTGTAATTATATGGTCAGGTTTTAATGGCCCCTTCAAACAAAGTCCAGTGCTTCATTCCCATAAGTTGATTTATATTCTTTCAACCCATCTTCTAAGAAGTGGGAGCTGTAACCAAGCATGAACTTTCGGCATGGTTGAGCGTACATTTCCTGAGAAAACGAGATTTTAATCATGTTGCACAGGAAGTGTTTTGAGGGGTTGAGTCAGATGTTTTTTGAGTGCGTGAGCGATTCGGAAGCAATAGGATATTACTTAAAGAAGGCCTGGAAAGCAGAGTTATTTTCACTGGGTTGACCACAGTGCTGACGGACTGCAAAAAGCTGTGTGATTCGGGGTTGCAGTTACGGTTTTAGATGTAAACAAGCACTGTGATACTTATACTGATCCGTCACTTCATAACTGTTTAACAAATGTTTTAAATACCCTTTGAATACTCCAGCTGCTCTTTGCTTTTTTGTATGTTTAATGACTATTGACCCAGAATTACATTTACTTCTTACAACTTTTCTTAGAAGTTGAGTAAAAACGTCATTTTGCTAGAATAGTTAAAAGTTGCCTTATAAGGTACATAGTTGCATAATGGGTTCTATTTCAATTTATTTCACTTTCTGTCCGATCTTTCTGTTTTAATTCTACATGTCTTTCCAGTCTAAAAGTCATCAATTCAGAACTAGATTTTCCTTCAGTAGGTGAATAACAATAATGATAAATTAATTTTACATCATTAAAAGTAGTCATTTTTTATGTCCTACAGTTAATACATTTTAAAATCATTGTTTTTTTAATCCATTTGGCTGCACATATATGTAGAAAATGATTGTTTTTCCTGTGCTTTTTCACAGGTTCAAAATGATACACAAATAAAATTAATAAATTAATTAATTAATATGTAATTAGTAGGAAAGAGACAATCTTAAAACAAGAAAAAATACATCTTGATTCTAAACAGATGAATCAAGATAGTTTAGCATAAAGTACATACTATAAATTGTTGGTTAGTTTATAACATTTAAAACTGCATTAATATGTTTTATTAAGACTATTAATAGAGCAATAAAGCAGAATGTTGATTTAATATGATGAGTGAAACTATTGAACGATTCTGTTCTGCACTTGTTTTAAAAATAAATGTGCTGAGGGTTCTATGAGTGATGCCATAGAAGAACCAGTGCTGGTTCCATAAAGACCATAAAGTTTTGCAAAGTGTGCAGATCCTTTATGTGGAAAATGGTTATTTAGGGAACTAAATTAGGTTCTTCTGTATCAGTGATCAAATACCCCTTCGTCACACCTTTATTGTTGTGAATTTATTCATTTTATTTATCAATTTTTTTCTCTCCGTCTTTGTTCAGGTACCTCTTTCGGAGTGGAAGCATCGAGACGAATGGAGATAAGTTTTACAACACCACTGTGGAGGTGCTGTCTAATGACGTAGGTGCCCTAGGAACTATTTTAATGATCAGGTTTCCACACTGACACTCAGAGTGATAAGGCTCTAGTGACACGTCTCTCCACATGCTCTGTGCATGTGTGTGTGTGTGTGTGTGTGTGTGTGTGTGTGTGTGTGTGTGTGCGTGTAAGAATACAAGAATTCAAGTACGTCTTCACCCTCCCACAAACTTGCCATTTACCCTGAATTTGGCTGTGACCATTACTGTGTGTGTGTGTGTGTGTGTGTGTGTGTGTGTGTGTGTGTGTGTGTGTGTAAATGTGACACCCTACACTGCTTCATCTTCTAGCTTCCACTACACAACTCTAGACTTACTGAAGTAGATACTGTTTCTTTCTTAAGACCATCCATCCATCTATCCATCCATCTATCCATCCATCCATCCATCCATACATACATTCATTCACTTCATAACCAGGTAGCTGCCTTAGGAGTAAGTATTTCAGGTCATTATCTTATTCCCTGAGGAAACATTTCCTTCATCACAACACATGCAGGCTGGGAATGATGGAAGTAGAACGTAAGGCAGCAGTTACTGAAAGGAATCTACAGATCCATCAATTACCGTCTTTTACAATTTTGCTAGTTTGACATAGTTGCCAAAAAATTAGAAACAGAGGAGAAAAGGAGACAGCCACACAGTGAAACCAGTTATTTCCAGGAAATCCTAGGCTATTCTCATCATTTGAGATGTAAAACTGAAGTGAATTTAAATATTCATTTGAATTAATCCATGTTTTGCTCAAATTTCAATTGCTTTGCTTCTAAGGATTAAAACTATTATATCTCAGAAATCCATGAAATTGATCATCCAGGGTGGATGAATTTGGAGGAATTTTAATGAGTTATTTGTCATGATTAAATTGACAAGGATATTTTACTTTACAGTCCATATAAAATAAAAACATCCCCAATGTCCTTTATTGTTCTGTTGTGAATGTATCAGGATACACATATCATAACAAACAGAAGCCATACAGTACATGTTTACTGCTCCTCCCACTTGTATATGCATGCAGCTGCGGTCTGACTAACCAGTGAGAGGGGTGGGGCTGATGATGCCACTGACCCAGATATTGGGTTACAGAGGAAAATGAGAAAGGAGGGGCTGTTTGCTCTCTTTCTTCACTCATTGTACAAATTCCAGAATAAAAGTCCTGAAAATGCATAATTCTGATACATTAATATCAAAAGTAATAAAGGACATTATGTGTTTGGGCTACTTGTAGTGTCTTGAAACCGAGATAGGGTACACACTCCCCTGCTGACTCATTCATTACCCTGTGTGTGTTAGAATAAGTACAGAAACTATGAAAATAGATTTTCACTCCGTGTGTTTCAGGCCTCTGTGAGCGGGCAGGTAGAGAAAGGCCAACTCCCATGCTGCAGACTTTCCTCTGATGGCTTCGTTGTGATAGGTACGTCATTTGTTTTCCATTTGCTTCAGAGTTTCCCTTTTCTTCTCTCTGAACATTTGAATGAACACAAGAATTTGAATGATTTCTCTGTGGCCTGGGAGAGAGTTGAGAGATAAGAGGCAGTGAAACATTCAGTGAGTGAATAAATGTGCAGGAATTGGAAACAGCAAAAGTGTGGAATCGTGTGTGTGCTTGCCAATGAATGAACCGTCACTGAACTGTATCTGTAACTCTCGTGGCTTGAGGAAGGTTGCAGTGTATCTACACGTTTAGAGGATTAAGTGGATTTTATTCTACATCATTTCTTTTCATGACATTCAGATGCAGTGTAAAGAACATGTGCCATGTTCACATTGTTTTAAAAGTAAAAAATGCTATGTACATTGTTGTGTAGCAGATTTGCCTTAAAACAGCAGCTTCAAAATCGTGCTGATGCTCCCCTGACTGTAATCGTCTGCATCTCTGACATTTCCACTCCCGCACCAGAATGCTGCTACTGCACAATGGAACTTTCTCCAGAACTGCATAACAGGGCAGCTATGGCCTGGTGTTTAGAGAAACAGCCTTGTGACTGGAAGGTCAGAAAACCTACTCCCTGGGTGCCGTGGAAAGGGCTGCCCAATGCTCTGGGCACGTGTGATCACTGCCCCCTAGTGTGTGCGTGTCTGTGTGTGTGTGTTTCACTACGTGGATGGGTTATATGCCGAAGGAAATGTTCCCCAGTGTGCAAGCACAATGGGTCTATGTGCACATTCACATTTCAATGTTACATAACCCGGATCATATTCATGTAAGCACATCTAATGTTACTCTTCTGCCTCAGTCCACTTTCGTCTCTTGTTTCTGTGTCCCTCAGCTTGTCAAGAAATGCATGTGTACAGCTGTCTATGAGGGGGCACTCAAAGCCAGAAACAGCAATTCTCATATAATGCTTCTTTAAGGAAAATAATACAAAATAATACAGATCTTCATGAATTTCCTTCAACTGGGCCTTTTCAGTTCATAAAATGAAGAAACATTTCATTAAACATTTGTGTGTGTGTGTGTGTGTGTGTGTGTGTGTGTGTGTGTGTGTGTGTGTGTGTGTGTGTGTGTGTGTGTGTGTGTGTGTGTGTGCGTGTGTGTGTGTGTGTGCAGGATCCTTTGTGAATGGAATAGCAGAGGGAGAGATTGACAGTGCGCTCCAGGAGATTGCAGCCATACGTCTCCTTGTACATTCTGACTCAGATGTCTGGGTCCTTTTGAGTGAGGTGAGTCTCTTTCTAAGACTTTGGAACGTATGCCGAAGTTTGTGCTTTATTGACTGCTTTATATGGGAATCTAAGGACATGTATCTGCTCTTGTGTTAGTTAAGCTCCTAATTACAGCAGAAACTGTAATTATGTAAATGTAAATGTTCTGAGCAAAAGAAAACAAGAAAATTAACGGATTAAGGACTTAAAAGATAAATGGACAAGAAATAAGAGTTGGTCTGTGTAAGGAGAGGGAGAAGGAGCCACAGGCTCTGCAGCGAGTGAGTGGAGTTTAATGTGTTGGTCTATAAATAGAAAGACTTCTATTTCTATTGGACCATTGCCTTGAGGATTTGATTGCGTTCAGTGACAAGTATTAATGAGGACAGGATATTGGATGGTCATCACCCCACTTCTTCCCCAACTCATGCCAAAAGCACTGGAGAAGAGAACATCTCTACTCCTCCACAGCTCAACGCTGGGGGTGTTTTATCTCTTTAGTCCATGCCTGGCATTAGGCATTGTGCCAGGTGGTTTATGTTTATGAGCTCCAGAGAGTCCTATTCTTTTGACAGTACTTCTACAGGATCTGTCCTGTAGGATTATTTATCCAGTGTTATCAGCTAAACCATAAACATCTCAGGCCTTAATATCCACCCTGACTCCATTTGTTCTGACTTGCAGGTACACTGAGTAACCTTGCGTCCTTATCTAATACACACATCCACTCTTATCTAATGAGCAGTTATAGGGAGTAATAAAACATGTGACTGATTCTCAGAGGAGCGGATGCTGATTAAACTGCCGAGCAGTTTCACTGGAGAATAAAAAAGCATGTCCGTTTGAAGCTGCAGCTTGGAGATAACAGTCAAAAGATTCAGGTGTTTACTGACGTGTCGGCCGTGCATGCTGTAGGGCAGTAGTGTTGAAGACCTGTCTGTTAGGTACTGCAGTTCTGGATCACGTGGCATTAATACAGCCCATCCATAAGACCTTGGAATGTGTATCTCTTGTTATCTGCCTCCAAGATGTTACAGCAGACCTTTCTGTACGTTGTTGGTATATCCAGTCCATACATGATCAGGCTGAGCTGACTGAGATGACAGGTTTAACTCATGCCCAATGTTGGTGCACATGGGTTAGGACCATTAGAACCATTCAACCCCTTACACAGCATAATGATCTACCTCTTATACTATATATATTTCTTTCTTTCTTTCTTTGTTTATTTTTGCTGTTGGGGAATGTCGTTTATCTCCATTACATGGAAATCAGGTTTTTCTAGAATGACAAGTCCACACAGAGCCTTGGTGTGTCATTCAGAATGAGTTCATCAGGATTGTTTGAATTCTTTGGAATTTTCAACAGGGGGTATTTCAGTTATCTCTGAAGCCTTCTTAACGGCGTCACAGCAGAGAACACCGTTTACATTATTTCTTGGTTCAATGCTTTCAGTTGTGTTTTTGAGGTATACATCCTCTGACGTATACATACTTGGCATTTTGTGAATTCTATGTTCCTTTTTTGGAGCAGAATGATTTTTCAATGTACAGTGCAGTGGAGAAACTTCCCAAAAACAGGTGTAGCGTCATCAAAAAGCCCTGATGCTGTAATTGTTGCCGAAGGAGCTTCAACAAAGTATTGAGAAAAGGCTGTGAAAACTTTTTCTCATTGTGGGACATTGTGTGTAGACGTTTGAGGGGGGAAAACGTAATTTAATCCATTTTGGAATAAGGTTGTTACATAAAATGTGGAAAAATTGAAGCGCTGTGAATACTTTCCAGATGAACTGTATGTCTCAACAGACAAAAAACAAGAATTTAGTTACAAGTTTTAATTTTGGGCATTTTCTCAAATCAATACAAGACTTAAATTATTCTAACATGGTCACAAATATAAGGAAACTCACTTGTCCTAAATGTCTTTTAACTGGCTACATCCAAGCCTTTTCACCTTCCTGTAAGTGATCATGATGGACTTTGTCAGCAATGAATTTACCAACTCGCTGTAGAGTCAGAAAGTCCAAGAGGTCTACATACCATGCCTTTTTTCTGTAATTACTGCACAATTATGATTATTTTATTTAGACTATTTTTAGTTTACAGGGTTTTTCTAAATGTCCCACTCCTGTACACTCTGGATTTGTTCATCCTACACTAGGAGCTCAGTGCAGACCTGATAAGGGTGATTTTAAATTTACAGGAATGTGTCTTGGGAGCCATTTCTAAGCATTGATTCCAAAATAAATTCCACTCCCCTCAAGAGCTCACCTTGAAGACACAGATACTGTGCCATGATAAGTCACATCACCAGTCGCTTTATCTTCCATCTGAATAAAACTGCAATCCCACACTTCCTGATGCAACGTTCTTCAGGACGTTAATTAGTTTGGTGCTTTTCCTGCTTTGTGCAATCCTACATTTGTTAAATGAATAATGGGAATAACAGCTACTTTGAATATAATTTCTCGTGTCATTAATGATAAGATGTAAAACACAGATTAAAGGCTATGAATACATTTTGAATATTGCATTTACCAACATTCTTTTGAAATCCTGTGGTTTTTATCTTAAGATTCCTTGTATGTTATTTTCTTGGGAAAGCTTTTGGGAATCCAAAGTAGGAATCGAATCTTATCCGCTTTGTAAAGATGTCTGGTTGGTCAGCGGTGTGGTCAGTGGAGCTAAGAGTCAGTTCTTTGGTTAAGAGTCAGTTCTTCTCTTTCTGTCAGATCTTCATCAAAGTTTGATCAGCAGTGAATTGCTGAGCATACAGAGAGCAGGATCGACTCCCTCAGTGCAACAACACACCTTGATGGTCAGGCATTTGCCATCAACACTCCACAGACATGTAGTTTGGATGGACGGCGTGGGCAGGGATCTGGAGACTGAACGCGGAGTGTGTCTCAATGGTGATTCCACACTTACTGTAAATACAACTCCAGCAAGTGAAACAACAGATGGGAGGATGGAGACTGCTGAGGAAGTCACTGATGCACAAGGTGGTGTAGGTGGACCCTCAACACCATTTCAGACACTGAACTTTTTGTGTGTAAGCTGGTGAGTTCAGACTGCAACTGTGAAGCAACTGCTGTAGATCATACACTGAAGAGTATACAACATATTTTCATCTAGGGCCAAAGTATATATTATTTAAATCGAATGTATTGACAAATTTATTGACATGGTACCATACAAGTCTTACATAAAGCCTCTCACTACCTTTGCCATTCAGTTTGAGCCCTGGTAGAGACGGGGTTACTATTTATGTTTGTGAGAATATGTTTTGAAGTTGAAAGTAAATGGTTCCCTTTATATTGAATCATGGCTTGCTTTCACTTGATAAAAGCAGAAGGCCACAGGATTCCAAGCTTCCAGGTAACTGTGAACACCTGCTGTTCATTTGCAAATGTTAACAGTTCCCCAGAACCATTAAAACCATTCAGTCAACCTTCTTCAGCTCTAGACAGAACTGACTCTGCAAACAGCTGCAGGTACCAAGCGGCCTTATTTCTCCTTCCGAGCACCTTTGGAAGCCCTGTGGAGCGAGATGGAGATGGAGGTTTAGTGTGAAACAGTAAGGTGGGGGTAAATCCGGGAGAAGGAAGGGTGTCTCTTGCATTCTACTCTGGCACTGTGACAAATTCAGTTCCTCATTTCTCAGGCGCTAGTGGACAGGTAAATACCTGGCCTCAGTCCTTCAGGAGATTTTACGAACTTCAAACCAAATGGGTCCAACTCCTGGAGGCCCATTAACACTGCACAGGTTAGCGCCAGAGTACCAGTTGTTTTTATGGTCCACGACAGATGTTTTAAACTAAACATTCAAACTAAACAAGCTGAATTCAGCTTCAGTCCATCCAACACCTAAAAAATCAAATTTCATTGGAGAAAAAAGGGCCTTGAAATTTTTCAATTCCTTGAAAATTTTCAATATAATAAACTACGAAAGTCACAATATTCCCTTTTTAGAGATGAACTAGTAGAGTACCCCAAGAATTTTCATGACCTGCTTTTTTGAGATGCTAGTACACGATAAATGGATTTCAATGGATTTTAGGCCAAAAGAATTCCAAAGAGTTCCATTCATCAACTATGTAAACGTTTTCTGTTGGTTTGTCTATAATGGAACGTCACACTAAATCCCTCTGAATGGCTGAAGAATCAGTGAAGTCCACACTGCCAACATTTAAGTGGTTTATGGGGCTAGAAATATTTCATTCTTAGTTGTGGTTATTTATATATTTATTTTTATTTCATGTTTTTTGTGAAGAATTTTCTTGAGACAAATTCTAATATTTAAAAGCATATACTAGTAATTACATAAAATATTTGTAAAAATACTAATAAAATCTCAAGGGTTATTAGTTTGGTGTGATTCTGTTTTTTTTTCTGCCTCCATTAATTAAACTGAATAATAGAAATAATAGTTCATTCAAAGTAAATATATATATATATATATAAAATGTATGTATGTATTTATGAATGTGTGTGTGTCTCAGGTGACTTGTGATGTGTTTAAAGAATCTTTTTTAGATTGGAACTGGGGTGGGGCCCTATGAATAACTCCAGTGGTTAGGTACAGGATTTTGTTGAAAAGAGGGACCAACTCCATATTAAAGCTTATGGATGTAGGATTGAATATTATAAAAGCTCCATATAGTGTTTTGCCCATTCTTAATAAAGGCACACTTCAGGAGTTGACTGGAAATGCCACGCTGTGCAGTACACCCATCCATGCCCAGGCGAGATGAGGGGACTGAATGAAGACTAACAGGTTTGATGTCAACACACACACGCACGCACACGCACGCACACACACACGCACACACACGCACACACACGCACACACACGCACACACACGCACACACACGCACACACACAGGGACTGTCATTGCAAGGACTCATTCAAAGGCAAATCAAAATGATTTATTAAAACAGGCACTAAAAGATACGGAACAACAGTAAAATGCTACACAAATACGAAACACTGCTCAGGGATTTGGGGTGTGTACACAACTGTGACATAGACCTGTAAACTCTGTAGTGAAAAGCACCAGGAAAAAGGGTCACGAATTCCATTCCCTGAATTACTGTTACCTAATTTCTCAGGTTACTTATGATACATGGTGACACACAGGCAGTACAGCAGCAGACAGTTCTGCAGGTCACATCAAAGTTGTGTTGTCCCATCTATAAAAATAAAACAGCTAAACAAATTACAGAAGCACAAAAAGAACCATCGAGTAAAATAAAATAAAAAAAACAACGCAGTTCATTTATTCCTCTGAAATGATTTTCATGTTAATATCCGGCCCTAACATAAGGCAAACTAGAAATACAAAATATAAATTAAAAACATGATCCTCAAAAGCTGCCCCTACACTCCTCAAAATACAGGTGCTCCAAATGGATCTGCAGGAAATGCCACAGAAGAACCACTTTCAAGAACACGAGTGTGACTTCAAGTGAAGGTTCTTTGAAAGGTTCATACTTTCCTACATCCCTCAAACCAGAAGAGGTTCTTCTAAGGTTGCAGCAGTATACCGGTTTAAGGTCCACCATTATATGATTGTAGATTTTTATATTGTGTACATTTGCTTAATACTGGTGTTGAGGAAAAAAAAGTAACTGAACAAAGATTCCCATAAATTTCTTACTGTTAAGAGTTTTTTTGAGAATAATCAGTTCAAACCAGCTTCACTTTATGTGCAGCTTTATTATTTCTATATGTTAAGCAAGCACTTTTATTTATAGCACCTTTCCGAGCGACGCTACAAGATGCTTCGCAATAGAGATTAAACTTATTGCTAATCTGTCTGAGTTTATCTATTTGGTCATTTTTCAAAAGGAAAAAACACACTTTTTACATTTACTTAACACACAATTTTTAACCGTATTTTAACTATAACGATGACTGTTACTAAACTGGATCTCTCATTAGTATTGCACTGCACAGGGAGATACTATTTAGTTTACTAAGTAGCAGTAGAAACACAGATGAACTCAAACACTTCAGCAGCGAGGGTCAGCAGCGGTCACAAACACAGTGTCTGAGCCACGTTTAAGCTCTGTACACACAAGCTGAATTTATGCTGTTCATGAAATAAAGTTACGTAGGAAAACATGAATTTCACATCATGCGGTGGCTTGTAACAATCACTGGCTTAGCTATATGAACAAATGCCGGCAGCTTCACTCATTCCACTGTGGGGCTTCGTAATGAGACTCATGGTTGCATTCTGGTTTATTGCATTACCAGTGAATAGTGGGAGATTATCACACCCTCAAATTCACATTTGAATTCCACTTTCGACACTCAGATGAACAGAGATCCATGAGGAGAAAAGGGTCCCTGTAACGAAATCTTAAGAAAACGTGATGCACCTTGTAGTTTAATACCATAAAACCAACATATTTTCCTATCATACTGTAAAAATCTGATATTGTTGCAACCCCAGCTTCTTCTATGGCATCTTCCAAAGAACCCCTTTGCGGCACCTTTATTCTGCAGAGTGTGGTCATGGGACAGCTCACCCTTAAGTCGGGAGATGTTTGCAGCATGTACTGTATAATATACTAAGATAAGCAGCATCAAAATAATCCTAACAAGGAAGCGTGGTGATCATGTGACAAACACACGCCAAGTAAATGTAAATATTAGCCATTTTAGCTGCATATGGGTAAGACTAAACAGTAAACTGGCAAATAAAGTAAACAGTGCTGAGATGGCAGGGGGTTCCGACTCAAACTACATAGTAAGGGAAGAGGAAGGGGTTTCTCCCTTACTTCCGTTTGCTTTTGGAGTCAGTGGTTTGAAACACGCTGGACGCAGACATGAGGTTCTCTATGTACTGACCCAGCACCTGGTTTTCTGACTTAAGTTTCAGGTTCTCCTCTTTCACTGCATCCACTCTTGCAGAGAGGTCTGAAAAATATACAACAGGCGTCAGTGGAACAGGCAAAACTGTCTAGACTGAAAAGCAGTTTCTACCCAGATGTAGTCAGAAGGCTGAACTGCTCCACTCCCCATATACTGACTTGCACCTTGAATAAACACTATATACTGAACTGTTACACTGTCACTGCCAAGTTTCTGCTGCTACTTTATCCCTACAGCGTCTTAACCAACTCCATTCTGTTGCTGCAGTACACTGTGCAATACTTCAATTCAGTTATATTTAGATGTTTATTTTCACATTTGTTTCTTTTAATTCTTCATTTACTGATTTTATTCTACATTTATTTCCATTATAAACCAAGTCTGAGTAACTGCATTTCAGCATCATGTCACACAAGTTGAGTCCAAGTCTGAACATCTGAAACAGAGTTTAATAAATGTCAGGTTTTTAAACTCATGTCTTTTTTACCCTCCAGAGTGTTCTGCAGCTCCAGGACTTGGTTTATGAGCCTCGTCTTCTCCTCCAGCTCCACCTGATTTTCCATGTCACCTGAACAAAGGAGGAAACTACTTGAGCAGTTGTGCTTCTTACATCAGGGCTAAGCAGTCTGCAGTTTGTTGATTTCCCTGTTCCAACAGACCTGGCAATTAACAGGTGAGTTGGATCAGGCGTGCTTGAGCAGGAAGAGCACCAAACTGTGCAGGAAGTCAGAACTCCAAGACCAGGACTGTTTAGCGCAGTGTTACTCTAAGATTTGTTCTGATTACTTAAACACATTTTCAAGAAAAAAAAAAACAAAAAAAAAACACACAACTACAGAGTGAGAGCACCAGGACCAGGTGTCAAACCATTTACTACTTTTAACCAGGGGTGGGCAATTTCAGTGCTGCACAGTTTAGTGCTTTACCTGCTCAAGCACATCTGATTTCACTCATATCTTACTTGCCAGGTTTAATAGGTTTGTTAAATATAATATGTGCATAAAATGATTAATCAGGCGTTTCTCTGTTTTCAAATAAATAAGACAATGAAGCTTTGAAATGTTTGCTGTGTCCAGAAAATGACTAAAATTAGTTTATTAAATATCCAGAATGTACACATATCTCTACAGGCTGAGAGATACAGAACCAGCACTGCCAGTGAAAGAAGCATGTGGACTGAAGCAGTAATTACCAGTATTTGACAAATATGAATGCTGCTCCAAGACAAAAGGTAGCATGCCTCTCTTACCGTCCATGTCGGAGTTCATGGTAAAATAATCGTCTTCCTTTTTGGAATGCAGGGCTGCGACTCAGGGGCACTGAAAGACAAACCAATCACATTACACTCAGTGTTTTCCATTCCTAAATAATGTAAGATCATCATCCGGCAAAAGAGCCGAAGCTCTCAAGACTCTCATAAACATCGGGGTTAACGCAATCATCACATCCAAAGTTTCTAGACACCTACTCATCCTTCAACACTTCTTCTGACATGAAGTGTATTAACACTGACTGCAGCAACACCCTCTTCTTCCAGACTTCACACCAGGAGTCACCAACTCTTCTCCTGGAGATCTACCTTCTTGCAGCCTTCAACCCAACTAATCACTGCTTTCAGAAGTTCTGGATGGGATGACTGGGGTGTGTTAGACTTGGGTTGCAGTTAAGATCTAAGTGAAGCTCCCCAGGAGCAGGGTTTGTGAACCCTGCTTTACACAGTAGAGGTTACAGCCTACACTGCAGTGAGGATTTGATTGCATTCAGTCCCAAGGGCATTAGTGAGGTCAGGTACTGATGTTGGAGGATTTCAGAGCCAATGCTTCAGTCCAAATCCATCCAATGGTGTTTGATGGAGCTCCACCACTCTAGAAAACAGCGAGGGACTTCAGGCTGTCTGGTTTTAGGTCCTCTGGCCCAGTTTCACCAGTATACTGTCCCATTTTCACCAGTACTTTTAATGTGGATCTTTAATCTGATTGATCCATTCATTTGAATGGGTGTCTGGATACTTTTGGTGTAGCTCTCTGTTCCTGAGAATGAAAACAGACTGGGATTAGTGGATACTGGGATTAAACAGCAGGTTTGTGACGTCTGATCCAACTAAACCGGCACCTATGGTAAGCTAACACTAGCAAACACCAAGAATCAGGGCCAGCACCAGAAAGCAGGTCTTCAGGACCACCATTATACACTTCTAACACAACATCTGACATGACCCATCACCTCTTTAATGGACAGAGAAGAGAAACCATCAAATCAGCCTGGGACCGACACTACCTATGCTAAGCTAAACAAGACAGAACGGATGATCTTATAAACAAACGGGCTTTTCTCCTCAGCAGACCGTCTGTTTTAACTCTCACCCGCCTGCAAACGAGCACCGACCCCACGAAACATTCACCAGCCGCAAACCTACCTTAAAAAGAGAATAAAAATGGCTGTTTTTGATATTTAAGTCGTAAAGTCCACGCAGTCCAGCGCTTTATTATTCCCACCCGTACTCGTGCAAATCACGCCCACTGCGGCAGGATTGGCTTATCAGCGCGCGCTTTAAAGAACCACCGGCCAATCGCAGCGCAAGAGAGGTGGGATTAGCCGGAATACAGGTGTGATGGAAAGAGGTTTGTTTATAACAGGGAAAATCACCACTGTTTTCACTTGTCAACACGTTTCTCACAAACTGCACGTTCCAGGGTTTTGTGAATGTGGTTTGGCGATGAGCTGATGCTCTTTGGAGGATTTATTCAGGTGTGTTGGAGCAGTTTTTCTCCTCTCAGATATGTGTGTGTGTGTTTACTGTACAGCCACAGACTAGCCATTACATTACAAACATAATAACAGCTTGATTTCAAAAGCAACCATCAAAGGGTGATATATCAGGCAGTAAGTGAACATCAGACTGGTCTTGTGGAGACAGGAAATGTGTCTGAAATGATGTCAGCTGTGGTTTTCAAAAAAGTAACAAAACACTTATAAATCAGTGGAATTTTCACTTTGAATCAACAAAAACATTCTGCTGTATAAATATGATCATTATTATCATCATATTATTTCATTATATTTTGATCGTAAGATCAAAAATTTATCAAAAAATTTATGTGTCAAAAATTAGAATCAGCAACAGTAACTAGAAAGTAAAGTTTGTAACATGTATATAACAAAGTCTATAACATGAATATTACGCTAAGTGATAATAATTGAATATAAATGTACTAATTAAGTTTCAAGACAAAAATATTCATTTACAGTATAACAGGATGAAGAAAGATAGAAGTGATAAATGAGGGCCATCAGAATAAAGTGTGATTTGCATTCAAAAATCATTAAAATCAATAACATGTATTCAGAGTACAGAATATTTCCCAGAACTGTTCAAAAGAAGCACAACAGTGACCTGGTGACAGGGTCATGGGTGCTCAAAACTCATTGATGTGGTGGATCAAATTACAGGATTTAAGTAAGTATAAGAATAAGGATTATTTATATGTAAATAAATTCCTGTATTGTTGTAAACAACTGAGTCAAAATGTTATATGATCTCACACTGAGATCAGATCTAATAACTATGCATCTGTTATTTCATGCATGAGAAAAATCAGCAGTGCAAAATGAGTTTTATAGGTTTCAAATGACAGGAACCCTTCATGCAGATGTGGAGAAAACTCTGATGTTGAGATATTTATCCACGAGGGAGAGACTGATGCCCACTGCAGCCATCACAGCTAGGATTAGAAGGACACATATTATCATGTAAAACCCAGGCAACCTGGAAAGAAACAGATCATGAGCAGGCCTTAGAGAAACACTATGTAATCAAAAGCCTCCAAACACCTCAGCTGATCACGGAATTTATGCATTTATAACAGGATTGTGGAATTTTAAATCAATATATGAAATGCCATCATTTCTTTTTTCATTTTTATTATTTCCATTTGAAAACATGAAATATTTCATAAGCTCTGTTATATAAAATATAAGACTTTCCATCCCCTAATGGTTAATAAATTAAATTACTCCTTGATGGTACCACACATAAGTAAGAACAACCATACAATTTTTCTTTTTTTTACTGGGACTCAGTTGTGCTTCCTAAATGGGCCCCATCATTACAGTCCACCTAAATCTCACATGATTCCCATGTTTAACCTCTTCTAGTCCCATCAGGATCCCTGCTGGGTGTGCTTTATTTGGGACTCATATGGAACCCGTAGACAAAGCATTCTGGTTCCTAGCTGGGCTACCCCCACAGGTCCCATATGGGCATGATATCTGGCTTCATATGCAGAGTAGAACAGTAATAGTAGTCATATAATAATCATAGCAGTGAGTAATTGAGGAGTAATTGTTGTAGTGTAAGCAAAAGTCATATTTGTAAAAGTAGATTAGTTTAGAAGATTCGAATGAGTAGTTGAAGCATCCGAAGTACAGTTTGGCTGTTATAAATGAAATGAGTTCTACAGTGTTTATAGAACTCTGTCTGTTCAATGATTTAACTTCATGTCGTTCTTACCTTCCACTGGAAGACTTTGCATAGCCAGTAAAATACACCTCTCTGCCTATGATATATACCAGTCCACCCAGTGCAGCTAATCCTGCAGAAAGACACACAATATCAAAACACGGCACTGAGAGTATAACACAAGACAACAAACATCGTCAAACAAAATAACAGACATATATAGACAGCTTTTAGACAGAATTAAGGAAGTTCACATTTTGTAACAATGCAACTTTGCTGTGTGTGTACAGGAGCAACATTTAGAACCTAAGTTATCAGGAAGACTTCCTGTTTGTAAGCTGCTCTTCATGCTCTAACTCACACTTTCGGTATCAGAACTTGAGAAATGAAAGGCAAGAACCATTTTACATATACAGTTGAGTTTTGTTTTCTTGTGGGCCCTTATGCTTTCTAGTTCTAAACAGGTGGACGCCAGGTGTTGATGGGAGAAGTGCTGCAAGAATATAAGAGTTGTGTAATATTGATCATTCTTACAGCATTATAACAGCCTTTTGCTAATACAATACTATCGGTGTAATAATGTAAAATACAATTAATAACGAATGCAAAATATAATAAATAAATAAATAAACAGGATAACCTTACATTACACATACCTTCATTACAGAAGAGACCAGATGTCCACAACACCACCAGGAACGTTGGATAAAACTCCACTCCATTCTGGCTAGAAAAGGATGCTAGAACTTTATACAGGTTACATGCCCTGGTCTGCAGTTTATGTGTGTGAATGAGGCAAAGCTCAGTTTGGAAAAACATGCATGACGGATTTTTACTTCCTGGACCTGGATTTGCCACCACTGGAGTGCAATTTAATGACCTCAAACTTTTGGCTTAACTTATACTATTGAACATAACTATCCTAGTGGAGATTTGTAGCTAGTCCAATCTGGCCAAACCTGCCATTAGAGAACCAATACTGACCTTTAGTTGCCACTATGTGAATAACTACAGAGATCCTTAGTTTCAAACGACCAAAAACAGGCTCAATTGCATAACAGACTGAACTGGGTTGTTTTAACTCACTGTGCGCGAAAAATCCTCTCAAACTCTGGTGGTCCATTCACTGCAGGGGGCATGATTTTATACTTCATCCTGGACCAACCAACACGTCTGGCCTGAAACCCTGTAGAGACAGAACTGAACTGTGTGTCAAACTGGAACACTTCTGTACAAAGAGGTGTGTGTACAGTGGAGCATGAATGTTTGTGAATGTTCTAGGTGTCTGCATAAATGTGACCTAAAACTAAGGATTCATCAGATTGTTTCACTCACCTGTCAGTGTCAGTCACTCGCCTGTCAGTGTCAGTCACTCGCCTGTCAGTGTCAGTCACTCGCCTGTCAGTGTCAGTGTCACTCACCTGTCAGTGTCAGTGTCACTCACCTGTCAGTGTCAGTGTCACTCACCTGTCAGTCACTCCCCTGTCAGTGTCAGTCACTCCCTTGTCAGTGTCACTCACCTGTAAGTCACCGGTCAGTGTCACTCACCTGTAAGTCACCGGTCAGTGTCACTCACCGGTCAGTGTCACTCAGTAAGGTGCATTGGACTCCATCATGTTCACCTGTGTCTTTGATCTAAAACCTGTACAGTTGTTGATGGTCGGACGTGTCATCATTCAGATCTGTCTGTGTGTTTTGCACCTGTATAAGAGCAGGATCGCCCCCTGCTGGAAGAGCACCTTCTGTTTCCCCATTTCAAGCCCCAGGCTGATTGTAAGAGCCGGCAGAGCTGGGGGACAGCAAGGACAGCGTGGACATTTCCTTTAATAACACTGATCATAACAAAGGCTCAGTCACTCACCCAAAAGCAATGCCGACAGCAGGGACACTGCCGCAAGCAGAACAGGCTGCTCACTCATTTCCCCTTTTATTTGATGATATTTCTGCCAGAAAACTTCTCAGTCCGACTGACAGTCAGTCAGGTCCAGGTGCACAGACCGGTTCAGGTGAAAGGGCGTTTTTAAGCTCCTCCCAGTTCCAGGTGTTCGGATTTTTGTTTGTTTTGTTTGTTTGGACTTATTTACCAAAGACCGGTGAAGAATTACAGCAGTCGGTGGTGTTTATAAGCGATTATTTGATGAAAATCGTCTGTAAAAGCAGAAACGTTTCATTTATAAAAAGCGTTTATGTGAAGCGATGATCTGTAAATCATATCCACAATGAACTCTGCGCCGGATATGTTCTGTAGATCGCTGAATCTGGACAACATCCGGGTCACACAAACACCACATTCCGGGCAGCGTACACAAATGACGTCATATCGCTAACAGTGCTTTTTTAAAATCCCACCCGTATTGGGGGAAACCCACACCTCCGTGCGCTCTGATTGGCTGATAGAACATATTTCTTTCCAGTCGGCCGCAGACGTATATACCCGACGCCATACGTCTGACCGTCCGCCATGTTGGAGCGGTAAAGATCTTGTAAACAAATGTAAGTGCACTGAGAAATGAGTTCTTAACATTAAATCATAAAAAACGTCCTAATTTCCCAACCGATTTTCAACAAGGTTTTTGTTTTAATCTTCAGTAATAAACCCAATAAACTCCTCCTGATGCTTTCTCCCCAGCACACCATGAGAAAGCTGGCAACAATAGGGTGGTAGAACATCTGCTGGAGTTTGGAGAACATCTGGAGTTTTCTACAGAAAACTTCTTTCTAATCCTCAAGCAGATAAAAATGCAAAAAATAATAATAACCACATTGTCATATCAATATAAACATGAGTTTCACGCAGATATTTTTGGAGTGGTGTCCTTCTGGACGTTTCTTAACCCCCTGCTCTTTAACAGTACTTGACGCACTGGTTCAGAGAGGTTGACCGTTCCAACATGGCGGCGACTGTTGTTCCACACCGCAAAACCCCGCCTCTGCTGCGCGGGGATTGGGTATAATTCTCCGAATACGGGTTTACCAGCCAATGGCAGCGTAGGAGGGGTGTGGCTTTGCCCGAATATGGGTAGGGAAAGAGGTAGCCCCGTTGACCGTGCTGTCTCACCCAAGTTGTTTGGTATGACCAAGCAAAGGCAACCGGACCACAGTTCAGAGCACCGCGTCGGTTCTGTTGACAGAGCTTAAGGGGAGGCAGCTTAGGAACTGAACAGAAGAGTACAATGGACAGCGATGACGACAACGTGGAGGAGGTCGTAGAAGGTATGACAGGCCGAGACGGGAGGGTGTTTCCACACTTGGTGTACTTGGCCTTTTTATAGACAGGGTGACAACTTTCCAGTGCTGTCAGTTCGGGGTGTGTGTGTGTGTGTGTGTGTGTGTGGCCTGTCTTCAGCAAGTCCTCCAGACAAGGGTCTCCTAAAGGCGGCTGAACTCCCCGGCTGCCTCCCAAATCACACACTTCCGCCCTTAATAGTACCGAACCTCTGTCAGTACAGCGGAGTGTGCCTTGTTTTGGACAGAAGCTCTGTCTTCATAGGACCCAGCGCCGCTGGGACGCAGATAAACACTCTGTTAATGAGTGCACTCGTGCTGATGTAGGCTGCTGTTCTGACGCACTCGTTAGGGTGAGAGTAGGTGGATTGGGACGCGGCCTAACAGACACTGTTTTGCTGTGGTTTATTATTGAGGGTCTGTTTAAGGTGGACATATGGACCTTTGTTGTCCCCCTGCAGGTCATAAATTGAGTTAAGGCGTGGGAACCACTTAGTAAGACCTCTTCCCCAAGGATTGACTGATATTTATTCAGTTTATTTTATTTCTACACTACAGTATCAGCATTTGTAGTGATTATTATTCATTTGTAATGCTGGTATTCGTGCATGTGTTTATTTGTAAAAAAAAACAACAGGAATATAAAAATATGAAACTAAAAAGTTTTTGTTAATAAAGACAAATAACAATGATATAGTAGAAGTAATTTTAAATAAACAATATATAGTATATTAGTAAGACCTCTTCCCCTACGGTTGCTCGATATTTATTTATTTACTTGTTTGTTTATTTATTTATTTTATTTTACTATATTTCTGCACGACAGTATTCGCATTTTCGTTATTTAACTACATTCATAGAGAAATAAATATTCTCATTTGTCTCATGCTGGTAGATTTAGTCCCAATTTGTGCCTGATATTATCACACATTGTGATAAAACACCTAGGAATATAAAAATTATAATTAAGTTATATTAATATAGATAAATAACAACAATATAGTAGAAGTAATATAAAATTAACTATATATAATATAGTATAATAGTAAGACCTCTTCCCCTGACACCTGTTTGGTTTTCACCACTTGTGTTGCTGTATTATTTTTTTATTGTAACTTGTCTGTTTATGCAACAAGGAGATAATTACATCATAGCCACAATTTCATAAAGTTTGCCACCTTTCCTGCAAGTCAAAACCAGATGAGAGAGTATGGTCAGCATACTGACTGTGACTACTATATAATAAGACAAACCATCAGCAGCAGAAAACCAGTCATCCATTGAAAAAGGCTCGAGGCTCTGGCTGTATTGTTTTGTTCTGCCTTCAAACGTGGAGATATATGAAGCAGGGCTTGAGTGTAAGTGGATGAGCGGATGCCTGCTGACCATTCCTGACAGTTTAGGAGACATAACTGTTCATGCGCATGTTATTTTAACATTGGCAACAACCATATTTCATCTGGATGTTCTGCATGTAGTACGTGTGTGTGGGTGTGTTTTCCATGATGACTGACCAGATTCTAACTCCACAGGGCCATTGGACGATGATGAACTCCCCCATGGTTTCTGCACTGTCACCTACTCCTCCTGTGACCGCTTCGAGGGGCACTTTGTTCACGGTGAAAAGAACGGAAAGGGCAAATTCTTCTTTTTTGATGGCAGGTACGAGACAAAGGACTAACGAACAAAGATTAGCTCTGGATAGTTTGTGTTATTTTTAACAATTATCCAAGATATGGCTGCGGTGGCTTCTCAGACATGATTATGATTCATATGTAGATGAGTCAGTGTCTTACACACACACACACACACACACACACACACACACACACGCACACACTTCTGCTTCATGGGTGTAATTGGGTCGGTGTGAGTCATAGGTGATGTGGCCAATCTGTCAATCATGTGAAGTAATCTTTTCTTCACTCTTCAACAGACCACCGTACAAGCAGTGTGTTTCTGACCCACTCTTATCATCTCACTGTGGTCATTAATGATCATGGCACAATCTGAAACATTGTATTGGTGGAGATTATTTATCAATAATCTTGTAATATAGTCCAAATCAGGTTGTCTGTATATAGTACATACAGATTGGATAGATTATCATTTGGAAAAGAGCATCTGGAGCAAGCTCTTTTTAAAAGGACTGAATGTGCTTGATGTATGTTAGTGTTCACTGCTCCCCCTGCGAGCACAACGCAAGGGTCGAAAGTGACAGCGCGGCCAGAAGTCATTTCTTTTTGGTGAGTGTCGGAGACACGGGACCACATTGAGACACAAAGTGGACACATTCAGTAATGTGATCAAGTTGACCTGCTTAACTTTATGCAAATGAGCAGTGACACGTGTCAGCAACTACCAATCAGAAAGCAGGTTCTTACATTCTCTCTAAAGCCCTATTCAGATGCCATTACTTTAACAAGGGGAGGTGTGGCAAAGTAGTTTATTTTAACTGACTGCACGTTCCTGTGGTATTAAAAATTCCAGACTTCGAACCCCTTATTGATGTGCATCCTGTTTTTTTTTTCCCTCTGCAGTACGCTGGAGGGTTTCTATGTGGATGATGCTCTCCAGGGCCAGGGTGTGTACACTTATGAAGATGGAGGAGCGCTGCACGGGACGTACGTGGACGGAGAACTTAACGGTACCGCCCAGGAGTTTGACACAGAAGGCCGTCTGATCTTCAAGGGCCAGTACAAGGACAACATACGCTGCGGCATCTGCTGGATCTACTACCCGGTGTGTTTCTTTGACATCAGATTTGCAAGCAATATTTAGGCTTTGATGTGGGTATCTCTCGATTTCAGAAGAGCTTCAGATCCTCAGATCTTATTAACGGTTTTGCCCAACATATATTGCAGCAGATGTTATGTGGAGACACAGGTATTTTCTGTAGGCCATAAAATAGCAAGGTTGACAACCAAGGTTCATGTTCTTGTTCCATTGATTAAACCTGATCTGGCAGTTTCGCGACAGACTAATGAACGTTGCTATGTCCTGTCATCATCATCTACATGGGCTATGTCTCCCTATATTGACATTGGTTTGTAGAGGAGCACGCATCTGACTTTGACATGATGTCAGGTCACTGAGTTGCCTTCCCAGGTGTTGTGCCAAATTCTGTCTCCCTGGCAGAATGCAGCTCACGCTGCAGAAAGAGTAACAGTTCTCTCTGATTGTCATATGTCTGTCATATACTGGGCCTCAGCTTCCTATAATTGATCTGAATGTCCAAACCATCCAAAAAAAAACCAACATTAATGTTAATTTGATCTGGACCAGGACCAAGATCCCAACAATGTACACCCACAAACCATAACATCTGTTGTCGCACAATTTTATACTCTAGTCCTTCATACAGTCGTACCCTTACATCACATAAAACACACCACAATTTCAGTGTGACTGCAGTGCTGAGAATGACCCACCACCCACATAATACCTGCCCTGTGGTGGTCCTGTGGGGTCCTGACCATTGTAAAACAGGGTGAAAGGAGTACAGTTTGTATTTATAGAACTACAAAGTGCTCCTGTATGGTCAGAGGAGCTGATAGAATGGACAGTGAGTGTAGTTGATAAATATATTTATGTTCTGTATGGGGTTTTAGACCTTAAACGCTCATCGGCTGTATTTAAAAACACATACTCCTGTACTGCCACACATACTATACTAATGAAAGCACTCCTTATAGTGGTGTAATAAGGCTTGGTCTTTATCTTCAAACCTAATGATGCTTTTTGCTCACAATCCATTGGGAACTGATGATGCTCCTTCCTGGAACAACTGAGCAGCTCTAAGATGGTTGGTCATGAGGCTGTAAATGATGTCATGCGGACAGTCATTTCAAACACAGCAGCAGAGCAGATCAGTTTGAACATATGCATTTAGTAAATGATTATATCCTTTATAAATCCTCTCCTCTGCAGGACCGAGGCTGTGTGGTGGGGGACGTCAACGAAGAAGGGGAGATGACGGGCAAGGCAGTGGCTTACGTTTACCCTGATGAACAAACAGCCTTGTACGGCAGCTTTGTGGACGGAGAGCTGATCGAGGCTCGACTGGCCACGCTGACCAAACAGGAGAACGGCAGACCTCACTTCAGTGTGGATCCAGACAGTCAGTAACACCAGACTGCCCTCAGCTCTCATCTCTCAGCCTGAACATATTCAGTCCACCATGGCTGTCCCACTTTCAAGACTCTACACAACCCCACGTTTCTATGTATTTCTACTTCTCTGTTATTATACTGTGTGAAATGTGTGTCAGGCCAGACAAGTGTAGGACTTCATCTGCAAAGAAATGGAGTTATATAAAAAAGGAATGTCTCAGAAAAATCAAATTTACACGATTCCCCCTTTGACTTGTGAACATCTCTGTTGAGATTCCACTGTTTCACGTCTAATTATATTGTTTGCCTATGCTTATGTATCAATATTAGCTACATAAGCATTGTAGCTCCAGTTAAAAAAAAATAATAAGTTTATGCACAACAGCCTTAACAGAAAAGTTCACATTTGTTTTTTGCCAAACTAGTCTTTTAAATCAGCACCCTTTATTGACTTGTCTCTCATTCTCTCTCTCTCTCATTCTCTCTCTCTCTCATTCTCTCTCTCTCTCTCTCTCTCTCTCTCTCTCTCTCTCTCTCTCTCAGGTTCGGTTTACTCCTATGACAAATCCACTTCATCCTGCATCGCTAGACAGAAAATGCTGCCAGACCCCTATGAGAGCCAGCGGTCAGTACCGAAATTCTCAGCAGTATAAACAAACACGTTGATCACAGCTCTCACTGTATTCTGGTCTGGAAGATCAAAAACCTCTAAGCAAAACAGGTTCTTTCACTCATAACTATCATGGGACCCTTTCTGGTGCTTGTAGAGCCATTTTTAAAGTGTACAGAAGCTTTTCCACCAATTCAGACACCCCTTTAACCAAAGATTCATTAAGCAATTAGTTGGTTTTTAGTTGAAATGATGTTTGTCATAGTTTTATATAGAAACATCACTTCAATGATGCTTTAGCCCATACAAAAATATATGGACATATATGCACACATATATTATAAAAGATTTTTCAAGACATTTCAAAAGATATGTACATACTGTATAATATGTGACTGTATAATATGTGACTTATATATATATATATATATATATATATATATATACACACACATGAAATTGTATATTTGCTAAATATGTGGCTCTTTTCTGACAGATCTATTATTATTATTATTATTTTTTTTTTTTTTTTAACTTGTATTTATTTTATATTTTATAACTCTGTAACTGGAAGACATACATGTGTAAATTAGCCCAGTTACAGTCAATAAGTGAGTAGAAGAAGAAGATTTTTTTTTCTGCAGACTCGTTTTTTGGGTAGTGGACTGTGCTTCATGTTTTTCATGGCCAGATCAGTACATGCTTGAGCACAATATTTACCATAATATTTGTTCTACTGCATTAAAATTTCTGTTTTATTTCCTGAATGTCCATGACCCAAATGAAAGATAAAAGGCTACTCATATATGTGAAAATATAGCATTTATGTAAATGGCAACTTTAATTAAACCCCCTGATATTTCATGTCCCGAAAAGTAATCAAATAAGGAATATTCCAGAAACTCCAAACACAGTTCTGTTCTGTTGCATTCAGTTTATTGTTAATGACTTTTAGTTTTATTTATATCAAACATGTTTTGCCCTGTTATTTACATGCATTTTGTACTTTCTTTTAATTAATTTATAAAATAATTTATTTACTTTTTTTTAATTATTTGACCATATTTATGTTTTATTTGTATGTTAAATAAGTCCCTGGAGTATGCACATATATGGGGAATTAATACATTGTTATATATGACTCTTTCATATCGTTGTTTAACTGTGGTCCCAAACTACAAAAGCATCACTTAGTGCTGCTGGAGGTGAGCACTACCCTCAGTTGTGCCATGTACCAACTGTGCCTGTTGGTCCTGGAGAAAACAATTGACCATGGTCTTAATCTGAAGGGAAGACGGCAGGGTGCCCTGTAGCTAAGCAACAAATCAAGCAGTTAGAAAGTCTCTGCATTGTTCATCAACCTCATTTGCTCTTGTTTCCTGACTTGCGGTGGCAGGTTTATGGACATAGGACGGTATTTTAAGTTGAGAGCACATAAAGGATGTGACCTGTACAGTGACCTCATAATGAATGTGATGCCAGAAAGCAATGGTTCGGACTCCATTCCTCTGAGCTCTCTAGCTGTTCCATGCTCCTGACACACGAGTGTCAGCTGGTCAGTGTTCTTAAATGGCCCTTCTCAGTGAAAATTGGAGTAACTGTCTCTACTGTTCAAAGAAGGTTTTATACCAGATTTTGGAGCATTGCTGTGAGGATTTAAGTGCATTCAGAGTCAAGATCATTATTGAGGTCAAGATGTTGGATGATCACCACCCCACCTCATCCCCAACTCCACAGCTCATCCCAAAAGTACTGTATGGAGTTGAATCATTCCAGAGATCTTGTTTGAGAACCATTTTGATGGTCTAGCTGGAGCTGAGGTTAATAACAGTGGTGGGCATTTCAGGTTCAGCAAGTCAAAATCAACAGTAACAGTAAGAATTCCAGAGTTAGAAATACCAGTAGACTGGTAGCAAACTAGTCTAAACCGAGTCTCTGGTGGTTCATTTTAAGGTCAGTAGTGTTGTGTATGAACTTTGCTGAATATGCTGAGTATTTTTCCGTGATGTAAAAAGTTCAAGCACAGAACTGACTGAACATCTCTTATCTGTGTGTTTGATTTTACCAGTGTGTATGTGGGACAGTCGCTGATATCCGGAGCAGGGGAAGGCCTGTTCGCCAAAGCTGACACAGATGCTGACACAGTAATGGCCTTTTACAATGGCGTGCGCATCACTCACTCAGAGGTGGGCTCATACTGGTTCACATGTTTGTGGGAGTGAATTTCATCTACACAGTGCAGACAACACAAGTGCAATCAGAAATATTTCATCTGAAAAGATTTTATTAATTACTCTATAAGTCATTTTGGAGCATTGTATGAACACAGTGTATGGAAATTCTTGGCTACTCAGTTCCCAAAAAAGCATAGTTGTGTATCTTGGTGATTAGAGCTGCACACTATCGATTCAGCATCGTCATCGCAATGTGGGCAAGAACAATATTCACATTGCAAGACATGCAGTGTCATGTAAGGCAGATTTAATTTAATCTTACAATTTTTGCTGCTTGATACAAAAGTAAAATTCATTTTCCACGACAGATTGACCTGAAGCAGATTCTATCTGCCCAATATAATTTATTTTACTCATTTATTTTCATTTCATGAAAAAAAAAAATGACAGTCAGTTTAACCACATAAACAAATGAGGATGAATCCATCAGAAAACAGAAATATTGTATATTCAGACACACTCTATCACTTATCAAAGCGCTTGATGATAATATTATTATTATTATTATTATTATTATTATTATTATTATTATTATTATTATTATTATTATTATTATTATTGTTATCATTATTATATGAAATTCTGAAATGCCGCATTAATTCAGGAGCATGAACTTGGTAAAATAGGTGAATTCAGGGAGCTTCAGTTTGACTTTACTGTCCTCAAGTAACATCTAAGCTCATAAATACAACTGGTCAGTAACTATGACTACAGTCTTACCTGTCATGTGACATCTAAGCTCAAGCGTACAGCTCTGTTAGTTGACTGGTGCCTTGCCATTAGTGAACAGGTAAATTGAATGCACAGCTAAATAATAACAATTACATATTATGGTTTGAATTGACAGGTGGACGATCGTGACTGGTCTCTGAATGGGAACACGCTTTCATTGGATGAAGACACAGTGATTGATGTTCCTGAGCCATTCAACCTCACAGAAGTATACTGTGCATCGCTTGGACACAAGGCCAATCACTCCTTCACCCCCAACTGCAAATACGACCCGTGAGTGTGGAAGTGGCATGCAGTGAAGCTGAGAGTTAGATGATGTAGTGTGGGTGTAAAGACTGAAGAAAAAGGAAGACTGAGATTCACACAGTTCAGCCATGAAGCAGGGTTCTGAGGCTTGGTGTTCAGCACACAGAAAATGCTATTCTTACACAGCTGATTCAGATCATCTGATTAGTAGGCCAATCACCACCTTCTAGGACCAAAATCGTAGAACTCGGAAAGTGTGTGAGTCAACGCTCAAACATGCATCGACACCAAGCTTGTCCCTCGCAAAAATACAATCATTAGAAAAAACACAAATAACATTCCTATAAAATGTGTGTTCAATAAAACCATCTCCAAGAGTTTCTACACTAAACTCTTTCTTATTGGTCAGAGAAATTCTTCTAAACAATGTACTTGGGTGCATACATTTCTGCACAGCACTGTTTGTGGACAACCCTTCTAACGAACACATTCGGTTACATTTTAGTTGCACCCAATGATGACGCAGAGAAACACAAACCTCCTGGCACCACTATAAAGCCCCCCATGATGTGGAACTGTGTTCTCTGGAAAGATGGAGCTCCACCCAATACTTTTGGGATGAGTTGGGGATGAGGTGGATTGGTGATCATCCAAGATTATGACCTCACTAAAGCGTTTGCCACTGAGTGCAATCAGATCCACACAGCAGTGCTCCAAAATCAAGTAGAAAGTCTTCCCTGGACAGTAGAGACAGTTATTCCAATACAAGCAGTATAAACTGTTTTTAATAGCTTAGATTTCAGAAGAAACTCAGTGAGCAAGTGTCCCAATACTTTTGTCCACATAGGGTTTAAGGTAATTATGGAAAGACGTAATTGTTCTCGTTTAACTGTCACTTTTCTTTTTCTTTTATTAGGTTTGTCCACCCTCGTTTTGGAGTGATAAAATGTGTGCGAACAATCCGAGCGATTCAGAAAGACGAGGAGCTCACGGTCGCTTACGGCTACGATCACCAACCTTCAGGAAAATCCGGCCCAGAGGCTCCAGAGTGGTACAAACAGGAGCTGCGCGAGTTTCAGGAGAGGGAGGCGGGAAGGGGAGCTAAGGACACATGTTAAGAACCCTCCCAGTGGCATCCCCCCAAAAACCTCTCGCATTAATGCCAAGCAGCCTAAAACCACCCTGAATCTCCAGACCTGCCCTTTTATTATCTTGCTGTTACCTAGTGCTAACAAACAACCCTGTTTTTAATACGTTGTCAATCACAGTTCCTCTTAACCTGCTGTGTTCTTCAATCCAGAAGCTAAACGGCACTAGACTATCGCCAGACCTTTCCCACTTAGCTACTGAAGAACCTGAGAGACTTTCATGTTCTACGATGAGGAGGTGCTATGACGTGTGATCTCAACACCTACGTGGCTGCGAGTGTGAGAGAATGTGAAGAGTGACTGAAGCACAAGGTGTTGCAGTTTGGCACCGTGACGTGTATCCAGAACTATGCACTATGACCCAAGCAGGAGTTCTTCTCTGCAAACCTCTTCAAGCACTTGCAATGCAGTCCGTCTTAGTCTGTGGATGAGATGCCCTTAGCTGTTAGATGTTAGAACATCTTACACTCCAACAATCACCCGTGGAGCAGTTTGACCTCTCTCTTGTGGCACAGTTATCGTCTGTTATTGTGTTTACCTGCACTGAGAAGCATCAGACACTAATTGTGCTGTAAAGTACAGTGTTATAATCACTCACACATTGTCAAATCACCAGGAGGGAAAGTTTTGAAGCACATTACGTTTGCGTGTGAGAGAGTTGCGTGAGTGTGTGGTAGAGTATCCAGGAGGTGATCAGGCGGAGACTTTATATGGGACTGAATTCAGGCCTTTGATATGCAATATCTCTAAACCAAGATTTGTCAATAAAATATTTAAAACCTGAACTGTTTTCTGTGATTCTGATGTTCAAGTCTTCAGAAATGACTGCTGGAAGTTGCTATGAGCTCACTGGCTGTGGCCTGTGGTATTATTTCATGTTCATTTTCAGACAGAAATTTGCTTAACTTTTTTGCTCTTAAATATACAAATGTTGTACTTCAAAGGGATGTACAACAAATTTTTCATATTTTGTTTTTTATTAGAAAAATATGATTTTGTTCAGGCTGCCAGCTCAAATGCAGAATTTTGGCCTATCTAGCTTAAATCCAGTTTATTGATGGTGTGGACACCACAAACCCACACTCTCACAGCCGATTGAGAATAGGATCTAAACCACGTGGTTTGAAATGCAATTACATTAATTATATATATATTTGACATATATAAAATGTGAATTAGGATATCAGTCTTAATCGATTCAAACGACTTTCACTAATGAAAATATTTTAATTGTCAGTCAAAACTGAATTACAGATCTTTGATCTACAAGAAAATACTGCCCGTAGCAAAGTTCTTAATGGTAATCATCCCATCATCAGCCTTACATATAGAAACTGAAGTTCTGTCTACTCACTGGTCATTTTGGACAGTAAATAAAAGTGTGTCTGACCCTGTTTCCTGTTGTTTATTTTATAGTAAGTAATTTCAGATCAAAACACTGAATCTCAAACACTGAAATAAAAAAAATGTGTTAATGAGTTATGAGTAAATAATGAGTTCTCATTTAATGGGTGATTAATATTTAATCGAGGTTGACCACGCCCACTGTGAATATCTTCAGGCTTAAAAGCTTTAATGTTTTTCATTATAACTGTTTTAAAATATGTGACATATCCTGAAACTAATACCTTCCAGAATTAATTACCAATGATTAACTTTTGGACGAGGGGCCAATAGCGTGAGAGTGTGACCACGCCCACTGGGCCGAAGTGGGGGCGTGTCCAGGTAAATGAGGGACTTACCTGTTGGGTAGGAAGTGGGCGGAGCACAGCAGACAGGTAAGACTTCCTTATTCAACGGAAACAAAGCGCCTCAGTGTAAAGGGTCGTTTTGGGGGGTTTGTGCTAAAGTCCACCTACAGTTTCACCAGCGCTGTTTATACTTTAATAGTATGAAGGTGATTCTGGTGTAAAAGTTGATGGTTTGACTGAAGTGAGCTGGTTTTCGCCTGCTTTCTGCTTCTGACTCAGTTCCACCGTTAATGGAGTCAGTTATTCTGCTGCAGAGACAGGACAATACTAAGTGCTGTGGTCAGGATCTGTGGAGAAATCACCTGTAGCCTGAAGTGTAAAGTGAATGGGGCTCAAATTGGGCTCAAACTGGTGAGAACAGACAGGGTTTCATCAGTTAAACCCAGTAAACCACTATATATATATACTGGTAAACTGTTTCAGCCGAAATGCCATCAGGTGATTCAAGTGATTTCTGCATTTTACTAGTATAAATATCACTTTAACTACTAAAAATATTATTCTCACTAGTATAATTGTGGTTTTAACTTGTATAAATGTAATTCTGGCTAGTAAAAATGGGATTTGAACTAGTAAAAATATTCGGACCTGTAAAATGTGGTTTTAGTAAAAATGTCATTTTCAATAGTAGTAATGTAAGTCTGACTCCAGAAATTGTGATTTTTAACTAGTAAAAATTTTATTCTCACTAGTACATGTGGCTGGATTCAAGAATGGAGCGCTACAGATATTTCATCTTCAACCAGAAGGTCATGGTGCTGTGGGGCATCCTGCAGGTGGCCTGCTCCGGGCTGTGTCTGGTGTGCGGTTTTATGGATGCAGTTTTCCGCAAGAGCACCGCACTCAGCGCAACGAGAGCTCCACTGTGGGCAGCACTGGTGAGTCAGACTCTGTAAACATTAAACTCTGGGTAAACATTACACTCTAAGTGTGAGTGTGTGTGTGAGTGTATGTGTGAGTGTGTGTGTGAGTGTGTGTGTGAGTGTGTGTGTGAGTGTGTGAGTGAGTGAGTGAGTGAGAGAGAGAGATTACTTTTCTTTAATACTCTAAATCTTCTTTTCTCTGCCTCAGATCATGGCTGTGCCTGGTGTTCTGGCCCTCTTTGCCTCCCAAAAGAAAAACCCCATCCTGGTAAGTTTAAGTTTTAGGCACCTTCTCGTTTAAAATATCTTCTGAAATCAAGGGTATTTGCTGCACTCCTCTTCTGGAGTAGATATAAGAACATTTGTTGTGAGGATTTGATTGCATTCAGCAACCTCCAGTATATGACATAGAGAGTTCAGGTTCTGATTTTGGAGAACGTTCTGCCTCTCCTACTCATCCCAGAAGTGTTGAATGGAGCCTCATTATCCAGATAACTTGTCTCCCACCACTGGGGAGCTTTACATCCTGATAGCTGACCCATGGTATTAGGTATGATGACCACAGGCTGCTCCAGAGCATACCACACTATTGACTTACATTTACGTTTCTGGCATTTAGCTGATGTTCTGATCCAGTTTACTCATATTACGGAGGAGGGCCAGAGTAGTGTTGGGAGTCTTGCCCAAGGACTTATTAGTGTAGCACAGCATAGTTGCTTAGACTGTGAATCAAACCCCAGTCGCCTACATGGTGTGGTGTTATCTGCTGCACCACACTAACCACTTACACTTGCACAAACAGTGTATGTGCAATTGACCCTCTGCTAGTTAAATTCACGAAAGGGTTTCTGGATTCTTTTGGACAAACTATGTATATAGGAATTATATGAATTAAAGTCTGTTTAACCGTTTATGTGATCATATCCACTCCCTCAGGTGAATGTCATGATCGTGTCCTCTGTGCTGTCTTATTTTGCCACTGTGATCGTGCTCATTTACGCTGGTGTGACACTGAGCTATGGAGAGGAGGATGACGAGCTCTTCCACTCTCATCACATCACTGAAGTGGTACAGTATTACCCTGGTCATTCTGATCTTTTGCTTCTATTTAACCATCCTACTTCACTATTAACTGTTCCCAAACTAGCACATATGGCAAATATTGCATTTTCAGTATTCACAAATAAAAGCTGCATCTCAAACATTGAAAATATTATGGGGTTTTGCTGACCCAGGATCCTCAGGTCATAGTGGTAGCGCTTTAGCCCGCTGAGCCACTCGGAGCCATATAAACACTTTTATAAATGGAGAAGTGTGGTCGTGAAGCACCTTTTATATCAATAAAGAACATCTATTGTAAATAAAGGTTCTTTGAACCCCTGAAAGGTTCTTCTCTCTCACACATCTCCATTAAACATGGTTCTTCTGTGGCATCAAGAGTTTAAGGCTATTCTTCAAGAGAGTTGCTGACTATTCTTCAGGCCTCCAGCAGCTTCTAGATTTGTATTCCATCTAGTGTTTTTCACCAAAACTATTAATACTTCAGTCCTCCAAGGACAATATTTAGGTATCATTGTTCTTCCCACTCAGAGGTGTTTAAAATAGCCTCAACTCATAATCAGATCTGATACACTGAACTGAGAAATGAAGAATTTTCAAATATAGCATGTCAGAGAACCGCTTAAGCACTGAATGCTGTGTAGAACTGCAGTGGAACATCTTACTCCATCCAGCATCTTTCAGCACAGGAGCCAAAGTGTGTTCCTCACTGCAACATAACCTGTATTGATCTCTGGATTGAAACAGCCTCTCTCCCTTGCTCAGAAAGGGATGTCTGTAGTGGATCTTATTACCTCTCTCACACTTAAAGCTTTATAATCAGTGTGCGTGTTTGCTTTTCATCCTGAGCAGAAGTTTGTTCTGAGCCGTATGGTGAAGGGAGCAAACAGCACTCTGATTCTAGCCAGCGTGGGCTCGCTGGTCTTCTCCTCCCTCATTATGTTTGTGGGCTGCCGCAGTCTGCCATTCTGCGGATGCTTCGATTCTTTGACCGGCATGGTGAGTACACACCCAGTTTGGACTATGACGAAATGACATCAGGTTTATTGATGGTCATAAAGAGTTATACTTCAAGTATATGAGTATGCAGTACAAATTGATCTCTACTGCTTTATGATTTGGATCAATTCTGGCCCTGATTTGAACCAATCAGTTTGCTCTCTAACAACTATTGTTACACTCTGGAAACTGAAGTAGAACCCCTAATCGTGACCCAAATGACTGTGTCATAGAGAACAATGATCTAGTGTATGTGAGGCTACTACTGTTAGGCTACCCTCATACCCAGTCTTGGTGTGTATCTATGTATCTACTTCATGTGTTTATATTGAATGTTATCAATCTGTTTAATCTAGATTTCTTACTGAGTTATTAACCCAGATGCTATCCTGAAACTGTAGTGAGTTATTTGGTTTTTTATATTTTATGGGGTCCTGTGTGGATCTGAGGTTAATTATGACAGAACAATAGTGGTCAGAGTGAAGTGTGGAAGTGTGGACCTACATACAGAATCAAAGGGGGAATCTGTATATGTATGTATGTATAAAATATGTATGTATGTTCATGTAAAACCTACATTACT
The DNA here is from genome assembly GCA_034509495.1 of Acestrorhynchus altus. Lineage (NCBI taxonomy): Eukaryota > Metazoa > Chordata > Actinopteri > Characiformes > Acestrorhynchidae > Acestrorhynchus > Acestrorhynchus altus. Next base: position 3,581,622 of record CM067512.1, on the reverse strand, counting down.
AGAGCATATTTCATGAAAACCCATAATAGAAATTATAGTTCCCAAAAGGAAACTTGGTGGGTAGGTTTGACATGAGACGTGAATGATTCAATTACACACTCGGCCACGCATGTGATGTAAGCAAGGACAGGCTTCACTGTCCCTGACTATGTAAGGTCATCCTGTTGCACGTGCTTTCCACTCTGACGTGTTCTGCAATTCAAGAAGTTGGAAGAGTTCTAAAGGGGTCACATCATAGAGATGCTCTTATTGATATATTGCACATCATCAGATTGTGTGGAACATACCATAGCAGGCTGTTGATGGAAGATAGAAGAAGGCATTAAGGGTCCAGGAGGCCTATAAATACAGTGGTGTTGTGCCAGTGACGAGTACCTTCAGTGACGAGTCCCATCTCTGTCTTCGTGGAGACGACTTATGGTTACTACCTAGACCAACAGTTTGTTGTCACAAGTCCAGAAGGCCTGGTGTCATGGTGCGAAATGCAGTTTTAAAGAATCTGCAGGAACTGAGTGAGAATATTCAAGATGCATGGGATGATGGATTATCACAGGACACCATTAGGAACGAGACGTCTGGCATGTTGCGTTAAACCCACCACCGTACTGAGAGACTCTGTCCATTGGTGGTCTATGAATAACGACTATTGTTTTCCATTGCCAATTAACTTCAAACCAATCTGTTTCTGTTTACATCTCAGTGATGGTAACATTTAAAGATGATATTAATTTCACGATTCATTCAATGTGCTTCTATGATGACATTCTTAACAACAAAAATACAGTTGAAATAAATCTAAACATAAAAGATAGTAGACAAACACAAATTGCTTGTAAAATCGTTCAGTTTTGGTTTGACTCATTATGTCTCCGTTTCCAGGAGATGCTGGTCCCTCAGAATGACCCGAGTGCTTCAACAGAACTGGTGTGCACCTGGCAAGGTGAGGCTGATGTGTGTGGTGGGTCATTAATGGACATTCACAGCCCTGTTTGAGCCTAATCTGACTCAGCTGTTAATTGCCAGGTTAAGTATATCTGTTAGAGCAGGGAAATCGGCAAACTACAGGAACCTGGCACTCAGTTTTGCCTACCACTGGCCTACCATCTAACTTCCCACCGTCTAAAATCCCAATATTTCAGCCCATGTCATCACTTTGCCACCTTCTTGCTGATGTCAAATTCATCATCCATGCAGAACTCCATCCATAATGCAGCAGCCAGTGTAGCGTGGAGTTCATTTCTGAGCCACTGCAAGCCAGTCTCTAAATACAGATTTAAGCACATGTGTCAGCCTCTGGAGGATCATGCATTGGGAGGTTCTTGAGGCCCTAGAGACGCAGCAGCTTCCAGTAGTGTTTGTTCATAGCTTCCCTTTTTATACTGACAGACATTTCCAGAAATTATTAGACCAAACACTCATTTTACAGTTTGATGATCTCTTTAGTTTTGTGAAATTTTCACCTTCAGAAAGCTCCTCCTTCTCCTCATATTGTATGAAAACTGTGTGTTTAATAACGTGGAACAACCTGTATCAGTGTTAGAGGTGTAAGAGTACATGTGTACATAGCAAATCGTCACGGCTTGGTGCACAGTGATTATGCGGCATGCACTATTAGGTCACTATTAGACACACACACACACACACACAGTGCAATAACCCAATGTTTTATATCTCTCAGGAGGAGATGAGCGAGTGTTTAACTCTCCAGCATCCTTCACAGAGCAGAGCCCTGGGCAGGAACTCAAAGAACTCTCTTCACGTCCTCCTTACAGCAGACTGACTTAAAACCTACCATCTGTGCTAACAAGAGGACTGGGTGTGAACTGGACTGGTCACTAAAGCTTCCCTCAGCCTGGCCCTTCATTTATAAACCTGGGCTTTGAAGAAACTTTTTAAGAAAGTGATATTGTTCTTTCCACTTTCACATTTCATTTTATTGCTTTTAATAAGTTAATTCTGTGCCAAATTCCGTTGTTAGTGCCTTTAATTTATTTAATTAACTGTGTTCATACTGTATGTTTGTTAAATAAGCAACTGTTGATGTCTTTTTGTAGACCCATCATTTGGAGGAGAGATGAGCAACCTGATGCTTGAGGTATTGATAGACTGGTCCGACCAAAAGAACTTGTTAGATTTAGACAGCCAATCAGAAGTCTAGATTTAGTAGGAAATATTGTGCCAAATATCAGACTGTTAGTAATATGATTAACATGTTTACATGTGCTTGAGTAATCAGATAATAGGAAACATCAGGTTTATAGAACCCTGCTGGTTGTGAATGCATGTGCAGACCAAGAAATCAGATTAAAGAGTAGAGATGAACTGAGAAATCTGATTATATAGCTAAACTCCAGCTTTTTTAGATTTCTTAATCACATTTCTAGTATAAACATATGCTGTTTTGATGGCCACATCAGATAACTGCAGAATTCTGATTAAGATTGGATAACTGAGTGCATGTAGATGGATTCAGTGTTGCTATTGTTGTTAGTAAAGTTCATCACTTTAAGATTATGTGAATCTTACAGGTCTGCCTTACATTCAGTCAGAATATTATACCTAACATTTTTTTTTCAGAATGATTTGGAATGGTTTTTTTTACACTGACGTTCAAAGTTAAGTCTTTCCCTCTCCTGTAAAAGCTGTTGTACAGTTGTTTTTATTGTTCTTTTAATAAAACCTTCAATGAAACTTCACACATTAATGATCATTTCTTCACAGAGAAATCAGAGTGAAACAGTTCTGAAATGGATGTAGTGCTTTATTCCAAAGTCTGACTGAAATGAAAACCACAACAGACAGCGTTGGCTCGTTCCTTTAGTCTATTGTCAAGAACATGGTCGTAAACTGGCACAGAAAGTATGATGAGCACTGCCATATATTAACGTGATATGAGGTGGGTCAGATGATCTGTTGTGCCACTAAAAAAATCTGGTTTGAACATCCTTCAAAAATTGAAACATAAGGAGATCTGCGGTTTCATTCATAGGCACACAAAAAAACAACCAACCAAAACTAGCAACCAACTCAATCTAATAACACAGTGCTGTGTTAAGATTGTCTTAACTGCTTTTAAGTTCTTATGATGGTCTACAGGGTTCTTCAGTTCTAGTCCTGCAGCACGGTTTGACCGTATCTCGGCTCAAACACACCTGAGCTAGACAACCACCTCCTCCAGGACAAGCTGAAATGCTCTGACCTGCACTCATGAGCCAAACTCACCTAAACACATGGAATCCTTTTTTTAACCCTGCAAATCAAAGTGGCACCTAGTTAAGGCTCTTCTTACATTCTTCTCTTATGGCAGTCAAATGTTTCCAAGTTCTAATCGAAAGCTTTACAACACACTACTTAAAGTGACAATTTGGCAAAAAATATATATATAATTTCCAGTTTATCTCTAAACCCATATGTCAATAAGTCTGACAAATGTGCTTCTGCATGGCTATTAGAAACAAGGACACACAGGGTCACTTATCTGAAGCACTAAATGTTATCTGAGAACTAAAAGTGACCTTGTGGGGAATCTTCAGCCTGCTAATTGTGTTACAGACTTACAAACCAGGCTTATGAGGTGCTGCATAGCTGAACACAGTAGCAGTATCCGTTCCCATCATATCAGAGTTCTGTCAGTGTCACAATGTCAGAACTCATTTTTGGCTACAAGTTGAATTTGGCAGTTGTTCTTTACATCGTTTTAAAACTGCATGATGAATGAACCAATAGAAATGCTCCAAAATGACTGATTAAAATCATTTTACAGTGTTTCTATCGGAAATTCTTCCCCTAAAGTTGCCAATTTGCAGATCTGTTTTTTTTGCAGGATAAATGATAATTTATCTATTTGAGGCTACTAAGACCCTACGATTTCTGTGTTTACACATTTTTGATGATGAAACATTTCAGAGGCCCCAAGTTATTTAACTTGGATTGAGGCAAATGTGGTTTAACCATGCAGTTTACAGTCATCTCTGCTTATAAATAAGGACAGACAAATGGAAATGGTAAATTGTTCTGATTTTGGTTAATGTGCATTACAGCTATCTCTTACTTTTAATTAAATTGGCAACTAATGATTTAAGTTCTGCCCGTTTTGGTTCATTAAAGAGCAAATAACGTGTATTTTAATTGGAAGTGCTGGAGTACAGAAGTACGGAAGGCCTATAATTCAACTCACATAGTCAGTTTTGAATAAAAAAGGACCAATAGAAAGAAATGTACATTGGAATCAACCAGATCAAGCCTGAAGCTTCTCAAAAGAACTCAAAAGAACCTAAAAATCCAAAATTAAGACACCAAATGTTGGAATACAAAAAAAAAAATCAGTACATTTGATTTTTCACCCCGGGATTGCACCCCGGGTACTGCTGCCTTGCACTCAACGATTCCAGATGGGCTCCAGAACCACTGCGACCCTGATCAGGGCAAAGCAGAAAAGATGAATGAACGAATGAAGTCACCCAACAATCACCTCAAACTCTTGGACTGATGATCTTTCCTAAATTAAAAACACCATGTATGGCCATGCCTGAGGATTTTCCAAAGTGCTCACCACAGGACCAGCTGTGGCCACTGCAGGATAAAGGGAATCACCGGCATGCATGAAAACCAGGGCAGGATTCACTTCAGGATGTTCCTCAATGCAGTAAGTGAGGAGGGGACGTGGGGGGCCTGTTCAGCACAACACTACTGAGATACATAGGGAGGTATGCTGCTGCCCTGAAGCTGTGAGCTAGTGTCCAGTTATCTACTGAAGGGTTACACAATGACCGGACAACTGATGCTTGATGCAGATGCTGTAGTAGTACAATAAGGCCATGCGCTGCGCAAACACTGGGCACTATGTGAGGTACAGGTCATATTTCAGAAATCTGTGCATATCCGCTTCCATAGATCATAAATATGTGTTCAGAGGGCTAAGGTTTGTTATACAGTTTCACATACAACACTGGACACCGAGACATGAGGTGAGAGCAAAGCTTTCGTTTTGACCTTATGGCCTTTGGACGACCTTTTTTACTCATATAAATGATGGCTCACCTGGACGATTGTGATACAGTGGATAAATGTTCAGCTGTGTGAGATACAGTACCAAGATCATAGAAAACCTAGTGTCATTCTGACTCTCCTTCTAGTGACAGTGACAGTATTACTCGTCTTCCCTTCATATCCATCTGACGTTCCCCGTGAACACCTACTATGCTGTTTTAAGAAGAATTCACTTCAACATATTGTAGCAGTGAGAGTGAAAGGCAGTGTTCAGATGGATGAATGCTGTGTTGAGGATGCTGTGCTGCCATTTGAGGTGTTAGTAAGGCTGCCTGGTGGTGACCTTATTTTGTGACGTCAAAGTGCAACCACAGCTGGGCCAGACAACCCTGGTCTTGGAGTGCATCTTCCTGAACAGTAGAGTCAGGAGTTACCTGGCAATATACAGGTAAGCTGAATCAGGTGTGCTTGAGTAGGAGGAGCACAAAGCTGTGCAGGAATCTCGCACTCCAGGACCACGGTTACCTACCCCTGCTCTAAGGGTAGGTTTCCCAGAAAAGGATTAAGCCAAAATGTTCCTTCATGGTGCTCTCTAGTCCAGGACTAGGTATTATGCCACCTGGAAAAACAATCCTAAGAGTCTGTAGGTGGAACTGCACTTGAGTTCTTCATCCCAGTGTTCAAAAGTTCGGAATCATGAATCATCTGCTGAAATTTACATATTAATAGAATCATTTTCTGTTATATTTTACAGTTTTGTGTTTGAAATAATAAATATATAACAGGGGCTTCCAACTGGTGCAAACATCTAAGCACTGGACCGATCAATGGGCGACCACTGGTTCTACCCTCCGTGATGCCATAGACATTCGTGGCCAGGAATTCCAAAGAGCACAACTGTCCTCACTCTTTCTTGGGAACTCCTTTCATTCACTGATGAAACAGAACTGGCAGTTAATGCTCTCCTCCAATCATGCTCACATTGATAACTGAACTTTGAAGTTTTTAAAGTGCCACTGCTGGTTCTTTCCTGCCTATTAACAGATAACTGAAGTAATAACTACTCAAACTGTCTTGTGTTTGAAAAGTGAATAAATATTGAGACATTGCAAATAATAGATACTCAATAGAGTACAAATAAGGTCATCCCTAGTCAAACTGACATCTCCAGTTAAAAAAAAGGTAAAACATAAAATGTCTGTTGTCCATATAAGGCAGGTTAGTTGTTATTCCAACTGTTAGTTAAAGGTAGAGAGTACATGAGTTGAGACATTAATAAACCATTATTGTAAAGTGTTACCAGTAGCTTTCTGATGTTCTGTATTTGTATTTCAGTACACACACTATGAATTAGTCACTGGATTATTTAACATTATTAATTATTGATTCCGAACTTGTGAACAGGGGTGCAGATAGGAGTTTGATGGCTGAAATAATGCAGAAATGGCAGCAATGCATTTTTTATAATAGTTGATCTGCTACACTGAGACTCCTCTCTGGAACATGGCAATAAGGATTCCCAGAGCGAATGGACTGGGAGAACATCTACAGGTTCCAGTTCAGAATGGACACTGTGTGCATAACTTATGTAGTAAAAGTATCACTGTAATGCCTGGGACGCAGCTTATCAGCCTGCATGATATTCCCTTTTGTCTAATCCCTTACTATTGTGAACCAGTTCAGAATCTGTGAGCTCAGTTTTCCAATTCACTTCACTGGCTCCTCCCTTTAAACCTTCCTTGAAGTTGTCTTAAAATGCTTAATGATTTAGCTCCACCCCCTCACTAGCTCCTCCAGCAGCTGCAGCCCCAGTTCCCCCGCTGATCCTCCTGCTCACCCCGGCCCCCCAACGTAACAATGTTGCCCCCAGCCGGCTGGCTCAGCACCAGCGGCTTCTGGGACTTCAGCTTGTGCGCCACCGTCATGAAGATTGCTTCCACGTGGTCGCTGCTGTTGCGGCCACCCTCGTCGCCACCCTGAGGGTTCTTGGCTGACGTCTCGAATAGGGGCATGGAGTGTGCGTCTGCGAACTGCTGTGCCACCTCCGTGCTGACCTGAGCCAGATGCCGCAGGTCGCACTTATTGCCCACCAGGATCCGAGGCACCTCCTGGCCCAGGGCGTGCTGGCGGCACTCCTCGATCCAAGCTGGGAGGCTCCGGAAGCTGGCGGCACTTGTCACATCATACACAAATACAACGGCATGAACGTTCCGGTAGTAATGCTGTACCATACTCTTGCGAAAACGCTCCTGTCCGGCAGTGTCCCACAGCTGGACCTGAGAGAAAAAGAGGGATAGCAATGTTCAGTCAATAATTGAGGAGATTAGAGCTACACAGATCTACACAGGAGAAAAATCCAGGGGGTCCGAGGGAGGACCAGCAGTGGCAAACAGTCAGTGCCAATATAGTGGACAGATATACCTCCCATCTAAGCATGATTTATCATTCTATGATCATAAATGAATATATTCACTATACGTCCTGAGCACTCTGCTACATTGTGTGCATATTATAATTTATGCTAATTAATCACTGGAATATTAATTTTGAGAGACTGTATGAAAAGAATCAGAGAAAGAAAGAGAGAGAGAGAGAGAGAGATTGCACGAGTTGAAGAGAGAGAATTCATCATTTTTGCATTCACAGAGCTGAATAGCTTTTGTCCTTCCAGCAGTGAAAGAGAAACAGTGCGAGTGTGTTGGTGAGTAAACAGGGACGTGACAGTGGAGCGTGTGCTGGGGGGGGGGGTGTGGGTGTCTCACAGAGAGTACCAGAGAAATATCACAGGGATTCAGTGTCAGTGTGGAACAGCAGAACAGAAATAGAGCAGATGATCTGCGATTTCAGTGACAGGCACACTGAGTACCATGAAGATCTCAAATCCTGATTTTACCACAACCCTACTACTGCTCAGTACACACATCACCTAGATGTTAAAGCAACTGTGTTAGAAAAGGCAGAACTCTAAACTCATCTATTGCCTCCTGGGGTCTATCTGCAATGCACAGTTTCATGTTTCTCCTGCACTTGAGTCACTATTAGGTAATCCTAGCTAGTCCTTGGTGTGGTGGGAAATAAGCAGGGGTTCAATAGAACCTACTCTGAATCGAGATTCAGTCGTTAAGCATTTGTGTAATTACAAGAGTAGTATCCTTTCGCATAACAGTGGTCGTATACAACTATATCAGTACATAATTGGATTATGAACTGGTGTTACTGGTGGGCCCCTTGGGAACGTCCACACCTATACATGCCGGTCAGCATGCTCGTGGCATGCCACGATAGTGGGTTCCAGACAAGTGGGACATTCCATTTCCAAAGTTGTGCAGGCATTTAACATTCCTCAATCCAGAGTACCAAGCATTTGCCAAGAATGTCAAAGAATGCATTACCACCCAAAGTGGACAGCGCAGTGGTATCTGGCTAGAACTGTCAGTGTGAACAGACAAGTGACAATGCAGGAGCCCACAGCTTCTTTAACTTCCATGACAAAAGTCACGGGACACAATAACTTGTTCCTGTCCCATGGCATTTGTCATGTCAGTCGAGACTGAAAAAGACGGACACCAGATATTAATAATTAAATGACTATTTTCGATGGATATTTACTGAAGTCATTAGACACGTCGAAAGCAGCACAGTCTTAAAGACATGGAAAACACTGATCTGGGCAGAATGTCCCCAAAACGTCTTTGCGTTCAGATCATCACAGGTAGATTGAGCTCTGAACTATATGGTACTGTCAACCGTTAACAATAGACCAAGGTTGCTCTTCACCACCAATTTCCGTAGGTCAGTTGAACTCGCACTGGTTAAACTGCTTAACCAGCATAAAGTTAGATGGCTTAACTGGTCTACCAGCACGAACAACACAATTAAGCTGGTCAACCAATATGATCAAGTCTGTTGACCACCATGACCATGAGCTCACTGGTCCATGACAATGACCAGCTCTCCCATGTCCTTCAACACTGCACCAGTTTTACTCAACTGCCCTAAAGACCAGTTTGCTGACCAAAGCTCAGGTCATCTTACAGCACCTGAGGGGTGTGACTTGGGGGACATAGGGGTGTTCATAGGGAATGTGTCCCCACTCATGCGGGGATTTGATTGCACTGGGCTCACAAGAACATTGGTAAGACCTGACAATCATCTAAACGCCTCTCCACGACCAGCTCACCTTGATCTTCTCCCCGTCGATCTCTATGAGCTTCTCCCGAAAGTCCACTCCGATGGTGGCCTCCGTCTTGTCCGGGAACCTGCCCGCGCAGAAGCGGTAGGTCAGGCAGGTCTTGCCCACCCCGGAGTCCCCGATCACAATGATCTTAAAGATCCGGGTCCGGGGCGGCGGCAGGGACGAGCTGAGCTCCAGAGAGGACAGAACGGAGTCCTCGGACATGTCTCAGATCTGCGCATCAATGAACCCGCTGAGTCACTGTCTCTCCAGTCCAGTCCGGTCCGGTCCAGGAGTACCGGTCCTGAAGCCGCCGCTGTCTCCGCTGCTCAGTCACACCTTTAGAAAGACGCTGTGTTTTGGTTTTTCAGCCACGTACAGAATCTCGCGAGACTTCGCTGCGAGGCGGAAGACGGGACTTAAAGGGCCCGTGTCCTAAATAATCTGATAAAAACATATTTAGGACCCTTTATATTCAGGGTCAGGGGTCACAACCCGCGGCTCTCTGATCCTTACACTGCGGCTCTGTATGGTTTAGGAAAATAAATCAAATAAAGTATTTAATTGAAGTGTTTTTAATTTGTGTCAGTTTTTTTTTTTTATTTTAGTTCTAAATTGAGAGATTACTGTGATGTTCAAATATTAAAATAAAATTGGTTTATTATATTTTGTCGCTCAAAATAAGCGTCACACTCGCAATACCCGCCAAAACGTGATCTGGATCTGGATCTGGAGCGGGATCTGGAGTTGGATCTGGAGATGGATCTGGCTGATAAAGGGTCTAAATTCAAACATGAGTTACTGATGAGAATAAAGATGTTTCTTCACCTTTGTTCCCACAGATCATCACAAATGGTATAACATCCCATGCTCAATGGGCAGGTCATTTGTTTGTGTCATGTGATCCCTCATATCATGAGAGAATGAAAATTCTGTAAATGCATCAAAAATAATACAACTTCTCTCAATTGTTTGGTTCAATATAAGAAGCAAAGCAAGGGGTGGATGGGTCGGTCAGTTGATCTCTCTCTCGATCTCTCTCTCTCTCTCTCTCTCTCTCTCTCTCTCTCTCTCTCTGGGGTGGTGATTGTCCAACATGCTGAACTCAATAACTCTTGCAGAATGCAATCAAAGCTCACAGCAAATTTCCAAAATCTACTTGAAACCATTCATTCATGAGTGAGCATGAAGGAACAATGAATGTGCAGATGTTCCAATACTTTTGTCCACACAGTGTACCAAAGTCTATGAACTCAGAAGAATCAACCATTGTTTTCATGCCAGACTGTGATGGCGTCACTGAGAATGGCAGCGGTTTGCTGACACACGCCTTGGAGGTCTGGTGTCATGGCGTGCATTGCAATTTCATACAGTGCCAGACCACTTCACGGACTTCATTACAAATTACAGCCCAACATTACGTTAATAAGGTCCTGCAACTAGTGTTCCTAACTACAAGAGACAGTGTGTCCCCAGTGTTCTGTTTTTGTTTTTTGTTTTTTTAAAACAAAATATAGTCTCATTAAATGTGTCAACGGTGCAGAAGTAGGGAGGGTTAAAAGCTTCCAATACCTTGGAGTCAACATTTTGCAAGACCTGACATGGTCTTGTCATGTCAACATCCTGGCAAAGAAAGCCTGACAGCATCTCTACTTCGTCAGACGCCTGAGGGACTGCCCTCCACGGCACTGCAGAACTTCTACTCCTGCACCATCGAGAGCATCCTCACGAGGAAATCCGTGGCCCGGTTCGGAAACAGCACCAAACGGGACAGACAGACCCTGCGGAGGGTGGTGCGCTCTGCTGAGAGCATCATGAGGACAACACTTTTAGATCTGCAGTCTATCTATAATAAGCGGTGCTGGTCGAAAACAATGAAGCTCGTGAAGGACCTCAGCCATCCTAATAATGGACTTTTTCGCTTTGCTGCCATCAGGAAAGCGGTTCCGATCACTGAGATCCACCACAGAAAGGATGACACTGAGCTTCTTCCCTCAGGCTATTCAGACTCTGAACCAGATCCAACTTCAATTTTAACCCTAAATCCCACATACAACACACTGACTCTGATAAGTCACCAACGCTCTCATATACAGCAATATGTAGCAAACATTGCACTTGACATTTTATGTAGGTTCCTACACAAACTGTAACCTATTCAAACACCTACCTCCACTAAGTTATTTCCCTGTTACCTCAGAGTTATTCAGTCACAGAGTTATTTAGTTAGATATTTATTTATTCTTTCTACTCAGAATTGCACATATTTATTCTGTTTATCTTCTCCCTAACTTCTCCCCTCTCCCCTATTGATCTGCAGACAGTTGTAAAAAAGCATTTCACTGCATGTTGTACTGTGTATAACTATGTGCGTCACAAATAAAACAAACCTTGAACCCAAGGTAGCAACTTTGTTTAACGCTGTAATCTACAAATCTACATTCAGTTCAGGTTCTTGTTTTTATTTATTTAGGTAACTGAAAATTTCTCAATCACAGATCTGAATCACTGATCATCCAAATAAATGTCAAATCTCTCAGTCAATCACAGACTCACAGAATAACAGCAGCTGTCAGGTATGGTCAGCGTTTTTATGAGCGAGAATTCAGATAAACGAAGTACTGAATGTCTTGTGCTTTTTCTTTCTTTCAGCTTTACCTCCGACAATCATGATCTGGACTGTTGCCTTGGATTGCTGGCCTTTTGCTGCGTCAGCGGTGAAATATGAACTGGAATCCTCTTTGAACAGAGCAAGCGATTCAGATTTGACCTACTAATATAAACTAATGTTTAATCCATTGTATTATAGAGGGACGTGGAGAGTTGCAGAACGGTAAGATTCTTAATATGTGACACTGGATCGAAAAATACTATCACCATTTACAAGCTCATCACAGTTTCCACTGTTCCACCGAGAGGCAAAAGAGAATTAAGTCAATTAGATGGATTTGCTGGACTTCATCTTCAAAGTACTTTTCAAGCAGTTATGGATGGGCTCAAGCAGGGATTCGCTGACAGTAGGCTTGAAAGTAAAGTTCACTTGGACATATGAGTCCAACTTGTTTGAATTTTCCTTCTGTTCTAGGTTCACTGTTTGATGCAGGGTGGGAATCTTGCTTCCATCCAGAACTATCAAGAAAACCTGTTTGTCCAGCTTCTCATTAAAGTCTCCTCTGGTGATCTCACAAGGGCTTGGATTGGTGGCTCTGATGCTGCAGAAGTAAGTGCTGCTGGATAATCTGTTTTTCAATTCATTTCCAAAGCAGATGAGTGATCCTCACACCTGTAGGCTCTCTGAATCAGTGATGTGTTTCTCTGCGCAGGAAGGAATGTGGCTCTGGAATGATGGACTCAAAATGAGCTTTGAAGACTGGGGCCCTACTCAACCCAGTAACTACCTGAGAAATGAACACTGCATGGAGATGAACTTCTCTGAGTATGTAGTTTTTACTTTCTGATTTGCAGGTAAGACTTCAAAGTCCCAACTTTTCACTGAATAGCTGGTGCTTCTTGACAAGTGTCCAGTAGATTTTTAAATACACAATATGATCAAAAGTACTGAGACACCTGTTCATTTATTGTTACTTCCAAAATCAAAGGTATTCAATTCTTTTGGATTATGTACAGCATCTGTAGAGGATTTTTTATCTGCATTGAACCTGGCTGATGAGGTCAGGAGGTCGTCCTACCTTATCCCCCAACTCAACCCAAAAGCTCCTGGCATGGTGCCAGAAGGTTCATATTTGTTTATTCTATTGTAGGGCTGGGCAACATATTGATATTTATATCAGTATCAGGATATAAGCAGAAGAACAAAACATGGGCTGGTAGTGTTATACAGGAGTTTAAAAGTTTCGATCTTGCAAAAAAAATAATCTGATCCCTTACTTACCTCTGTCCCTTCCCTCAGCTGCTCCTCCGACTCTGCTCCCATCTGCACTCATGCACATTCTCACGTACACACCATGTAGGTGTTAGATGAAACTTGAAGCAGCTTGATGTATAAAGAAGAAATAAAGATCAATTTTCATTACATTTAAATATAATTAAAGAGATGAAGGATTTTGTTTGGGTCCTCATTTTTTACATTTTATTTTTGACATCATATATCGTATCGTATATAGTCATTCAGGTCAAATACTGTAGGATATGATTTTTGTCCATGTGCCCAGATCCTGTGTATTAGTCATGATGTTCATAGATAAACCACTTTTCTTTTCTCATCACAGACACTCATCAATGGAATGATGATCCTTGCAACGTAAGAAAGCCATTTGTCTGTCAGAAGAAGTGAAGATCTACTCACTCAAATTCATCTGCAATAAATCAAATTTATAATATAATAAGATTCAATAAAAGTAAATCAACAGTCTTTTCTTATGTGGCGATTTTGTTTGGAGTCGGTCCAACAAGTTTTATAGGATATTATCTAGGCACAACAGAAAGTACTACCTTATAAAATTCATCATAAAGTGCCCAGAGCATTCTACTGATGTATCACTGTTACAGTATTATTTACACAGTGTTGTAAGACCAGCCTTAAATACCCTTTCTGCTGTAAATCTGTAAGCAGCATAATGAACACACAGCACTCGACTGAACCATGTCATATAAGAACCAATGATGATGGACTGGCTCTCTTATCAACGGGGAAGAATCTAGAGCACCCAATGATGCGAGGTAGGGTCCAGACCCAACTAGCCTGACCGGGAAGAAACAGATTGGAAAATGAATGTATTATTGCTCTGAAAGTATCGTTTGGTAATTTACTCCAGATATCATTTCATCATTTCTATGCAGCGATTTCCCAAAAATCACAGACCACATACTAAAATACAAATGGACATTAAAGTAAATAAAGCATAAAAATCACGCTTTTCAGGATTAGAGACGCATCCACAGGATATTCACACCAGGCCACAGTGAAGGTTTGGCCGTAGAACACATAGAACAGCAGTCTTAAATGTACTGAATATAAATGAGAAAAATCTGTGTATGATTGCTCATTTTATTTTATATTTAAAATTACCATAATGAACATGATCAAACAGCAACTGCTTCAAAGCATAAACACTGTTAAAGTCAGAAAAAGTAAGAAAACAAGCTGTTTGTCTGTATAATGTTTATACAACACAAACTATATTCTAACTAGAACTGTTACATTATGTTTTCAATCTTATTCATTCCAAACAATTAACATGATTTCCTGCTGTTATTATTCTGTTTATGTTTATTATTTTCTATTTAAGTAGTAATGATAAACTGCTGCTTAATCTGATACCTGTAAGAAGTATGCCCATAGAATAGGACCTGGGCAATGAACCTACTAGCACCCTTACCTAATGCCAGGTGTATTTAGAGATATAAAGCCCCCCAAGCCACGAGCCTCCAGACAATAGCATGCAACTGCCCCAAAAGTGTGAATCTTGGGTTCTAAGAGTTAATAACCAACCAAAAGAAATCGCTTTTAACAATCTAATTCATAGTTTCATATGTGTGTGTGTGTGTGTGTGTGTGTGTGTGTGTGTGTGTGTGTGTGTGTGTGTGTGTGTGTGTGTGTGTGAACCCTTTAGAATTTTCTTTTTTTCTGCATATTTTGTATAAAACTAAGCCCTAAAAGTAGATAAAAACAATCAAAAGGAAAGAACAATGCTGTCCGTCTGCAGTTCAAAAGTGATCACATGGACAAAACCGAGCCTGTTGGAAAAGTGTTTTGTGGATGAATGAGACTTCTAGATTATTTAGTTTAAATGAAATTTGTTGAAAAGAAAACACTGCATTCCATCACAAAATCATCTAGCTTCATGAAACACAGTGGTGGTAGTGTCATGGTTCATGCCTATTTTGTTACATCTGGGTCAGGATGACTTGGCTTTATTGATGGAACAGAGGAATTACACCAGTAAACTCTACAGAAAATGTCATGAATTATCTGTGAGCTGAATCTCAAAGAACGGATCATGCAGCAAGACAGCGGATCATAAGCACGCGGCGTCCAGTGCAAAGAAAAGTTGAGTGAATGGCAGAGTCTGACCTTAATCCAATGAAATCTTTGTGGGAATTTAAACAGAAGCTGTCTGTGGGAGGGAACCCACCGGAATTTAACAATTTCCGGTTAAATTCCGTATTGATTATAAAATTCTTTCACTTACATATAAAGCCCCCTGCAGGACATCACACGATACTTAGGATCTAATTTACCTTTATGAAGCCACCCACAATCACTCAGATCACATGGATCTTCAGCTTCCTAGTTCCCAGAATTCAGAAGGCTTCAGCTGGGAAGAGCTTTTTCACTGGCCCCAGCTCTGGAACTCTTCTTCAGATAATGTTAGGGACTCAGACCTGTTTCAGTCTTCAAGTCTAGGCTGAAAACTTACTTGTTCAGTGTAGCATTTGTTAATTAATGTCTCAGCTTAGTTACAGGCTACAGATCCAGGGGTTCATGGACACTGGGATTTATGGTAAACTGGGATGTTGGTGCTGCGTCTGGCTCCTTCTAACGATCACTCCTGGTTCAGCGGTGGAGCAGTTAGAGCGCCAACATTCAGGATAACTCCCCATGTTTATGTTACCTCCAGTTTTTCTCTCCTTAGATTGAAATATTATGAGTCAGATCTACTTTTCGCCACCTCTGGTAATGTTCACATTCTCTGTTCTCATTTTAAAATTCAAACTAGTTAATCTCTGTATCTTTTCCAAGTTATGATGATCCACCAGCCAGAACTGATTAGTTCCTAACCTCAAGCTCTTCTGCCCCATCTGAGAAGGACTCCAAGCTCCCCTGATACAGCTTTACATTGGCTTTCCTCCTTCCAGCTAGTGGACCTGGACTAGTTTCCCACACTGCCATGGACTAGCTGCTCACCCACCATCACCAACTGTAGAAATGTACTTTTAATGTATGTCACAGAGAATTAACATTTACTTCACTATGGCAGTGTGTGAGCAGAGGTGAAGGGGTCCAGTGTCCCTAACTATGTATAAAGTAGTTTGACCAGAGGAGGATGGGTCCTCCCCTTATGAGCTTGGTTCCTCCCAAGGTTTCTTTCTCCAGCTGAGGGAGTTTTTCCTTGACACTGGTGGGGATCTGTCATTTATACTTTGTTCCTGCTTTAACCTTTTTATTTATTTATTTATTTGTTTTATTTATTTATTTAATTATTTATTTATTTATTTATTTATTTATTTTATTTCTGTAAAGCTGTCTGTGACAACTTTCAGTTGTTGAAATGTAGTGGAAGCATTTAAATGTTCTTTTCTGTTGCTGTTCTCCATCTACAGTGCTAAAGGTTACAGAGTTGTTGTGTAAGTGTTAAAAGTATTGCACATTTTCCAACCGTTATAAATGACCAACACCTACAAATGAAAGATAAAATTTTAACCCACTCATCCACTGCAGTCACACTGATTCCAGCTTTTCCAGAGATCAACAACTCCCATCAACACCAGTGACCTTGCTTGTGAACTAGAATGGAAATTGGACAATATCAAAGCTCTCCTAGGTGTCCATGCATGACCATATAATGCATCTGTGTGACTTATGGGAAAGAGACCTTGTGAAGAAAAATCTTTAAGCATCCCTGCTGCCTTGTCCTATACATTTCCAGAAAGATTAGTACCTTCGAAGTGGGGTAACCATACATCCCCCTTTTTCCCCAGACGTCCTCTTTTCGTGTCGTGTGAAAAAAGCATTTGGTCGAGTTTTCTGAACTGTGTAAAACTGTGTTTGCATTGATTTAAATTCAAGTCATTTCTACAGTTGCAAACGTTCTGCATGCAGATTTAGCTCTAAACATGTCTGTCTAAGCCCAAATTCTCATCGCTGATATTGGTCTACATGTACCTGCATCGGCATCAACCACGGTCAAATTGCTTCTCACTACAATGTAAAAACAGTTCAGAATGAACATGCATTGTGGGTAAACAGAACCATGTAGATGCAACAGTTGTCTCTTGTTTACTTCCTCAGATACCAGACACATTGACCACAGCATCTCGACCTCGGCTTTGGAACGGCCGTTAAAAATGAAACAGTTCCTATAATGGTGAACGTACGTTCAGTCATAATAAAAGAGGAAATTCACAAGTAAATGTAAATAAAGCACAATAAACACTA
The DNA here is from genome assembly GCA_034509495.1 of Acestrorhynchus altus. Taxonomy (NCBI): domain Eukaryota; kingdom Metazoa; phylum Chordata; class Actinopteri; order Characiformes; family Acestrorhynchidae; genus Acestrorhynchus; species Acestrorhynchus altus. The sequence goes on along the minus strand of CM067512.1, from coordinate 3,564,340 downwards.
AGCCTTTGTAATCTACAAATCTACATCTGGTTATGAGTTCGTTTTTTTTTTTAAGGCAGCTACCAGAAAATTTCTCAATCACAGATCCTGAAAAGTGCTCAATCATCCAAATAAATGTCAAATCTCTCCAGTCGATCCACAGACTCACAAATAACAGCAACTGTCAGAGTATAGTCCAGCGTTTATGAGCCATTAATTCAGATAAACAAGTACTGAGATGTCTTGTGCTTTCTTGCATAAACACTGCCTCCGACAATCATGATCTGGACTGTTGCCTTGGTTCTTGGCCTTTTGCTCGTCAAGCGGTAAAGAGAAATATGAACTGGAATCCTCTTTGAACAGGCACTGATTCAATTTCAACCTACCTGGCATAAACTAATGTTTAATCCATTGTATTATAGAGGGACATGGACAGTTGCAGAACGGTAAGATTCTTAATATGTGACACTGGATCGAAAAATACTATCACCATTTACAAACTCATCCCCAGCTTTCCACTGTTCACAGAGCAATGTGCCTATGGATGGTCTGCATATGGAAACAAATGTTTCAAGTACATTTCACACAGTATTGGATGGGCTCATGCAGAGGTTTGCTGACAGTAGACTTGAAAGTAAAGTTCACTTGGACATATGAGTCCAACTTGTTTGACTTTTCCTTCCGTTCTAGGTTCAATGTATGTTGTATAATTGGGAATCTTGCTTCCATCAGAACTATCAAGAAAACCTGTTTGTGAAGAATCTCAGTGAAGTCCTCCGTTATACTGAGCTTGGGTTGGTGGCTCTGATGCTGCAGAAGTAAGTGCTGCTGGATAATCTGATTTTCAATTCATTTTCCAAATGACTGAGTGATCACCTCACCTGTAAATCTCTGAATCAGTGATGCCTCTTGGGAAGAATATGGCTCTGGGTGATGGAATCAAAATGACCTTTAAAGACTGGGATTTCTCAGCCTGACCTTCTTAGAAAAACTGCATCCAGGATGAACTAGGAGGTATGTGGTTTTTGCTACGGCTGTAGATGTCAGACTTCAAAGTCCCAACTTTTCACCCTGAATAGCTGGTGCTTCTTGACACGTGTCCAGTATTCTGCTCACTTTCTTATCTCTGCCGCTTCCCTAAGCTGCTCCTCGAACTCTGCTCCCATCTGCACTCATGCACGTTCTCACATACACACCATTGAGGTGTTAGACAGAGCTCTGGCATGAAGATGATTTAATGTATAAAAAGAAAGAAGTAAGATCAATTTTTCATTTGCATTTTTAATATAATTAAAGAGATGAAAGGATTTCATTTGGGTGTCTCATTTTCACATTTATTTTTGACATCATATATCATATAGTATATAGTCAACCAGGTCAAATATATTAGGATATGATTTTTATCCTGCTCCTTGATCCTATTCTATTGGCAGTACTTCTCTGGGGTTAAATGAGGACACCTATAGACAGAGCTATGTGCATTTGCACACATCTAGATTAGTAATTGGTGCAAATGCTGAATGCATTCATTAGAGGGAGTGTCCCTGAAGCATTTGACCTCTGTGTTTGATGTACAGTTGATCATCTCTATAGAGGTGTTGTATTAAAACTGTTAAACTGGGTGTCGGTTGACATTGCTGGATAAAACTGAGGTCTTGTTCAAGATGATGAAGAATGTTCATGAATGACCCCCTTTTTCCTTTCTCATCACAGACACTCGTCAATGGAATGATGATAATTGCGGCGTAAGAAAGCCATTTGTCTGTCAGAGAGGGAAGTGAAGATGCTCCCTCCAAATTATCTGCAGTAAAATAAATTTATATTATAATAAGATTCAATAAAGTAAATCAGCAAGTCTTTCTTATATGTTGATTTATTTGGAGTTAGTCAACAGAAGTTTTTATGGGATATTATCTGAACTGCCAGCAAGTACTACTTTATAAAATTCATCTTTTGAGAATTCTTAGAGCATTCTGTAATGTATCACTGTTACAGTGTTATTTACACAGTGTTGTAAAAGACCAGCCCTTAAATACCTTTCTGTAAGCTCTATGTGCATCATTAGTTTGCAACTCTGACTGGAACCATGTCCATGTAAGAACCAATGATGGACTGGCTCTCTTATCCAACGTGGGGAAGAATCTCGACACCCAATGATGCAGGGTAGGGTCCAGACCCAACACAAGCCTGACCAGGAAGAAGCAGATTGGAAAATGAATGTATTATTGCTCTGAAAGTATTGTTTGGTAATTTACTTAGATTTAAAAAAATCCAAACATATCATTTCATCGGTATTTCTATCCAGCGATTCCCAAAATCACAGACCACATGTTTAAAATACAAATGGACATTAAAGTAAATAAAGCATAAAAATCATACTTTCAGGATTAGAAACGCACATCCACAGGATATTCACCAGGTAGTGAAGGTTTGGCGTGGGAGCACATAAATTGCAGTCTTAAATGTACTGTGAATATAAATGAGAAAAATCTGTATGATTGCTCATTTATTTTTACTCATTTTTACAAAATTACCATAATGAACACGATCAAACAACAACTGCTTCAAAAGCACTAAACACTGCTGTTAAAGTCAGAAAAAGTAAAGAAACAAGCTAGTGTTTGTCTGTATAATGTTTATGCAACACAAACTATATTCTATTTCGACTAATACATTATGTTTTCCAATCTTACATTTCATTTCCAAACAATTAAACATGATTTCCTGCTTATTTATTATTCTGTTTATCATTTATTATTTTCCTATTTTAAATGATGACATTAAACTTTCTCTTTCTTGTCTAGTACTAATAGAAATTACTGCCCATAGATAGGGTATGAACATGAACCTACTAGCACCATACTATTACCAGGTGTGGGCTACTGAGAAGTATAAAAGCCCCCAAGCTTTGAGCCTCAGACAATAGCATGCAACTGCCCCAAAAGTGTGAATCTTAGGTTCTAGAGTTAATAACCAGCCCAAAAGGAATTCGCTGTGAATCCTAATCCATAGTTTCATATGTGTGTGTGTGTGTGTGTGTGTGTGTGTGTGTGTGTGTGTGTGTGTGTGTGTGTGAATATTTAGGAATTTTCTTTTTCTATATTTTGAATAAAACTTTAAAGCCTAAAGTAGATAAAAACAATCAAAGGAAGAACAATGCTGTCCGTCACATGGAACCAGAAAGTGATCACATGGACAAAACCGAGCCTGTTGGAAAAGTGTTTTGTGGATGAATGAGACCTACGTTATTTGGTTTAAATAAGAAATGTTATTTGGAAAAAAGGAAAACACTGCATTCCATCATAAAATCCTTATCCTAGCTGTGAAACAGTGGTGGTAGTGATCATAGTGTGAGGCATATTTTTGCTGCATCTGGACCAGGATGGTTTGTCATCATTGATGGAACAGAGAATTACACCAGTAAACTCTACGAGAAAATGTCTGGACATCTGTGAGCTGAATCTCAAAGAGAACACGGATCATGCAGCAGAACAACGGATCATAAGCACACCGTCAGTCCTACCAAAGAAAAAAGTTAGTGAATGGCCAAGTCCTACATTGTAATCCAAAAGAAACGGTGTGGAAGGAACTGAAGCAAGCAGACTGTGGGAGGAAACCCACCAACATTACAGCGTGAAGCTGTTCTGTACTTAGAAACAGACTAAAACTCCTAATCAACAGTTGTTGGAAATGTAGTGGAAGCATTTAAATGTTCCTTTCTGTTGTTGTTCTCCATCTACAGTGCTAAAGGTTACAGAGTTGTTGTGTAAGTGTTAAAAGTAGTGCACATTTTCCAGTCATTATAAATGACCAACACCTAAATAAGAAGATAAAATTTTGACCTACTCATCCACTGCAGTGCAGGTTAATAACTCCCATCAACACCAAGTGAACCCCTTTGTGATGAACTAAATTAGAAGTGGGCAATATCACAGCTCTTGTGGTGTCCCATTACTTTTTGACCATATAGTGCATCTGTGTGACTTTCAGGAAAGAGACCTTGTGAAGAACAATTTATAAGCATCCCTGCCTTGTCCTATACATTTCCAGAAAGATTAGTACCGTCAAGTAGAATGTGCTTATCCCCCTTGCCCACTCTGAGCGTTTTTTTTTTTGTGTGTTGTGGCAGAAAAAGCATCTGGTGAGAGATTTCTAGGAGCCTGTGTAAAACTATGTCTGCAGTGATTTTAATTTCTATTTATTTTCTACAGTTGCAAACATTCCATGCAGATTTGCAGCTCTAACCTTATCTGTCTAAGCCCAAATTCTCATGTCGCGTGTTGGTCTGCACTTCAATACTGCATCGGCATCAACCACTGGTCAAACTGCTTCTCACTACAATGTAAAAACAGTTCAGAATGAACATGCATTGTGGGTAAACAAGAACCATGTAAGATGTTACAGTTGTCTCTTGTTGCACTTCCTCAGATACCAGACACATTTGACCACATCTCAGCTTCGGCTTTGGGACACAGCTTTTAATGAGCAGTTCTTATAATGGTAGGCATTGTTCAGTCCTTCCAGCAAAAAAGGGAGATTACAATGAAAATGTAAATAAACACAATTCAGTTTGACATGATTTGGTTTCATAATTAATACTATTGTTTTAATTATTAATGCATTCATTTATAAATGTATTCATAAACCCGGTGAGTCCTTTCCAGTCCTCATATGTGAGTGTCATCATAGAACACAGGTGAGGTCTTATGTTCCTTGGTTGTCCAACAGCTCAGTGGCTTTGGTTCTGCATAATTGCATTTCGGCCCAGAGATGTCCTCTGAGCTCCTCCCCTTCGAGACCACACCTTCCACACAGTCCTCATTCCAAGGTCTCCTGAGGTCTTGATGAACACGACAGAAATGAGACTCATCTGGGCACATGGCACATTCCAGTCATTATGACCTCTGTATCATTTGCTGCACATGTTGATGGTCTGCAGTTCCTGCAGAGTGTTCCTCAGAAATTGGTTGTGAAGGACCTGCATTGACTACTAGAAGCAATTCCAGCCTGGAAGCTAAGCAATTTTGATCCCCGCTGGTGATTCCTGTCTATCAGCTTGGTCTTTCCGACTGGGACCAGTATGAGCACACACTGCCATACTCCTTCCTCACACGCGATACTCCTTTAGTCAATCATTAACATCATGATCCATTTTCCTACACATTGAATGAGACATTCACTGCACTGTACCTCTTCTCAAATCTACATGAACCCTGTCACACACCTGCACCAGGTATTTATAGTCTGATCTCCTCATGCAACGTCATCTGCAGGGCAAAGTAAGTCTTAAAATGGAAATTTCGCAATGTTTAGACATACTTATCTCCTCACACACTCACACGGTCTACAACACAGAGAAAGCCTACTCTGAGCCACTGCCAGCTTAGCAGTTTTAACCAGGAGATGCACAGGTTATCCTTTTTCAGAACTAAATATGATCAATTATTATTGAATTACTCTGATCCAAAAAATATTGGACAAAATGAACATTTATGGATTTTTTCATTGGTGTGTGAATAATTCTGGAAGGAACTGAATGTAGCAACTTTGTTTTACTGCGCTGCCAATCTACAAATCTACATCCAGTTCAGGTTCTCGTTTTTTTTTTTTAAGGCAACTGAAAATTTCTCAATCACAGATCTGAAAATTGCTCAATCATCCAAATAAATGTCAAATCTCTCAGTCGATCACAGACTCACAGAATATGCTTGGCTGCCAGGTATGGTCAGCGTTTATGAGCCGAGAATTCAGATAAACAAGTACTGAATGTCTTGTGCTTTCTTTCTTTCCAGCCTTTTGCCTCCGACAATCATGATCTGGACTGTTGCCTTGGTTCTTGGCCTTTTGCTCGTCAGCGGTAAGAGAAATATGAACTGGAATCCTCTTTGAACAGGCAGCGATTCAATTTTGACCTACTAATATAAACTAATGTTTAATCCATTGTATTATAGAGGGACGTGGAGAGTTGCAGAACGGTAAGATTCTTAATATGTGACACTGGATCTAAAAATACTATCACCATTTACAAGCTCATCCACACAGTTTTCCACTGTTCACAGAGCAAAAGAATTGCTTCAGTGGATGGACTGCACATGGACACAAATGCTTCAAGTACATTTCAAACAGTGTTGGATGAGCTCAAGCAGAGAGGTTAAGCTGACAGTAGGCTGAAAGTGAGTTCACTTGGACATATGAGTCCAGCATTTGGCTTTTCCTTCCGTTCTGGGATTTGGCGTGTTTGTTGTATGATTGCAAATCTTGCTTCCATCAGAACTATCAAGAAAAACCTGTTTGTCAGCATCTCGGTAGAATCTCCTCTGATGATCACACAAGGGCTTGGGTTGATGGCTCTGATCTGCGAAATGCAGTTTCTTTGGTGTTTGTTTTCAATTCATTTTCCAGACTGAGTAGTCACCTCACCTGTAAATCTGAATCAGTGATGTGTTTCTCTGCGCAGGAAGGAATGTGGCTCTGATTGATGGAGTCAAATGGCTTTAAGACTAGAACCCTACTTTGCCCAGTAACACTGCAGGAAACAGAACATACAGAGATGAACTATGGAGGTATGTGGTTTTTGCTACGGCTGTAGATGTCAGACTTCAAAGTCGCAACTTTTCACCCTGAATTGCTGGTGCTTCTTGACACTTGTCAGTAGATTTTTAATACAATATGGTCAAAGTACAGACACCTGTTCATTTATTATTTACTTCCAAAATCAAAGGTATTCAATTCTTTTGGATCATGTACAGCATCTGTGAGGATTTTTTATCTTAGTTGAACCACAAAGGCTGAGTGAGGTCAGGTGGTCGTCCCCTGCCTTATCCCCCAACTCAGCCCAGTCCTGGCATGGGTGCCAGAAGGTTCCTTTATTTATTCTATTGTAGGGCTGGGCAACATGTTGATATTTATATGAGTATCAGGATATAAATAGACAAAAAAAAAAAAAAATCTGCTCACTGCCAGCTCCGCCTTCCCTCAGCTTATAATCCAACTCTTGCTCCCATCTACCCTCATGCATGTTCACACCTGCACCAGCAGGTGTTAGACAGAAAGCTCATGGCGCTGTATAAAGAAGAAATAAAGATCAAATTTCATTATTTACATGTTAAAGATCAGGATTTCATTTGGGTCCTCATTTTCCGTTGTATATTTGACATCATATATCACTTATCGTATATAGTCATTCAGGTCAAATATATTTCGGATATGATTTTTTGTCCATATCGCCCAGTCCTATTCTATTGGCAGTATTTCTTTTCAGGTTAGATGAGGGACAGCTAGACAAACTGTGTGCATTTGCACATAGTGATAATTAGTGCAAAAAGCTAGATACACATTTCATTAGAAGGTGTCCCCAAACATTTGACCACTCTGTGTTTGATGTACAGTTGATCATCTCTATAGAGGTGTCGTATTAAAACTGTTAAACTGGGTGTCAGTTGTTGTTGCTGGATGAAACTGAGGTCTTATTCAAGATGATGAAGAATGTTCATGAATGACCCCCTTTTTCCTTTCTCATCACAGACACTCGTCAATGGAATGATGATACTTGCAGCGTAAAAAAGCCATTTGTCTGTCAGAGAGTGAAGATCTGCTCACTCAAATTCATCTGCAGTAAAATAAAATTTATATAATAATAAGATTCAATAAAAGTAAATCAGCAGTCTTTCTTATGTGTCTCGTCGATTTGTTTGGGTGATTAAAACAGAAGTTTTATGGGATATTATCTGAACTGCCAGCAGAAAGTACTACCTTATAAGAATTCTCTTTCAGGTACCAGACATTCTAATGTATATCACTGTTACAGTCAGTATTTACAGTGTTGTAAGACCAGCCCCTTAAATACCTTTCTGCTGTAAGCTCTATGTGCAGCATAATGAACTTTACCAACACTCGACTGAACCATGTCCCATGCAGAACCAATGATGGACTGGCTCTCTTATCAATGGGGAAGAATCTGACACCCAATGATGCAGGGTAGGATCAGTAACAGGCCTGACCAGGAAGAAGCAGATTGAAAAATAAGATGTATTATTGCTCTAAGAAAATGCTCGTTTTATTAATTTACTCAGATTAAAAATCAAACATATCATTTCATCCCATTCTATCAAGTGATTTCCCAAAATCACAGACCACATACTAAAATACAAATGGACATTAAAGTAAATAAAGCATAAAAATCATGCTTTTCAGGATTAGAGACGCATCCACAGGATATTCTGAGCCACAGTGAAGGTTTGGCCGTAGAACACATAGAACAGCAGTCTTAAATGTACTGAATATAAATGAGAAAAGGGCGGCATGGTGGCGCAGTGGATAGCGCTGTTGCCTCACAGCAAGAAGGACCTGGGTTCGATCCCCGGGTGGGAAGTTTCTGTGACGTTTGCATGTTCTCCCCGTGTTTGCGTGGGTTTCCTCCCCACAATTCGAGCTTGTGCATGATGGGTGAATTAATTTTGACACTAAAGTGGCCCTTAGTGTGTGTGTGTGTGTGGAGCCCTACGATGGATTAGCAGCCCTGTCTAGGGTTGTTTCCCGCCCTTGCGCTCAGAGTTGCCGGCTGGGCACCGGCTCCCCCGTGACCCTATTCAGGAATAAGCGGTTTGGAAAATGAATAAATGAGGAAAATCTGTGTATGATTGCTCATTTATTTTTACTCGACCCCCACAAAATTACCATAATGAACATGATCAAACAACAACTGCTTAAAAGCACTAAACACTGCTGTTAAGTCAGAAAAAGTAGAGAAACAAGCTGGTGTTTGTCACCTTAAATGTTTATGCAACACAAACTATATTCTAACTAGAACTGTTACATTATGTTTTTCCAATCTTACATTCATTCCAAACAATTAAACATGATTTCCTGCTGTTATTATTCTGTTTATCATTTATTATTTTCCTATTTAAATGATAATGATAAAGCATATATATCTATTCCTGTGAAATTACTGCCCATAGAATGAGAGTATAGACATGAACCTACCTTTCCATACCTAATGCCAGGAATTGGCTAGAGGGGTATAAAACCCCCAAGCTTTGAGCCTCCCAGACACAATAGCATGCAACTTTACCCCAAAGTGTGAATCTTAGGTTCTAAGAGTTAATAACCAGCAAAGAATTCGCTTTTAACAATCTAATCCATAGTTTCATATGTGTGTGTGTGTGTGTGTGTGTGTGTGTGTGTGTGTGTGTGTGTGTGTAGACCCTTTAGAGAGATTTCTTTTTGCATATTTTGAATAAAACTTCAGCTAAAGTAGATAAAAACAAACAAAGGAAAGAACATTGCTGTCCGTCTGCAGTTCACAAGTGATCACATGGACAAAACCGAGCCTGTTGGAAAAGTGTTTTGTGGATGAATGAGACCTACGTTATTTGGTTTAAATAAGAAATGTTATTTGGAAAAAAGGACAACACTGCATTCCATCATAAAATCCTTATCCTAGCTGTGAAACAGTGGTGGTAGATACCATGGTTGGAAGCTTGTTTTGCTGCATCTGGACCAGGATGGTTTGTCATCATTGATGGAACAGAGAATTACACCAGTAAACTCTCTGAGAAAATGTCTGGTATCTGAGCTGAATCTCAAAGAGAACACGGATCATGCAGCAAGACAGCGGATCACCAGCTGCATCAGTCTACAAAGAAAAGTTAAGTGTGAATGCAGTCGACCTTCTTAATCCAAAAGAGGCGGTGTGGAAGGAACTGAAGCAAGCAGACTGTGGGAGAAGCCCACCAGCATTACAGCGTGAGCTGTTCTGTGCTTAGGAAACAGACTAAAACTCCTAATCAACAGTTATTGGAAATGTAGTGGAAGCATTTAAATGTTCCTTTCTGTTGTTGTTCTCCATCTACAGTGCTAAAGGTTACAGAGTTGTTGTGTAAGTGTTAAAAGTATTGCACATTTTCCAGTCATTATAAACCAAGCCAACACCTACAAATGAAGATAAATTTTAACTCTCATCCCTGCGAGTCACACAGAGTTCAACAACTCCCATCCAACTGATGAACCCCTTTGTGATGAACTAGAATAGAAATTGGACAATATCAAAGCTCTTATGGTGTCCCATTACTTTTGACCATATAGTGCATCTGTGTGACTTTCGGGAAAGAGACCTTGTGAAGAAAAATCTTTAAGCATCCCTGCTGCTTTTGTCTACACATTTCCAGATTAGTACCGTCAAGGTGAGGTAACCATACATCCCCCTTTTCCCCCAGGCGTTTTTGTCCATGTGAAAAAGCGTAGTCGAAGTTCTGAACTGTGTAAAACTGTGTGCGTGATTTCAATTTCTATTTATTTCTGAGTTTGGAAATGTTCTGCATGCAGATTTACACAGCTCTAAACCATGTCTATCTAAGCTCCAAATTCTCATCTTGATATTAGTCTACATGTACCTGAATCGGCATCAACCACTGGTCAAACTGCTTCTCGCTACAATGTAAAAACAGTTCAGAATGAACATGCATTGTGGGTAAACAAGAACCATGTAAGATGCAACAGTTGTCTCTTGTTGCACTTCCTCAGATCTAGATGCATTTAGGCCACATCTCAGCCTCGGCTTTGGGACACAGCTGTTAATGAAGCCAGTTCCTACCTATTTGGGCCAGATGTGGTCAGTCCTTCAGCAAAGGAAATTTCATAATGAAAATGTAAATAAACACAATTCAGTTTGACATGATCTGATTTCATAATTAATACTATTGTTTTTTTTAATTATTAATGCTTTCATTCATAAATGCTCCTTCATCAAACCCGGTCGGTCACTTTCCAGTCCTCTATATGTGAGAATTATCATCATAGAACACAGGAATAGGAGTCTTATGTTCCTTGGTTGTCCAGCAGCTCAGTGAAACTGGTTCTGCATAATTAGAACTCCAGCCAGATGTCTGAGCTCACTCCAGCAAAACCACACCTTCCACAGTCCTCATTCAAGGTCTCACAGGGTCTCGATGAACCATGATGCCCATCATCGTTACATACGAACAGAAATGGGGCTTCATCACGAGCTGCGGCACATTCAGTCATTAACAACCTCTGTGTCATTCTGCTGCACATGTTGATGGTCTGCTATTCCCTGCAGAGTGTTCTTTCAGAAATTGGTTGTGAAGGACTTGCATTGATTCTAGAAGCAATTCCAGCCTGGAAGCTAAGCGATTTTGATCCCCGCTGGTGATTCCTGTCTATCAGCTTAGTCTTTCAGACTGGGACCAGTATGAGCACACGCTTCACACTATGCAATCACTTCTTTTAAGTGGTATTAACATCATGACCCATTTTCCACACATTCAATCAAGACATTAACACTGTACCACCTCTTCTCAATCTATGAACCTGTCACACACCTGCAGGTATTTACAGTCTGATCATCCTCATGCAATGTCATCTGCAGGAGCTTGAAAATCTAGTCTTAAATAAATTTGTAGAAATGTTTGGGCCATCTTATCTCCTCACACACTCCTCCACACACTCCTCATGTGGTCCTACAACACAGGCCTGCTCAAAGCCCCCCCCAAGCCCAACATTTTAACCAGGAATGCACAGGGGTCCTCCTTTTCAGAACTAAATACAGTCAATTATTATTGAATTTACTCACAATCCAAAAAATATTGGACAAAATGAACATTTATGGATTTTTTCATTGGTGTGTGAATAATTCTGGAAGGAACTGAATGTAGCAACTTTGTTTAACGCTGTAATCTACAAATCTACATTCAGTTCAGGTTCTTGTTTTTATTTATTTAGGTAACTGAAAATTTCTCAATCACAGATCTGAAAATTGCTCAATCATCCAAATGAATGTCAAATCTCTCAGTCGATCACAGACTCTGCAGAATAACAGCAGCTGTCAGGTACGATAGCGTTTACTGAGCGGAATTCAGATAAACAAGTACTGAATGTCTTGTGCTCTTTCTTTCAGCTTTTTGCCTCCGACAATCATGATCTGAACTGTTAACCTTGGTTCTTCAGCCTTTGCTCATCAGCAGTAAGAGGAAATATGAACTGGAATCTCCTTTGATTGGAAACAGCCCGATTCAATTTTGACCTACTAATATAAACTAATGTTTAATCCATTGTATTATAGAGGACGTGGAGAGTTTGCAGAACATTAAGATTCTTAATATGTGACACTGGATCTAAAAATACTATCACCATTTACAAGCTCATCCACACAGCTTTCCACTGTTCACAGGGCAAAAGTAGTGCTCCTATGGATGGTCTGCATGTGAACCACAAATGTTTCAGTACTTTTCACGCGGTATTGGATGGGCTCAAGCAGAGGTTTTACTGACAGTAGACTTGAAAGTAAAGTTCACTTGGACATATGAGTCCAACTTATTTGACTATTCCTTCCGTTCTAGGTTCAGTGTTTGTTGTATGGTGAGAATCTTGCTTCCATCCAGAACTATCAAAGAAAAACACTGTTTGTGAAACATCTCATTAAAGTCTCTCTGGTGATCACACAGAGGCTTGGATTGGCTCTAGTGCTGCAGAAGTAAGTGCTGCTGGATAATCTGTTTTTCAATTCATTTCCAAATGACTGGTGATCACCTGCCTCACCCTGTAAATCTCTGAATCAGTGATGTGTTTCTCTGCGCAGGAAGGAATGTGGCTCTGGACTGATGGAATCAAAATGGGCTTTAAAGACTGGGGCCCTACTCAACCCAGTAACACTGCAGAAACAGAACACTGTCTGGAGATGAACTATGGAGGTATGTGGTTTTTGCTACGGCTGTAGATGTCAGACTTCAAAGTCCCAACTTTTCACCCTGAATAGCTGGTGCTTCTTGACACGTGTCCAGTAGATTTTTTAATACACAATATGGTCAAAAGTACTGAGACACCTGTTCATTTATTATTGCCCCGAATCAAGGTATTCAATTCTTTTGGATCATTTACAGCATCTGTGAGTTTTATCTGCGTAGACCACAAAAAGGCTGGTGAGTCAGGTGGTCGTCCTACCTTATCCCCCAACTCAACGCAAAAGCTCCTGGCATGGTGCCAGGAGATTCATGTTTGTTTATTCTATTGTAGGGCTGGGCAACATATTGATATTTATATCAGTATCAGGATATAAACTGAGCAAGACATTCGCTAAGGTTTTTAATTAATGTTCTGTTTTGATCTTGAAACAAAAAAAAAAAATTCTGCTCACTTTCTTATCTCTGCCCCTTCCCTCAGCTGCTCCTCGAACTCTGCTCCCATCTGCACTCATGCACGTTCTCACATACACACCATGGAGGTGTTAGACAGAGCTCTGGCATAAAGATGACAATGTATAAAGAAGAAATAAAGATCAATTTTCATTACATTTATATAATTAAAGAGATCAAGGATTTCATTTGGGTCCTCATTTTTCACGTTGTATAACACATCATATATCATATGTATATAGTCATTCAGGTCAAATATATTTAGGATACGATTTTTATCCATATCGCCAGTCCTATTCTATTAGCAGTACTTCTTTCAGGTTAGATGAGGACAGCTAGACAAACTGTGTTGCACATCTGGGTCAGTAATTTAGTGCAAATACTGAATGCATTCATTAGAAGGGTGTCTAAACATTTGTCCTCTGTTTGATGCCTGATTGATCATCTCTATAGAGAGTGTTGTATTAAAACTATTATTAAACTGGGTGTCAGTTGACATTTGCTGGGTAAAACTCAGAGTCTTATTCAAGATGATGAAGAATGTTCATGAATGACGCCCTTTCCTTTCTCATCTACGAACCTCTCATCAATAGAATGATGATACTTGCAATAAAAAAGCCATTTGTCTTCTGTCAAGAGAGTGAATCTGCTCACTCAAATTCATCTGCAGTAAAATAATTTATATAATAATGAGTTATTAAAGTAAATCAGCAGTCTTTCTTATGTGTCGATTTATTTGGAGTCGGTCCAACAGAAGTTTTATAGGATATTATCTGAACACTTGACAAAGTACTACTTTATAAGTTCATCTTTCAAGTGCCCAGAGCATTCAATGTGTATCACTGTTACAGTGTGTTACACAGTGTTGTGAGTTAACCCACTTAATCACCTTTCTGCTCAACAAACTCTGTACCTTTTGCATCTAGACTTATAAAGCATGACGAACCATGTCCATGTAAGAACCAATGATGGACTGGCTCTACATCCAACGGGGAAGAATCTCGACGCAATGAAGTGCGGAGTAGGGTCCAGACCCAACACAAGCCTGACCAGGAAAACGGGTGGAAAATGAATGTATTATTGCTCTGAAAGTATTGTTTGGTAATTTACTCCAGATTTAAAAAAAAATCCAAACATATCATTTCATCATTTCTATCCAGCGATTTCCCAAAAATCACAGACCACATACTAAAATACAAATGGACATTAAAGTAAATAAAGCATAAAAATCACACTTTTCAGGATTAGAGACGCATCCACAGGATATTCACACCAGGCCACAGTGAAGGGTTTGGCCGTAGAACACATAGAACAGCAGTCTTAAATGTACTGAATATAAATGAGAAAAATCTGTGTATGATTGCTCATTTATTTTTACTCATTTTTACAAAATTACCATAATGAACATGATCAAACAACAACTGCTTCAAAAGCACTAAACACTGCTGTTAAGTCAGAAAAATGAAAACAGAAAGCTGGTGTTTGTCATATAATGTTTATGCAACACAGAGCTATATTCTAACTAGAACTGTTACATTATGTTTTCAAATGCACTCATTCCAAACAATTAAACATGATTTCCTGCTGTTATTATTCTGTTTATCATTTATTCCTTTCCTATTTAAATGATAATCCCAAATTGAAAAAATATATATTATTTTAGAATTTGTTTCTAAATCTAAAGCCGTAAAACAAACAGCAGTTTGTTTTATATTTTCATTTTTATTTTACAAAATTAAAAAATGAACCCAGGACATGAATTCATTTTAATCTTTGTTTTGTTTGCATGACCCAGTAAATTTGGACTTCTTCACATGTTGCTTTTGACAGTGTCGATGGAAACACACTGTAAAAAGTACAAGGTCCTTGAGGGATGTTATGAAGTTGCATGTTATTAAGTTTGAAACTGTGGAGCAACCTCTTAGAATTGTCTTTTTACTGTAGGTTCCTTGAAGCACCTTGTATCCTTTATGTTGGTGCATCGATGTTATTAATGGTTTACATCTGTGGGCCAGAGAACACGCTGTCTTTTGATTGGTAGGATTTTTTTTTTTTCTTATTTTTTGCATTATTTGGTTTCAGAAATTTTGGATTCTCATATAAATATAAGAAGAATGAATTATATATGAATTATATATTCTCCATCCTCAGAGCTAAACGTTGCAGAGTTGAGGTGTAAAATTCAGCTTTTCTGGAGTCAGATTGTCACAATCAAGCCTTTTTCAGTTCTAGCGTTATTTTAAATGTTCAAAACATCAACATTAGTGATTTCACTTATAGTCATACAGAGCATCCAGAAAGGTTTTACTTTTTGCATGTTATTTTACAGCATTATTTCAAAAGACCCCATGATGATGGAGGACATTTTTGGAAATTTATTAAAAATTAAATGTAAAAAAACTTACCATGTACATAAGTATTCACAGTATTCAAAACTGAGCTCAGGTTCGTCTTGTTTCATCCTTCAGATGTTTCTGCAGCTTGATTGGAGACCTGTGGTCAATTCAGCTGATTGGACATGATTTGTAAGACACACCTGTTTATATAAGGTCTCATAGAAGACAGTGCAGGTCAGAGCACAAACCAAGACATGAAGTCTAAGGAACTGTCTGTAGACCTTCGAGATAGGATTATATCGAGACACAGATCTGGAGAATGTTGACCTAGTCCCCTCAGGACAGGGCCGTGTTCATTTGATCCTTTAAGAAAATCCAAGGACAGGAGACTAACAGCTGATTAATTTCATGAAGGTCCGGGGATCTCCACTGCACCAGTGAGATCCAGATATGCATTACATGGACTTTGATGTATATAGTACAAAAACAGCATTATTCTGAGGGTATGTGCGCCAATCACAAAGCCAAGACCTGTCTCCTCCCCCTATGGTAGACACCAATCCAGGCCGAGTTCATGAGCACAGTGACCTCCATCACGGAAGGGTAAGGGAGGTGACAAAGAACACAGTGGTCAGAGCTGCAATGTTGCTCCCCCACACTCCCTCCCTGCCTAACCCTCTCACCGCATCACACTCTCTCCCATTTGCTCATTGCCTGTGTCCACAAACTTTTGAAAAGAGTATGTGGGGTACCCAAACATTTGACCAGAGCATGTGGGGTACCCAAACTTTTGACCAGAGTGTGTGTGTGTGTGTGTAGGGTACCCAAATTTTTGACCAGTGTGTGGGGTATCCAAACTTTTGACCAGACTGCATGTGGTGGGGGGGGGGTTACCCAAACCTTTAACTAGAGTGTGGGGTACCCACACATTTGACCAGTGTGTGGGGTATCCAAACTTTTGACCAGTGTGTGGGGTATCCAAACTTTTGACCAGTGTGTGGGGTACCCAAAGTTTTGACCAGAGTGTTTTTCAACCCTGGTCCTAGTGGCACCCCAGCCCTGCACGTTTTAGCTTTAACACAGCCTATGCAACTCTGAAGTGCTTCTTCATTGCATCAAATGTGGGACCAGGGAAAGATCTAAATTTGCAGGGTAGGGGTGCCTCCAGTTCCAGGGTTGAAAAACACTGTCCTAGTACACCATGAATGTACCATGTATGTGTCGTAGACCACCATAAATATACTCCAATATAGATTTTCTATTTGTCACCCAGTACAGAACAACAACTGAACATTGGTCATGTTTTTCTTGCCTTGCAGCTAGAGGTGCATTGACCCTTACCAAAGTCCACTTCAAGAGGAACAGAGTATACGAACAGAATGCTGGCAAGTTTTCTCCTCTTTTGCATTTTGAAACACAGATTATGTTCCAGTTTAATGATATTAATGATATCTTTAAAACCTTTTGTTTGTAGGTGAGGTCACAGTCTCTTATTTAAAGCTACCTCAGTTGTTCTGTTCCAGACTGGAGCCACAAAAGCTGAGGAACACTGAAGAACGAGGACTGAAACACATTTCTGCCAAATCAAATCAGCCCTGTCTTTCTTGTCACACAGACTCCCAGAGGTGTAGATGTGGAGCCTCCTCCTGTGGGACTGCAGCTGGAGTTTCAGACCCTCTTCAGCAGTGAAGCTCTGCAGTTTCTGACTGATTTGTGCTCCACGTTCCAAGCAGAGGTAGACAAGGTGAGTAAACTGGGATGGTGCGAACAGTAACAGTGGAAACACTGCTGGTGATGCTTCTCACCTGCTTCACACCAGGTCCTTAAGCATAGAGTTCTGCGAAAGGTTCAGCTGGACCTGACTGGGGACCTGCCAGACTTCAGGGTGGAGACAGCCCATATCCGCAATGACACTACCTGGAGGGTCAGCCCTGTCCCTTCCCGACTGCAGTGCAGGCATGTGGACATCGGTGACCTTACACCCTGTGACACACAACGTCTGATTCAGGGCCTCAGATCTAAAGCCCAAGGAATACAAGTAAGTCAGGACTGATATATAAATATGTTTATGGACAAATTAGAAAACACACCATTCAGCCATAACATGGTAACAAAGTAAATAACAGTGATGATCTGGTTCCAATGGTAATTATTCACCTTGTATGTTTATGGTGGTAGTAAATTCAATGCACAAAGTTTATTGGGCTATTTATACCTGTAAATACCTGCAGAGTGTGCAGAAGGATTCAATTTGTGGAAAGTGTGTCACAAAGAAGTTAATGATTTGCTGAAAGGAGTGATTTCTTTTGGGCCAAAGGTCATAGTATGAAAGAAGGAGATGTATGGAAGCATACGCTCATGCTGGTCTACCAGCAGTGGCTGAAATCCCAGAGTACAGAAGATTCCCATCAGAATTGTGTCTAAAAGACAAAAACTGACAGTATCCCTGTCATTCACTCCTGATCATTCAGGAGCATTGGACTGGCCTGCAAAATCCCAAGAGATGAATGTGTTAGACAACAGGGTCCGAGCATCTTCAAAACATCTGGCAGGTCTTGGGGTGCTCCCAGTATGCAGTGCTGCATGAATCCTGGTGACAGGATCATTGGCACCCAAGGCTCACTGATAGGATGCATGGAACCCCCCAGGACTTAAAGGACCTGCTTCCATGTTAGACGTGATACCACAGGATTCCTTCCAAGGTCTTGTGGGGAGATGATACTGCAGTTCTTAAAAAACATGCAGAGATGTTTCCAAATCAGAAAAATGAACCAGTTCGTTTTTTATTCGTAGGTCGATTTTGATGACGGGAACTGTCCAACATACTACAATCAGATCAAAGGCATCTATAATGTGTATCAGGCTGTACACAACCAGTTTCATGGTGAGTTATTGGCTGCCTTATGTATAATACATTATATGGACAAAAGTATTGGGACACCTGCTGTTTATAGTTTCTCCTAAAATCAAAGGTAATAAAAAGTAACTGTCTCTACTGCCCAGTGTTTTGTACTAGATTTTGGAACATTGCTGTGAGGATTTAATTGCATTCAACAAGAACATTAGAGAGGTCAGGATATTGCATGATCACCTCCCTGCCTCATCTTCAACTTCCCAACTCATCAAAAGTACTGGATGGAGCACTATCATTCCACAGCTCATTGCTGATGGGCTTTATTCCCTTTTTGCCTATGTATGGCATGCCTATGCATGGAGGTAACATGATGAACTGGTGACATGATCATGGGTGCCCAAGGCTCATTGATTTCATCCATGGAGCTTCTAACTCACAAAAGGACTTGATTGAAAGATTGAAAGGACCTCCAAGTCCTGGGACCAGATCCAGCAGGACACTGTCTGTCCAACTGTTGTAAAAATGGAAGTGTGGGATTGCAGTTCTATTGGGAAGGAAGATAAAGGATATGAGGATCAATAAATGATCAGAACATAAATGATTATAAATGTAGACTGATATGATCAATATTTATTGATCTACACCTACAGAAGTCGTGTCTCCCAGTGTGGCATCGGGTTTAACGCAACATGCCAGACGTCTCCTAGGAGAAGTTGACAGCATGTCTAATAGCATCATAACGGTCTGTGTGCATGTAGTCCTGCATCATGCAGTCGTTTGCCCATGCTGGAAACAGGGCTTCACTGCTCTCTGAATGTCTGCCCTTGCTTACGTGACGTCATACCTACCCACCAAGGTTCATTCCTGTCAGTTGATTCCTTCTGGGTGCAACTATTTTTGACAATGAATGTATATAATCCAGTTTCTTCAAACTAATTTCTACATCATTTTGCTCCAGGTGCACCTCCTATATCTCAGGCCCCGGTTCTGATGCTCCGCCCACGTGCATGGAACATGGTGGAGCACAACTTGATGGTACTGATGCTGGCTTTAATTTGCTGATTCTCATTCACAAAGGTGATGTTTATTACACATATCATCACTTTCCCAGAAAAACCTCTTATCTCCAAAACAGTCAATTCTACAGGAGAAGATGAAACCTTAAATGGAGTTCAGAAAAATAGTTGGACCATTTTATTGGTTTGTTCAATTTTACATTTGGACACAATGTGAGGAAGTGAAAAACAGCAGAAATTGAGACATATGTTTCTGAGTGATCGTGATGATGTGATGTTTGTACTATATATAATATATATGGTTTGTATAATTGTGTTGTCTTTTGTAAGACATAGTATTTACACTCTAATAAACACAGTTTTCTAATAAACTGACAGCTAAACGTGTCTTTGTGTTTGCATACAGGTAAATGGTCGAGAGGTCCCCGGTCCACTCTTTGATTTTGGCCTCCTGATGTTCCATAATGCAAAGCTGTTGCTAGAGAACCAGAGTGGCCCTTTCTTCTACCTGTCCAAGGTCAAAGCAGAAAGCTCAGCTTAGTACCAAGCAGGTTACATGGGTTGACCTGTTGGGTAAAAACTGCTTCACCAATATGGTCAAACTGGTCAAAAGCATGGTTATGCAGGTAGAACAGCTATCAACTATCATGCTCAAACAAAAGCATACCATATGCTGGTCAAGCACTAAGCTGGTCAACCCATTGACAGTCACTGGGTCAACCAGCTTAACCTGGCCATACAGGGTTCTTTTGAGGTGAATTATCAATATTCTGAATACCTCATTGCACCTCAATGCTTTAACGATGACCCGAAGAACATCCTAGAACATCAGTATAACTCTGATAGTGCTGTTGATCCACTCAGGTGCACCTAAAGGTGTTTCCAGGAGCAGAAGCTGAAGAAACCTGTTTGACATTTGTCATTTTCAGGTTGAAAGCCATATGGAGGCCAAACTGTGGAATGAGATTTTTGTCTGGACAGAGGAGAAGGTAAACCTTCTGCTTCAGCTGAAGTATTGTCTTTTGATGGTCTTGCATCTGTATGACAGTTTGTGTGTGTGACAGCTCGGCCTGCCGGTGGGCAGCATAAAGGCGACAGTGCTGATAGAGTGTGTGCTGGCCTCGTTTGAAATGGAGGAGATTCTGTACGAGCTGCGGGACCACTCTGCTGGTTTAAACTGCGGCATCTGGGATTACTCAGCTTCCTTCGTGAATAAACTTGGTCAGCCTCTAAATGTAATGGCGGTGATGATTTGGGTACCACAATAAGACTATCCTCATAAAGGTTTATCCATTGTTTTATTTTTTTGCTTATTAATGACCTTACAAATCAGTAATTATCAGCTAAAGCACAATTAAAGCGGGCCAATCATTGAACCCCTTTTCATCTCTACTGTTAAAGCTTCCACAGATATTTCTCAGTAGGTCACACCTGTTTCACACCATCAGGATCACATTCATCTGACCTACTTAATTTGATGCTCTGTGGCATCTCAGATGGTCTGTGTCCATTTTATTAATTAGTTTATTTAATTAATTAGTATTAGTTAATACCACTTATAAACATAACACCAAAAATGGTGATTTTACAATACAATAGTAGTGATTTTACAGTGTTTAAGGCTCAATTACAAACCATTAATGGTGCATTTTATCAGTTTATAAGACATTTATAAAGGGAATCTTATTACAAAGTGGTACCATGATTTGAATGTATGTCAGTGACTTTTCTGACCCCTGCAGGTCACCGGGCTGAGTTCCTGCTCCCTGACCGCAGCAAATATGTGAACATGGAGAAGCACTTCTTGTACAGCTACATGGACCTGCTGGTGCAGACGTGCCATCGCAGGGGTGCCTTGGCAACCGGTGGCATGGCAGCACTGCTGTTGCCCAAAAACAAGCAGAGCACCCTTTACAAGACAGTACTGACCACTGTCACCAGGCAAGAGACAATACACTTACAGCGAGAGTTAGCGGTGGTTTTCATATTGACAGTAAAGGGAAGTGACAACAATTAGATGGGCAAGGCTCTGTTCTGTGCCCACTCCCAATTGTGTGTGATTATTGTTGATATAATTGTGTGACATTGTTGTGTGATTAATTACTGTGTGATCTGTAGGGGTGTAAGAAAATTTCAATGTCCCAAAGTACCTTTTCTGAGCACACACTCCGGTGCTCTATTCCAATATTCATCATAGCTATATAGTTTCCTTCTGAAATTTCAGACTGAAGCTGTTGGAAATCCAAGCTGGGGTCGACGGCTTCATGGTGTATGACCTGGACCTGATTGAGCCCATGCAAAAAGTGAGTGGAACATGCAGCACACTAAATGAACAGGTGTCTACATACCAAAAATGAGTGTCTCTCTTATCCATTCCTCTATCATTCCTCTCTCACTTTCTCCCTCTGCAACTCAGCTGTTCCAGCTTCATTCCCAGGGAGAGAATCAGCTCCAGCAGCTGCGGGATGACCTCAACGTGACCCCTACAGACCTGCTCATTATGCCAGCGGTCAGTCGACAGATCAGATGGTTCTAAGAACCCACCCAAGTGACTGTAATCAAATGAATTACATGATTTATCCCATGTGTTTTACTCTACAGGTGTTGCAGAACTGGATGTGTTGGATTTGGATCCAGTGTCCAGTTTCATTGTAGTTAAATACAGTGTCATAATGTTCTCTCTGTCCCTCTCTCTCTCTCTAGGGTGGAGTAACGCTCTATGGGTTGAAGTACAACATTGCTGTTGGTGTGCTGTTCATCAATGCTTGGCTTTCAGGTGATCATGTTGAGTTTGATGGTTAAGCTGGTCCACCAGTTACTACCTTGACCATTAAAGACCTCTTTAGAGCAGCCAAAGCAGAAAATTCAGCAGGGTCCTTTAAACTTAGATAGTCCTAGTTCTAGAACTAGTTGCACTCTTACTCTCGTACACATAATACTGAAGCTGTACGCGCTCTGGGATCCTAAACCAAGTTTTGTTTAACCCCTTTCAAGTCCCAGGCTTAGGGGGGTCACAGTGGCTCTGCACTGATCTGAGGATCACAGGTTGAAATCCTGCATCATGCTGCTTGCCATTTTATGGACTACAGTTTAATATTTAATACCTTCAGGGACGGCTGTGCAAACTGGTGGAGCTGTTCTTTTTAAGGGGTTTACAAGTTACACTGTAAATCACTGTTTAAGTGATTAGAAAAGAGGACTGAGGTCAGGGCCTATCAAAATGTGGCTGCATCTGATCTCCAGAATTTGAATCCTTTTATGCAAAATGGCCAGATATGAAAATGAAAAACATCTATGTTCTCAAGTTTGCTGAAGACCACCAGGAGGTTCCCCAGCAGTAAACAGAACAAGGTCTGGTGACCGAGTAAAGTTGAACTTTTCTTACTTGTAACACAGGTCACATTTTAGGAGCCAGTCCAAATCTTGATTTCCAAAAGGCTACACATGCTGTTACTTTTATTTTACTTTATCCGGCAGGCAGAGGGCATTTCTTCTACAAGGGGCAGGTGGAGGACTCGGCCACTGCAGAGATCTCCAGATCTCAGGTTCGTTTAAGCTCATTCAGAATGTGTTGACCTTCATGGTTTTCCATTTAATGCAGGTTTTCTTGAGCAGTCGCTAAAGAGCTTTTCTGTCCCTGGTTTAGGTGTGGCAGTGGATACGGCACCAGGTAAAACTGGAGGATGATGGAACATCAGTAACCCGTGGGTTGGTCAGGAGCCTGACACAAGGCCTGATGGTGGATCTGAGGGCAGCAACAAGTTGTCAGACACAATGGTATAGTAACTACAAAGTTGCAATGAGAGATTTTCACATTAGTTTTTTTAGGTCCTTTAATCCCAAAGAAAAGTTTGGTGTTTTTTTTAATTATTTTTTTAAATATATATATATATATATATATATATAATTAAAAATGCAAACGTAATCATTGCTGTGCATCATTAATGTCCAATGAATGGATGACAAGAACCATTTAATCATGAGTAATCCTGGTCTTGGAGTGCCAAGAGTCCTGCACTTTTGTCTTCTACCTGTTCTACTCATCTGTTATTAGATGTGAAAGCAGAGAAATCAGACCTCGATTGCCCACCCCTGCATTAAAAGCTTAACACCTATAGACAAACAGCTTCAATGGATGGTCTTCCAACAAATGCCTGCTTTCATAGAGAGAAAAAGTAGAGCCGGCATCGCTAAAAAAAAACCCTATCTGGACCCTTTATTATCTTATGGTAGAACCTGATGAGATAACGCTATGCGTCTGACCTTGCAGGGATCAAGAGAGGTTGAGCAAAGCCATGTCCATCTTTCTGGAGGTGGTCCAGAAGAGTGATTTCCCTGAATTCCTCACTACCTACCTGTACCAGGACCACACCTTCCTGAGCGCTCAGCACACACACGAGGACAGAGGGGCAGATGGACTTTGTAAAGCGAGGCTTTAATGACTTGGGCCTCTGTATTGTTTCCATTTACCTCAAGTGATTTGATCCTCAGAAATATAGAGAAAAGTATTGCAGCTTGTTACTGAAACCTTTCATTAAAAACACCAAGCCAGACACAAATCTGGTTCTTATGATTAATGAGGTAATGAAGTGAAATGTATGGACAGAAAACCTTGGATCTGTGGCAGCTCCATACATATATAACTGACATGAATCAAACTGAAGTGTAAAACATTCATTGTCTTCATCTGCAGTGGCTCCTAAATCACTTGGGGTTAATATATTAGGCCGTAGGTGACAGGCAAAACAATGGGCAAGCGTAAGCAGCCGAGCCACTCGTACAAGAACCAAACTAATGCTCTAGATGGCTGTCAGAACATCTACAACACATGATGCAGGTCTTGTGGGGTGTGACCCTGTGCATCTGTATATCTATAGTACAGCGCAAAGGTCATTTATTTCATTTCCAGTCAAAACAGCTTCCGGATATTTCTAAGATCTAATTTAACCAACCTCCATAAGGAAAGAGGAAGTCAAAGACAAAACAGGACAAAACTGAAGCTCAAATTGCTAGAAGACAAGAAAATGGGACTCGAGCCCCTTTATCAGAGACGCTGCATTTTTTGAGGGCTTCACGCTCACTTTAGATCTGAGAACATCCACAGGCGTATTTCATCTTTCCAGTGTGAGAAGACAACGCTAGATGTCTAAAATTATGTGGAGCTGATCAAAAAGCTCAGACGGAGAAATACCAACTGACAAAACTGTTGAAGATGAGAAGAAGAAAACGCTTCAACTCCAACTAAACTTTGGAGGTGTGGAAGTGATTGAAGGAGAGTCCTTACAGGGTTTGGTAATTGGCATGTCCAAATTGGGATGGAAAATACACGAAAATGTGACACAAAAATGGTTTCTTCGTAGTTGCACTTGGTAATTAATCGCTCATATGTTTGCAGTGCCGCCACACAATCCAGGCAAAGCTGTGACAAATTACGGACAAGGGAGAGAAAACGGAAAGGAAGTACGTTATGATGCACATGATGAGACATTTAGATTCAATTCACTTAAATTCAGTTTTATTTATAACTGCTTCGAATGTCAAACTATGGAACCAAGTTCAGACAGTGGTATGATCGCCAGGCTGTGTACTGTGGAAAATATGACAATAATTCAAACCAAATTATGGAAAACCAGTGGGATAGGGGGAGAAAACAGGAAATTAAAACCTCAAAATATGGTCAGTAAAAGCCACGGAGAGCCACTACCACAGCTCAGACGTTCACTGGATAACCAAACTCCAAATTCAGGAGACGAGGAGAGAAAAGAAACAAATGAGGAACAAGGATGAAAACAAAAATGAAAAGATGTATGTCTGCCTCTCCCTCTGCACTCCCAATGAACCTGTGCTCATAAGCTGAGCATCATACAATCACAGTTCTTCTGGCAGCCAAACTGGTCCTCCTCCCTCTCTCCATCTAATGGCTGACTGGTTAGAACTGCTCTTAACAACCAAGTCTTTCTTTCTTTCTTTCTTTTTTTTTTTTTTTTTTAAACCTCATCCCCTCC
Source organism: Acestrorhynchus altus (assembly GCA_034509495.1). Classification (NCBI taxonomy): domain Eukaryota; kingdom Metazoa; phylum Chordata; class Actinopteri; order Characiformes; family Acestrorhynchidae; genus Acestrorhynchus; species Acestrorhynchus altus. The sequence continues at coordinate 3,538,999 of CM067512.1, read as the reverse complement.
ACCCTAAACACAGGTTCTTGCAACAGGTGCTACCACCATCTTAAATTCTTAAGATCTACCCCAGAAGGTTTGGCACACAACCACCCGAGTCAAACCAGGACCAAGAGTATTGCTCCTTGATAGCTTTTTTTTTGTTCTCTTTAATATTCTTTTATATAAATTACTCTTAAAAACATGAGAAGGAGGTGCATGTATCAGACGAACATGGACTCAAGTTCGTCATAACCATTTTTCATCCATGTTTCGGTCTGAGCATACATGCCATTTATTGGTTATTTGTCTAAGTTTAGTTATTAGCCATATTAAAAAAAAGAAGAAAAACAAAGAAAAAAAAAACATGAAACCAAACAATAACCAAACAAAACGGATATCCTTTCCGTCCCCTATCGCCCTGTGGCTTCACGTGTCTGCTGCCGATTCCAGAAGTCCTGGTCTGGTCACTGCAGTAGTCACAACCTCTGTGTCTGGGGGGTCTGGTTTTGAAATGGCGTCCAACCACCAAAAGAAAAAGAAATTCAAACAAAAAGAAAACCCACAACCTTCTTCTGGTTACGCGCTCCGTTCACAGCCTCTCACATCTCATTGGTCATATCCTCGTGGTCACCGGACGATAGATCTCCGTTAGTGGTAATGGCAGCGTTGTCCTGGTAACCAGGTGGCATGAAGGCGAGACAGTAGGGGTAGAGGCTGTGGCAGGATGCACGGTACTGCTCCATAGCTTTCTGCTGCTCCGAGCCCAGGCTGCCATCCTTAAGAGCCTGCAACACCTCAGTGCATATCTGCCGCACACACACACACACACACACACACACACACACACACACACACACACACACACACACACACACACACACACACACACACACATATATATATAGTGAACACGTCGGCTGACTCATTTTTTGTTATTTTGTGTTAAAGTATTGGTAGTACCTGTATGGTTCTGCCAGTGAGGGACTCGTCGAGAGAGGTAGCCAACTCTGCAGCCATGCTCTCAGAGGAAGGATCCAGATAGACCATCATCTTCGCAGCTACACAACAAACACACACAGTTATTTAAAACCTCTCAACACATTAAATAATAACTATTGATCCATTTTTATGTCCCTTCAACCTGAGTACATTAAACAAAGGTATAGAAAACTCAATACAGGTGTGCTTATTCAAAGGTAAATCTCATATTTAAGCTCTGACATGCTTCTTGGCTCATTTTAACGTACATCACTGTCACGTTATGTTACGTTAAACTTACAATATATAAAGCTCACAAGTGCTTTTGAAAATTGAAATACTGTACGTTTTTTTTGTTGATAATTTAATTCATAAACTCATTTTAATTTCATTTGTGCTGAAATGATGCATACCTGCTAATCTGTGGGGTATGGAGCTAGCATGCTTGCTCAGGAAGGTCTTGTTATAGCTCTTAGGGTCACTCTCTCCAAACAGACGTGTGATCTCCTGCTTCAGAACCGTTTGCACAGGCTCGGGGAGACTCTTATTGTCCGTCACTGTGAACAATCAACCAAACATTTTATAATGTGGTTATAAAATACATCTATAGTGTCCAGGAGGAACGCAGCAGGTTCAAGTATCAGTGTGTTTGCATTTACCTCCTTTGAAGAAGCGGATGAGGCACTGGTGAAGCCAGGGGTGGTAAGGGTCCATAGCGAAAGCTCTCTTCACCGACTGCAGCATCAAAAGATACTTCTCTAAACACACACACACACACACACACACACACACACACACACACACACACACACACACACACACACACACACACACACACACACACACACACACACACACACACACACACTTTGGTAACTTGCACTGTACACGCGTATGTAATTGTTACACTGCTTTAATATGAAAAGCACAGTATTGAAAGATTCTCAACCATTTTTCCCCCACAATGTATTTTTCAGTGGAATGGCACATCTAAGTAAATAACACCAGAACCTCTAAAGTAATGTGAATAACCTGGAGCCGGAGGTTGAACTGCATGTTTCCTGTTGCCCTGCGAAGGAGGACTCTCACAATGACTTCAATAAACCCAACCCGCTCTTAACAGAAGTCGTACGAGACTCGATTAGAGTGGGGAAACAGGCGATGTGTTCAGGGCTGTAGCTCAGGAGAGTTTTCCTTCTGTTTCTGTGGTTTTTCTTGTACTTTATTTTCCAAACTGTTGTATAAAAGCAATAGAACACTTGAGGACGTGTGCTGTCATCAAAGCCACCAACAGCCAAAGCTGTTATTTCATGATAACAGACTGCCTCTCATGCTCCATTTGATTTATTACAGCTGGACAGTGTTTATTTATTTCGCATTGCAAAGACATTATTTAGGTTCGCTTATTCTTGTGCCAAGAGTACGTAGAAATTACTGCAGTTCCTTTACAACACGTCTTTAAAAGACTGAACAGAGAACTTGCAGTTTCACCCACTTTAGTTGCTGCGATGTATGTTTCTGAATGTGTGTACATGAATAACTATGCCAACTCTCATAATAAACATAGATTTTTAAACGGTGGAGCAGCTCTGCTCACCTTTTCGGAGGTAGATCTCAAAGGCCAGGAGGTGAGTCTCAATTTTGTTCCTCACCAGGTTCTTCAGAGGAGTCAAGAACTTAACAGCTTCTTCCAGGGGATTTTCAACCTACCAAACCAAAAATATGGTCAGCTCCAACCACACAGACCACAGAAACAGGGTGATGGGCCCAAAGATTATGCTGACCACATCATTACCTTCGCCAGTTTCTCAGGTATAAGTTCCTCTTTAGGTCCTCCAATCTCTTCATCATCCTCCTCTTTCTTCTTCTTCTGGTTCTTCAGCTGTTTCTCCTTCTCCGCATTTTTCTTCTCCTCTTCGAGCTGAGCCTTCTTCTGTGCTCGTCTCTGTTTGTTCCGCAGCTTCTTTAGCTCCTTATCAGTCAGGTTGGCTTAAGAAAAAAAACAAATTTACACCAAAGCTGTAACGATTTAAATATTACAACCAAACTTCTGCCACGAATGAAATATAAATACCGTACTTTCCGGACTATAAGCCGCTACTTTATGTCTTATAACGAGGTGCAGTTTTTCCTTCCTATATTTCCCAGGGTGCGTCTTACAGTCTGGTGCGGCTTACAGTCCGGAAAACACGGAACCTAAACCTTTGTGGTTTGCAATATTAAAAGAGACAACGAGTTCAGCATTTGTGTTGGACACCAATGGTAACCTATATCATACACTACCAGTCATCTCTGAACATCTACTTTATCCTGTGAATACAGCTTTGACCAAACTGACTGCATCACTGTATTTATGTAACATGTATACTGCATTACTATTGTCTGCCTGCGACTCCTTGCTGTCGTCGGAGAGAGGGTTGTCGTGGAGGTTGAGGTAGATTTGTATGGCGGTTCGTGCAGCCTTGAAGTAGAACGGGTGCATTCGCAGCACGTCCTCCAGCTTCAGCAGAGCCACATAAGAGCGCAGGGTCATCTTCCTCATGCAGTACGTATGGAAGTCAAACTGGTCGTCTGTAATTTCTACAAAGTGCTGGAGAGAGGACGTGAGCGCTCAAAAGACAGGAAAGAATCAACAAGGAACACTTTTATTATAAACCACAGTGAAACACATAGCTGGCTGAGGCATCACTCACTCTTTCGATTTCATGACACTTCTTGAGTGCCTCGCCGCATTTGTTCATGTACTTGTAAGCCAGAGCGCACTCTGTCTGGAACCACATACACTGCATCTCATTCAGATTCTCCACCGCTGACGTCCCTTCCTGCAACACACACATTTAAACGTTTGTGTTTTCGTTTCAGTTTTATTCCACTGCTGCACATCAGCACACAGTTCATGCAGCTCTACACTATACACACTAACCCGCGTGAACTTGGAGCACATCTCCTCCGCCTCTTTCACCAGGCCTGCTTTCAGCAGGTACTTGGCGCATTTAGAGTTGATAAACCGGTCAGCAGTGTCCAGAGCCTGGGCCTCATCCATCCAACGAGCAGCTTCACGAATATTCCCCGAATGCTTTGAGGGGCAGAGAAACAGAGACGGATGTAGTACATATGCACACACACACACACACACACATTGTAGGGCTTCTTGGTGAATTAGTATATTGTGAAGGTGTATATAAATAATTTTGAAACATTTCTATTGGTCCACAGTTACACTGTTGTATAAGCTTTTTCACCAAAACAGATTTCTTGTAATGATGTGTGTGTGTTTACCTTGTAAATCTTTGCCTTAATGAGGAACAGCTCTATAAGTGTGGGGGTGCTTTCAATGGCAGTGTTGATGTACTCCAGGGCAACACTATGCTGGTCAATGTAGTCAAAATGCTGAGCCAGGAAATATTGCACCCACAGAAGAGTGGTCGGGGGCTCAGTTTTCCCATCATCTACACACAACAGACACCACAGCAGTTTTCTTTAGCCATGTTAGCATCTAAAGTCTTGCTCCATATTGCTAATTAATTCGGGCCGTTATCTGCCTTAAATGCTTAATCGGACTGGCAGACAGAGAACTCGCTCACCATTTGGGTTGAACATTCGACAGCTACTCAAGCTCTTCTCATAGCTGACCACCAAGTCCTCAATGATTGACACCTGCCAAGAGACAGATCAGCAGTGTGACTTTAATCACTACAACTGCTCCCTTATCTGCACTGAACCCGTCAGCCCAATCCTAACTGGTCTTACCTTCTCCTTGTCAGTATACAAAGATTTAAGGGTGGTGAACAGAGGAGGACAACCTTTACTGAAGTTCATCCTCAAGTAACGATCCAGATACTCTCTGAACTTCTCTCCTGAACAGATCGACACAGACAGACAGAAAAGCATTAGTGAGATCTGGCTGAATTTCATTTCAAAGACTCCAGCTCCAACACAACACAAACATTAAAAGGCCCTGAAGTATGTGGGGGCCATACGTCCAACTCGCTGCTTACCAACAGCAAAAATAGCATATTACTTTTAGGGCATTTATTGAATCATTACTAGATATTAAACATAATACACATAAAAAGCCTCGGGTTTAAGTTGTTAAAGAAGGATGTCTGAAAATATAAAATAGTCTTGGCTGAACCCACACTTTTTTAATGCCTGACAGGGACGTCCCGATCAAGTTATTTTTACCTTAATGCTGATGCAATCCAATCTGCTCTTTGTGGTTGTACTGTGTGGTTCTAGAGCAACACAGCTTTAAAGAAATGTGCTGTTAACAGCTGAAGTGGACTCACTCGAGTACCTGCAAGATCTCAGGTACTAAACTCTAAAATAACCTTCCAGATAATGTTTGGGACTCAGAGTTGGGAAACAGGTCGCACTCAAGTCTATGCTGACTTGTTCAGTACACTGTACACTTGTTCAGTGTAGCTTTTCAAAACTAATGTCTCCTTCTAGATAAAGATTGCAAATCCAGGAGTTGTGGCTTCCACATGATCACTCAAATTTGTCCAGTAAATGTATGTTGCTTCACGGTGATGCCAGGTATACGTTACACCGTTGAATTTCGGTTTGCTCACTAGGGATTTTCACACTTTGTTGTTGTTGATCCTTCTCATTTTACATTCCTATAAATGACTTTGTGACATTAGTTGTAACTGAAATAGTTCTGTTACTTTCTGAAAAGATCCTCACAGCGATGCCACAAACGATAGGTAATAGTGTCTAAAGGACACCAGGGGGAGCTGTGCTACAACACTAGGGGCCAGAACTGGATATGGTCTGGATTTCTGGATTCTCCCCAACCCTGAAGTAAACCTTTTGTGAACACAACACTATATTTGCAGTTATTTAAGGTGACTGCCCTTAAATAGAGGTCTCTGATATATAGGCATAGTGTAGAAGTTGTATCAAGCTGTTGAATATTGTTCATTTATATCCATAACAATAACAATGGTCATTCTGGCGTCCTCAAGCCACTTCAAATTACTTATTTTACACCGGATGCAACATGTAAGGGGTTTCTTTTTACCTTGCATAGGAAAACAAGCTACATATGACTAAATTATGTGCATGGTGCACAAATAAACATCATGTAATCTAGAATACACCAATATTTCATGTAAATAAGATGTATTTTTTCAGTGTGAATGTTTTAACAGATTACTACTGTGGAATTTAAAATATTTACTTGCAACTCAATACAGGTGATCGTTGACATTTATTGTTGTACTGTGCCAGCAGCTGGTGTGAAGATTATTACAGATTATTAAAGGGGTGTATGTCTTGCAGCATGGGATGTCTGGTGTGAAACGGGCTTAAGGTTTAAGGATATAACTATTCATGTCAGCAATAACTTACAACTTCAGTCGACACTTACCACTGAGGAAGTTGAGGGGCAGTCGTCTGGGCACCAAACCCTTGGGAAACTTTGCACAAGCATCATCATAGATCTGTTGCCTCTCTTCTACACTCCCTAAATAAACACAGTCAGAGGGCCCAGCTTCAGGACAGATACAATGACAGACACATGGAATCACTTCATGGTTGATTGCGTTTTTGTACCTGGCTTTAGTGCACCTTCCAGACCCTGGTAATAGCTCCAGTTCTCAGGATTCCGCTCTTGTAGTCTGCGATAGATCTCCGTGGCCTCTTCAGATCGATCCAATTTCAGGAAAAGCTCTCCTGCATAAACGGATACACACCAAACATCTCAATAAAACATAGCACCCTTTATGTCCAAAGCAGCGTCTCTCAACCCTGGTGCTGGAGGCTTCCCTGCACTGCTTTAAAGCAGCCCCTGCAACTCTGAAGGGGCTTTGTAACGAGCTGGTTAATTGCGTCAAGGTGTGTTGGGAGCAGAGTAAATGCTCAAATGTGCAGAGCAGGGTGCCTCCAGGACCAGGACCAATGAACAAGGTATGTATTCATGAAAACTCCCCTCAACTTACTAGTGTTCACACTGAACAGAAAACAGACATTTACTTCAATTAATAAATTTAAACTCCGCACCTTTAGTTTCCTCCACAGCCAGTTTGTCACAGATCTGTTTCTCATAGGTGGTCAGGTGGTCCAGTGCCTCTTTGAAAAGCCCAGCCTCTCTCAAAACCTGATTCTGATACAGCAGCAGCTCACTGTACTCATAATCAACCTTATCAGGAGACGTCTGAAACACACACAGACAAGCCCAACATTAACCATGACCTGTTCCCAACAGGCACATGTTTGCCTCTGGCTACACCACCACAATTCAATGTTGACTTTATTTAGGGCTTTTCATATACAATAAGCAAAATACAGCATCAGTAGGCCAAATTGTGATTATTAGTGTAGTAAGAGTACCGTGAGGTGTCAATCTGAAGGTGCTGAATCAGTTACATGGCTGTTAAAAGCAATTACTTTTTATAAATGCATGTGTTCATTGAAATATGAAGAACAGAACTGATTCTGCGATCACGCATGTTACCTTAACGAGGAACCATGAAACAAACAAAAAAACAATGAAAAAATGATAAATTGCTGATGGGGAAACAAGAAATCCAAAAAAATAAAAGACCACAGAGATACAGAACTGTGTATAATGGGAAATTCTAAAGCAGTGTGAATCAGAGAAAACATTAAGGAATAACAGAGTAAGTGCATGGAGAGAAAACGTTAAAAGGAAATGTAGAACCATGCCTGCTGAGTTTTGCGGAACTCCTCCACTATCTTGGCTGCCATTTCATAGTCCTGCAGAAGGTGATAGGCAATGGCGTAGCCGATCCAGGAGGCTCTCTGAGCCGGCCGCAACTGCAGCAACTGGTACCTGGTTTCCTAGGATAAACAGACGGATGTTAAATATTAGTAATATTTCATTCTACAACAATGAAAATGGGGTCCTTCTAGAATTGTGCAAATAGAAGAACTTGGAATAGTGAAAATATCGAAAACATGCTAGAACAGTGGAGAGAGTCTCTAGAACAATGTGATTGAAACAGTGCGAATTAGGGGCCCTTACAGAACTACTGCGTGAAGGGGCAAAAACTCTGAATGTAAATGTGTGGAGAAACCAATTACTAGTGCATCTTAAAAAAACTGAATTAAAACGCTCATTTGTGATCAATTTCATTCCAAAAAGTGAATCTTTAAAAGTAATGAAAATTAAATTAATTAATTAACCCTGTTTTAATTTTTTGAGATGCACTAATAGACCGTTATCGTTGGTGGAGAACATTTCAAGACAATGTGAAAATGAAAGCACTTTTGAAGCATATCTAAGTCTATGTACACTCAGTCCGCACGACTGCAATGGTGTCTTCTGAGACTCAAATGGCAGTGGGTCATCTTCAGTGATGATGCTGCTGTCTCAAGATCTCGCCTTGAAGACACAGATACCAAGCATGGCCAGACCTATCTCGGATTGGAAATGTGTGGGACGCTATTGGACACTATCAACACTCCACCTCTACAACTCCATGCAGAGACGTCCGGCATGTTGCGTTAAACCCGACGTCGTACTGGGAGACATGACATCTAATTCAATAAACATCAATTAATTAATGTCCCCAGTAACATCTCTCTTCCTTCCAAACAGCTTTGTTATCCAACACTTCCTGCTGGGAGCACCTTTGGAAAAGGTACGGAACAGGAACCCCACATTTGGGATTATTGGTAAATAATGGGTCGGTGTTCTCTCTTACTCTATAGCCCTCGAGGTCCCTCATCTGGATCTGAAGCAGTGAGAGGTCTCTGAGGATTTGCAGATTGTCTTTGTCCCATTTTAGGGCATTTCTATAGCACTTGATGGCCTCATCGTACTTCTTATCGGAGCGCTGCAGCAAACCGTACACGTGCCAACCTGAGAAGAAGAGGTCAAGGACGGGAAACACCACCAAACCTTTGGGTTCCTACACAGCTTTCATACTTTTCTTCTCTTTGTGTATTCACCAGCCTGTGCTAATCACGTTTCTATACATTTAGATTCCACATACACCGCAGATTTTTGTTTTACGATGCTCATATAAAGCTAATTTGTCAGCAAAACCACCAACATTCTTCATTTAAATGAACTGGAAGCTCTGTGGAGGATACAGACGTGACTCTTCAGGTCATTGCGGAGGCCTCTCCTGACCAGATCGTATGCATCTTCTTTTTTCCCCAAGCAATTCAGAGTCAGTCCCTTCATCGCCAGGGTCTCTATAAGAGTCAGACCATTTAAGGGTGAAAATTACACAACACAGATGATAATATAGAGAGAGAGACGCCAAAGAAAAGACATTCCTTTCTCCAAAACCATGACATTTCAAAATAAACAGGCCTGAAAATACTAAAAACAAATAAGTTTGTTACTCGATTCTACATTTATATTACATATAAATGACCTGTTTTAGCGGTCAGTTACTGGCTAGAGCTGGATGCGGACCAATGAAATACATTTTATTTACATAAAACATGGAGCTCAGGGTTGTTTTCTAATTAATGTTTTTTATGTTGCAGATCTGACAGATCTTGCCAACAATTTCTCTCACACACACACACACACACATACACACACACACACACACAGTCTTTTTTGCGTGCCCTCTCTCTGTAATTTCTTCCTGAGAGGTCCCTCCTGTTGGAAGTCTTCAAAATATCAGATTTCATGCCAGGCCTGGGACTATTTTTAATGTGCAATGTTGGGCTTGAGGTGATTTTCTTAATGTGGTGCATTTGTTTTCCTTCTCTCTATTTCTCCTCCAACCCAAATCTATCACACCTCACTGAGCCAATCAAGAACTTCTGAAGGGAGTAATTAGTTGGGATTAGGTGGGTGGATTAAAGGTGAATGAAGTCAGCATGAAGGTAGCTCTCCAGGAGCAAGATTGGTGACCCTTGTACTAGAGAGTGCTTCATGGCCCACAGAAAGCCGGGTCTATTGCTGCAAACGGCGTAAAACGTACTGGTTTCAATTGGGCCGGCCTCTAACTGGAATAGATTAATGGGAGTCAGTCTTACCTCCATGTTCAGAGAACTTTGGGTTTGACAAGATCTGCTTGCAGAACTTCAGCCCATTTCTGTATTGCTTGTGTTCATAGCATCTCTGAGAGTAAAAGGGAAAGAAACAACCATTACTGTTACACACTTTCAGCACACGGCAGAAAAAAGACCACATGAAGACTAAACTGGCTTCCACTCTTGAGTGACCCAATGGAACAGGAGCTCATTCAGCAACCTCTCCTGCTCTTGCACATTTGAAGAAAAGCTCCACTGTGTGAAAGAAACACTTTCTCTGATTTCTAACATGTGGGCGTCTGTGCATGTGACAGTGTGACCGGTGCCATTAAAAATGCCAGTGTCCAACACAGAAAGCTGGCTCGCTCAGCAGGATGCTGATTACAAACAGATCCACATCTACGCCGTCAGCGTGGCCACCGAGGCATCCACAGAACTGCTGGCCAAACAGCCACACAGCAGTAATGTGCCGGAATGCCCCCTGGCATGGGCACCTCTGAGTGAGCGCTGCGGCCCCGTCCAGCACTGCTGTTCCCGCCGGACCCTTATGGGAAGTGGTCATGTACCACCAACACCTTCTTTCATTGTTTAATTCACACACCATTAAAGACATTTTCGGTTCTAAAACCTAATAAACATTACAAAACATCAGGTCTGTCACTACCAGTGACCGTTTATGCCATAAACCCCCCACGCAATATTTATGAGACCAAGTTTGATATGTTTGAAAAATATATTCAGAATTCTAAACAATACTTTTACTGTTGACTGGTTAGAATAGCTGTGCATGTACTTAACCCAATTCCCAACACAGTCCAGTGTTTCCAGTCCAGGTGACTGAACTGGTTGAACTGGAGCTGCGGTCAGAGAAGCTCAGAGACCAATGGCTACAACTGTCAACACTAACGGTTCTGCAGGAAGCTGGCGTGTGTGTGACAGATTGTGTGTGCATGTGTAAAGAGTGTGTGTGTGTGTGTGTGTGTGTGAGAGAGAGAGAGAGAGAGAGAGTGAGAGTGGAGAGTGTATAGTGTATATGATAGTGTATGAGTGTGTGTAGTGCATGTGTGAGTGTATAATGTGTGAGTGTATAATGTGTTGGAGAGTGAACAGTGGTGTATAAGAGGGTATAGGGTGTATGAGTGTGTGTGCATGTATAGTGTATATGACAGTGCGAGTGTGTATGATAGTGAACAGTAGTGTATGATGTGTGCGAGTGTGTATGATAGTGAACAGTAGTGTATGATGTGTGCGAGTGTGTATGATTGTGAACAGTAGTGTATGATGTGTGCGAGTGTGTATGATAGTGAACTGGGTATGATAGTGAAAAGTGGTGTGTAATAGTGAACAGTGTTTATGAGTGTGTATAATTGATAGTGAACAGTGGTATGAGATAGTGAACAGGGTTTGAGGGAGTATGATTGATAGTGAACAGTGGTGTATGAGTGTACAGTGTGTATGATAGTGAACAGTGGTGTATGAAAGTGAACAGTGGTGTATGGGTGTGATAGTGAACAGTAGTTTGTGATAGTGAACAGAGGTGTGTGTGATATTGAACAGTGGTGAAACAGTGCTGAACTCACCAGAATCCTCTTAAAGAGCGCGTTCTCTTTGGGCGGAAGTGCTGTGGAGGGCATCGTTGCCTCGCGCAGCTGTGCTAGAACATCCAGCAGAACCGCGGGTTCTAGCCCAGGCCCGGTTCGCGTGTACAGAGCAGAACCTCGGACCGGGTTCCTTCACGTGCTCACACAAGGCCTGCGGAACCAAAATGGCGGCACGCGCGCTGACTGCGCATGCGCAGAGCCAGCGGGGTCTTCTCCGGAACCAAAATGGAGATTGGGGGACAACAGAATGTCCCGCATTGTCCTACAGAATCGCGCGACTGACGGAGAGGACCCCCGGCGCCACAGCGCTCTCACAATAAAATATAACCGTGATTAGCCGACATCTGGCCAAAACCCCGTATCTCCACCCTGCAGGTTCTGCTGTGAGCAGTGGGAACCACCTCCTGCTCCTCCTTCAGTCTCAAAAGAGGAGGGAATCTGTCCTCCGCATTTAACCCATCTGCACCCCGGAGTACGTACACACTAGGGAGCAGTGAGCACACGTGCCCGGAGCGGTGGGCGGCACTACCCACGGTACCCAGGGAGCTCAAGGGCACTTCAGTCATGCCCTAGTTCCCTAACCACCACACATGCCCCCTAAAACATGCCCAGTCCTTATGGGAACCTGGCCTGGCCAGAGCACAGTGTGCAGAACCAGCGTTCTGGTAACCAGAGCATTAACCACCAGAAATAAAGCATGTTTTAACATAACATGCAGCTCAACCAGCACAAGCATATTGGGTGATGACCAGTACCAGTATATGATCCCAGACAAAACAGTCCTAATCTGCAAGAACCCACTGTTTGCACACAGGGAAATTTGACCTCTGCATTTAACTCATCCATGCAGAGAAACACACACACACACACACACACACACACACACACTAGTGAATTCAGTGGGCAGCATGGCATGGCATGGCATTCAGCAGTTGGAGAGTTAAGCGTCTGGCTCAAGGGCACTTCGGTCAGGTCCTGCCAGTCTAGGGAATCAATCTGGCAAGTCATGAGGCTGGTGTCCAAAGCAGCAGGCCGCGGCTGTCCAGAACAACTCCCACCCACACACACACACACAATTTTTTTTCAACATTGCACAGCAATATGCACTATTTCTCTGCTCCCCTGTGTGCAATCAGAAGTTGATATGCAAACATCTGGAGATCTTTGTGTCCTGCTGACCCTCTGCTGAGGTAACACTGTGGTATCAGCCCACTACAGGGCTGATAAAGGTTTCTCATTCTCAGTCCTATCAGACACTAAAATGAGAAACAGAAGTTGGTTCGTGAATGCAGGCCTGATGGGGGGAATGGAAACAGGGTGCAGTGAAGAGGGTTCTGTGTGATAAATGAATGTGTGGGGACTCCTCGTCTGTGCTTTGACTGTGAGATTGTGCTGAACTCAGGAGCAGGGTGCGGGGTAGTACAGGGAGTTAAAGTGGAGTTAAACTCATCGCTGCTTCTGATCGATTGCTCTGCACTCGCGCGTGGCGTCTGCGGCCGACGCGCCTGGAGAGTCGATAACCGAGCGCATCGAGCAGCAGCGCCGCTGACCGAGCCGAGCTGAAGAGTTGCAGAAATGAGCCCGAGACGAGCCTTACTGCTCAGCCCTGCGCTCAGGAGCAGTGAGTACTGACTCTCTGACTCTCTGACTCACAGAGAGTCACAACGACACTGAGAGGTTTAACTAGTACAGTTACTGACCTTCATTAATCCTCCTCAGAGAGAACAGAGAGAGAGAGTGAGTGAGTGAGTGAGTGAGTGAGTGTGTGTGTGTGTGTGTGTGTGTGTGTGTGTGTGTGTGTGTGTGAGAGAGAGAGAGAAAGAAAGAGACTGTGTGTGTGTGTGTGTGTAAGAAAGAGAGAGACAGTGTGTGAGAGAGAGAGAGGGAGAGAGAACAGTGTGTGTGTGTGTGTGAGAGAGAGAGAGGGAGAGAGAAGAGTGAGTGTGTGAGAGAGAGAGAGAAAGAGAGAGACAGTCTGCGTGTGTGAGAGAGAAAGAGAGAGAGACTGAGAGAGACACACAGAGGGAGAGTGAGCGAGAGAGAGAGAGGTATAGATAGACAGATGGTGTAAACAGAGGTTGGATATATAGATAGACACTAGATTATCACTATAGAGTTGAATACTGTATGTAGGTTGCTATAGCAACCTGCCAGGTCCTGGATGCAATTATTAAGTAAATAAAGAAATACTATAAACAGACATACTGTGGCCATTCGTGATCATATTTATTGGTGAATTGAGGTCAGGTTTTGCCCACCTGTCAAATGGGCAGAAATGCTCAGACATACCACTTTTATAGATATTTCTGTTAATTTGCATTTATCATTCTTATAATTATATAGAAAGAAAATTTAAGCCTAAATTCTAAAGGAAGGGTTTCTTAGACGCACTGTACACTTAAAACGCACCCAATAAAAATAATCTACTCATGTTTGCACTGGTATCTTATATTTATTTGGTCTCGACCATTATTATATAATGTGTTTTGTGTTTGTTTACAGTTGTCCGCAGAAATATTTTCCTTGGAACAAAGCCAGATCCATCCAGACCAAACATGCTGCGAGTGGGACTAGCGTTTGGAAGCACTGCTCTCTTATGGGCACTGGTAATACCACTTTTTAAATAAAACCCTGACATTTTTCACATTTTAAATAAATATTTCTCTTGGTCAGAGTTTATAGGTCATAACTGAAAACACCTATTCTGTTCAGCTTTTCAAACAGCACAGCACTGACATTCAGGAGTACAAGAAAAGAAATGGACTGGAGTAATTCTTCACTAGATGTAAGCATCAGTTCTTATTAGATACAGCTTTTGAATGCAACTAACAAATTTGTGACGTGTTTAAAGTAGATCTGGGTTTAGCATGGTTTCCTGTACACATCATTTGTTATGTGATATATATAAATTATATTATGGATTATATAAACAGCTCAAAAGGTGCATAAACCACACTAAGCAAAATGTTTTACAAGAATGCAAATTAAATCCATGTAGTAACTGTTGAAACCCTGTAAGAGTTTGCTCATTGTTTTCCTGTCTCTCCACAGGGCACATTTCTATCCTCTCTGGATAGTCTGTCATGCTTGGTTACCTTATATCTGTGTGTTCCACTCTTGTATGATTTTCTGTGAAAAAAATAAAGATGTTCATGTATTTAACATTTTCTACTCAGCCACTTCTTGCAGACACCCCTGGCAATGTTTGCACAGGGAACACTGTTGCCATTATTAACAGACTGAACATTGAGAGTTGAGGCAGTTGAGGGGCACATGCAGCAAGCTGTGGCCATTCATGAAGGCCTTCATATGTATTGAATCATTGCTGAATTGAGGTCAGGTTTTGCCCACGTGTCAATCATGTACCTATAAACAGACATGAACTCCAATTAAGGCATGAGGAATCTAGGTTTGCAACACATGAGTGGCTTGAGAATTGATTAGAAATCCATCACAGTAAGTCTGTAGTTGTAATGTGTATTAGAATAATATTTAATACACCCACTACAGTGATCAGATTAAGATCATCCTTTATAGCATGAATTTAGTCTCTTCATTTAACTCACGAGTGCCTTGCTCAAGGGAGGAGTCAACTTTTAGGCCATATTTGGCCCCTTTAAGTGTTAAATTATTCACCAGTTCATCAAAACTTGTTGAAATGACGTGTTCTTTAGAGAAGGTCTGAGGCCTTTATTCATCATTACTAGTATGTCATTCACCTCTTGATTCTCTTATTTTGAGAAGGCCTCCTCCAGTGACCAGCTTATAAAACATATTTCCATACCAAAAAGACAAATCATCCAGTAAACACACAAGCCGGAGAAGTGAACAGCCTCCGGTGTGGCACTTGGGGATAAAGCCCTAGTTCAAGGGCCAGTTGTATAAGCTTGGTCATCCCAGGTATCGAATGCACAACCTTGTCATTTCTGATTAATTTGCAGCACATTTTCATTCATTAATTCATTTGTTATTGATTGACCCCCCAAATGACACCTGTTCTGTGGCAGGCCTGTGAGGTCCTGACCTTTGAAGGACAAATTAAAAGCACGTACTAAAGTCTGACTATAGAATTATGAAGTGCCCCTACATGGTCAGTGGAGCTGATAATGTGGACAGGGGTTGTGGAAATGAGGCTGATGATTAAAAATGCACTAATTGCACATTTTTCTGTGTTTAATTACAATTAATTGATTTAACAGTTTTTTGGATGAGATGCAAACAATAAATGCAGTACTGATAATTATCTTTTTAATGATGACTTCATACACCTTGATATTGTTATAATCCTCATCAGCAGCAGTGGCGTGCCGTTTGCCCTTCAGGACTTTTAATTTGAAAGGTGTTCCCCTGGTATAAATCCGTGTGCGCGCAGCGTCCTCACGTCTTTGGGTTCCGACCGTCTCCGGGGCCGCAGTGCTTCACTCTATCGGGCGTGTGGGTCAGGATGTTCGCGGTCAGAGCAGCGTGTCGTCGGGCTGCGGTCCGTCAGGCCCTCGTGGTTCGGTCCAGCCTGAACGGAACCGGTGAGACACGAGTTTAACGTTAAAGGATCGACTCCAAAGCCTCGAGCTCTTAATCACTCCCTTAAACTAAATATAAAAATGCATAAATTTAATTTTAACCCTCAGATGTTATTTTTGTGCTGTTTCAAGGATTATGAGTTTATTCTCAGCAAAAATTAAAGCCTTCTCCCCGAACTCTCCGTTCCACCTTAAATCCTGCAGCTGGTCGTGTGCACCGCTGCGCGAGCTGCATTCAGACTGCGGTGGTATTTAAGGTGGAACGGAACGATTCAAAACAAGGCCAAATTTGGCTTTTGGGTGACAGTGAAGGTCAACTGTATGTATATATTTTTTGTCCTTTGTTGCTGTTCCAGTAAATCTTGAGTTTGTGCACTGTGTACACCCCCCCAATACCTGTATTTAAACTACACTCATTTACTGCTATTTTGATATATTGTTGCAGATTCTGGGTGCTTGAACTCGACTGATTGTCTTTTTTATTTCATATTAATCCGTTTAGAAAACTGTTGTAAAACGTGAAATTGCGTAATAATGGTTGGGGGCGGGTTAAAGGGGACTTTTATTCTGTATTTGTGCTTGTTTACGTTCATGAAGCCTGACAGGACTTTTAATGTGTGACCTTCATGGAAGAGATGAAGGGGGTGGGCGGGGATATGGTGCCTCTATCATACACGTGCCGCTGAACGTGTGTGTGTGTGTGTGTGTGTGTGTGTGTGTGTGTGTGTGTGTGCGCATATTGCCTATGCTGTGTAATATGCCTAAACCGGCCTAATCAGTGATATAACTTTCACTGCCACGAGGCAGGTTGAACGACTTTAGTATGTTGGCTGGTCACATGAACATATTTGCAATAGCTGTAGTCTAACACTCAGAGAAACTGATTTTTAATTTCTTTGCTGAAAAGTGATTAATATACACTCCGAGATACAAAATATGGCCATAAAGATTTTTCCAACGTGACGCAACATTTGCCTGGAAAATCAGGATCTGAGACTATCAGCCAACTGAGTTCAGTAGAAAGTGGCAAGTTGTAAAGTTCCCAGAGGACGCAATCAATCGAAATGGAAATAAAAAAACACCCATGTGAAAGTGAGCATTACCCCAGGACCCCGTGTACATTTAATCGTGTCGGAATAGGATTGGACGTCAAAAGAAGGCTGCTGTGACACCACCCACCCCCAAACATTGCAGGAAATACTAGTAACTGTAAAGTAAATAATAGCATCAGAATGTATGTCAGAATTGATGTTTTTAGTTTTTTTTTTATATTTTATCAATTTCTAGTTGATCTGGGGAGCCCAGGCACCCCTTTGGATGGATCACACCCCTAGTACTACTTTGGATGCTCCAAGGATGGAGTGTCCTACCTAGGAGCAGCTGAGCTCCAGTAAAAATGTAGAAGTACGTTAGTTATGATACTTTTATAAACCTTATAATTTGATTAATGCTAAAATATAATTCCTACAGTAACTGTAAATGTAGAGTTAATACTCTACAAGTGCAAAGTACTAATGGTTTACTAATGCAAATTATTAGTACCACTGCTAATATATCCCTAATACAAAACACTAATACTTCACTAATACAGAGTACTTATAAGCTAAAACGGCTTCCAAACTATCTCTCCTAAGAAACCTGGCCTAATTAGTGACACAGCATTATGTGTCTAATCCAGGCACACTGTCTTTGTACTGTTTGACTCCTAAACCAGATTAACAGATTAGCTGGTATAAATAACACTGTGGTGTCTAGAGCTCTCTTAGTGTAGGAGGGCATGACTGACAGGATTACGGGTGAGAATATGAGGAATATTTATTTTCCTCTAGAGGAACCTTCCTGCAGAATGTTGTTCAGTCCTCAGATTTCCTGCACCTCCATCGTTTGACCAGTCAAAGACAGTGTGACCACACTGCCAACTCGGTTTGTTCAGCAACAAGAAGTCTGAGGACGCTCTAGGTCTGCGCGTGCAGAGCCGAGACTGACACGAGTCCAAGTTGCTCTGTAGTAAACAAAACATTTGGCTTCATCATTTGGTCACAGATGGAATTAGTGTAAGCAGAGAGGAAGTAGACATAATGTCCTCCTGTGGTCAGGAATATTGAGACTTTGGTGAACATTTCTAAATATTTGAAAATGGGTTTTGGAGTATATAGATATGCTGGGGTTTCAATTATTTTTTTAAATATATATATATAATTTTATTTTATTTTTTTTCCTTTCTTTACAGTCGTTCCTCGGCGGCCCATGTCATCAGTTCCTGGTGGCACGGGTGAAAACATTGTGTACATAGTCCTGTGTGGTGGAACCTTTGCTGGAGCCTTGGCATATGTGAGTCCTTCTGCTATCAGCGTTTATCCCTCTCTGCACATTTCATTTATTGTTTGTGTTTTTATGAATTATTTTTTCTTATGTAATAATAATAGTAATTAATTCATTAGACCTACAGAACTGTGTCTTCCGACAGCGACCGCTTTAATGACCGCATTACAGAGATCCAGGCACGACCCAAAGATGACTGGAAGCCCAAACAGTGGCCACCAAAGGGTAAGTCTCTCAGCTCTCCTGCCCATTGGTCATTTCCACACTGAGACGGGGCTGATGTTTGGAATTCTCCCATTTGACCTCTTTTTATGTACGTTTCATGAGGGTCACGTAACTGGTCGGCTTACTCAACAGTTACCATGATAGTTCTTACTTGAGCACCGCAGAAGATTAGGTTAAAGGTCACATACTGTTTCCCGCAGTGTTTGTATTTTTAGCCTTGAGAGATCCTTTACAACCTCTCATTCAGCTCTAAGCTTGATCCTTAACCTAGCAGGACCTTATTTGAGACATTCATTCATTACCAAAATTCAGTTCTTGCTTTGCAAAACAGTGTGCAAAATTAGATGCAAAAGTCAATGTTGGAGAAATCAGCAAACCACAGGGAAGAAACAACAGCCAAGTGTCCGCACCGATTTTGTATATGTTTAGTAAATGTCTTTACATTAGCTGTACACACTAAAGACGGTCCCACTACCTTCTCACATTACAGCTGCACCTAATTCTACATCCATTGCACGTACATATAAGGCAAATAATTTTAGTTTCTATAAACACAGAATTTCAGTGCAATAATGTATGTATAGTGTTAATGTGTAAATACTTGATTTATACCACATAGATATACTTTTATTTATTTATTTATTTATTATTTTTAAATGCATCTGCTTCACTACTGAAAGGGACTTGTGTTTTCACTCACACCTGTGTGATGTGACAAAATTGACTTGACTAGATGCCACTGACTGGCTAGAATGGTCAGTGTCTTGCTAACGTCAGCTGGACTAGTTAACTTCTATCCAATGTTAGCTGAAGTAGTTAACGTCTGACTGACCTCTGCTAAGGTGGTCAACATCTAGACATCAGAGAGAGTAGGTAACGTGGCTAACATTAGGAGACGTTAATCCCTGACTAGCATCTGTTGTGATAGTCAATGTGTAGACAACATTAGCTAGAACAGGGTGTGTACTCTACCCAGGTTACACAGTGAACGCATGTTAGTGATGGGGTGTATTTTGTGGTGTATTTGGTTCAGTTCAGCAGCAGGTTGAAGGTGTATAGTGTGCAATCCATTAGTGTGCAATGGATTCCCAGCAAAACTTGGTGAGATGGGAGATTCCCGGGCTGTTTATAATCTGCTATGACTTTAAGTCATGTGCACTCAAGATGAAAAATGTTTTCTAGAAATAATTTGAAATTATTATTAAAAAAAAAAAAAGATTGGATTTCTTTTCATTTAACCAGGTTTTGTTATTGGTATCTCTAAAAAAGAGACCATGATGTTCGTTTATTTCATGTTTTGGTATTTTATGTTTTATATGTATGTTATGTTTGTTTATTGAGGCCATATTCTAATACATAATGTTTCGTTGTCTTTTCTGTAGGCCAGGATGGCGGTGACAGTGAGTATCTGGGTGATTTTTTATTACATTTTTCCCAAACTTAGTGCTTAATTTCATAGCCATAGTCTCTGTTGTATGAAATGTTACTAATATCTGTTTGTTTCACTGAACTAAACTGCTAATGTTTAATCCTAAAATTAACTACAATTGCATAAATGCTGATATCTGATATGAGCCATTTTTGAAACCGTTGAAGTCATCTAAGTGTCAGTCAAAATCCATGTCTGTAGTAATCGCACTCATTCTGGGAAAGAGAGCTCAGTCCACTGCATGATGTCCATTCAACTGATCACTGCAGATCACCGCGAATTACCTGAGCACTGGTCACCCTGTTCTGATTAATGTTCCATATTTAAAATCATGACTCTTCATTGCTCATCTGTGCAGAATATAAAGCTTACATGTCTCAACAGAAGTAGGATCAGGAGAGTCTGGTTGTTATTTTGCTGGCCAGCTGAGTGAGAGACACTGACAGGTTTTCAAGGACATTTTTCAATGTTGTCATAACTTGGTTATGGGTGACAAACATCTGGGAGGACAGCAGAGTAGAGTCGTGCAGTTTACATCTGTCTAATATTAGCTAGATTAATTAAGGTCTGACTGGCGGACCTATTAGGAAGGTGGATTTAATGTTGGTGCTGATCTGGGATATGAGGTTACATTCACACAGCAGGTACAACTGGCCCAAATCCAGTCTTTTGGATTTTGGACTTCGTGAAAAACCATTCCGTATTAATTTAATTCAAAAGGGTAAACGGTTCTATCTTATATTCATCATATGTGCAAAACACTGTGGGTCTTTGTACTCCACATTTAACCACACACACAACTCACACAGTGAGCATACGTGTCCGGAGTAGTGGGCAGCCCTATCCACGGCAGCCAGGGAGAATCTGGGAAGTTAAGTGCATTGCTCAAGGGCCCTGAGAGTTCAGCGATTCGAGCTGATAACCTTCCAGTCACTAGGCTGGTTCTCCAACCACCAGGCCACAGCTGACCAGTGTCAAAGAAAGGCTTGAGATATGTCACTAAATGCAATTTATATAAAGCATTTACCTTTTTGAATTAAATTAACAAAAAATAGCTTTTCACCAGGGCTGCACAATAAATCATTTCATCATTCTCACAATGTGTTCATTTGCAGTAGATACATCGTAGGATGTGCAACATATGTACCACCAGTTTCTGTCTGCCAAGTATAATTTATTTTACTCTGATAGGTAATAAATATTGTCAGCCCAACCAAACATTCCTCATAAATGTGCTCTGACCAGAAGATAAACTGGACGACAGCAGCTCTTTTGCACACGCACATCAGTTTAGGAGCGTGAACTGTTCAGATGAACTTCAGATATAGGTCACACTGGTATATAAAGCAGCAGCAGTTCAACTGTGCTGCATATGATCTTTAAAGATGTGCTGAATTGGATGTGAATTTACGTGGTGTTTTTGCTGGTGGTCTGTTTGAGTTTTATCTCCAGGTATCTTGAGGCCTTGCCCTTCCTGCCTGTAGCTATTCCTGGTCCGAGCTCCTGTTAATCAGAACAGGGCTCCACCCTCCTTCACTCCCATTGGCTCTTCACCTTAATACCCGTCTGTACTTCTCTCCTGTCTTGTCTTGTTCTATCAGTCTCCTCATGCACATTCCCAACCCATTACCCATGCGTTAGTTTTAGTTTTCAGGAGTAATTCTAATGTCTTTAAAATTGGCTTTTCAGAATCGAAAAATACAAATAAAACATTTGTGCAGCCGTGCTAACTTTCCAAATTTATGATGGAACCTTCTGACTGATATTTACAGCGTGTGACTGTAGATGCTCTAATTCAGAGCTTCTTAAAATATTTGCTTTGACAGTAACAGTGATTAATTGTAAAACTACATACATACCCTATTTGCACAAAAGTATTGGGACACCCACTCAATCTTTGTTTTTTAAATCACACATTCCACAGACCCATCTAATTTATGGGTGAGTGGTTGGGTGCTTTATACCCCTTAGTCCACACCTGGCATTAGACATGGTGCCAATAGGTTCATGTTTGTTTATTGGCTCCAGAGAGTTATATTCTTTGGCACTATTTCTCTACAGGGTCTAGACAAGCTGTGTGTGCAATTGCACATCTCTCTCAGCAATGGGACCATCTTAAAGTAGCTGAATGCATTGGTTAGGGGTATCTACAAACGTTTGGACATAGTGTACGTTGTGGATTTTCCAGAACGTCTGTAAACATGCAATGGATACAGTGTTCTATATACAAATTCAGAAATTCATCTCAAACCAAAGTTGAATTAAATGTTAAATGTAACCCAGAAAGAATTGATCTGAAACGTCTCCTTCTTTTTCTAACTCTGTCTTTGTTCTGACTCTTTCCAGAGTTTTAACTAACTGAGGCATTCGAGACTCTGCGCCCGTAGTCTTCAGTCAGGACTTTTTGGATCTCTCTTCCCTCTGCACAGTACTGCTAATAACACTGAGTCCTGCTCTCTACTGTTCTGTTACTCATCCCACTCCAAAAACTCTCTACTCTTCTTTCTCTGTTCCTCGGCTCATTTCTGAAACTGATGCCTCTTAATGTAAAGCCTCACCAGCTCTGCTTTCAAGGTTTTGGGAAACTGTCAAAGTTTTGTTTCCCTTTATATTCCAATAAAAAGTTCAGAACAAACAAAAGCCTGTTTGATTCTGTCTCTGGTGTTGGACTTTACAGAGTTACTGGTACTAGTAGCTTGGAACAGATGGTAAGGTTCAACCATCTTACTGTTCCTCACCCCTCTTTTCCCCACCTCCCTTTACCTTCCTTTCTTCCTATTATGTGCTCTGTGAATTTTGTTTATTTCTCTTTCCTGTCCTCCCTGTTTGGTCTTGCTGTCTGCATGCTGCCTGCAATGTTGGGTTCCAAGTTTGTGTGAGTGTGTGAGATTTGGGGATTGTACAATTCCTTGTGAACCATTGTATTGCACATACTGTTTGCTAGCATTCAGAAGTCTGGAATCACTTGCCAGCAGCAGCAGTCAGAAAGAAATCATTTTTTCATACAGGCTACCGAAATGATTTATTTAATGTGTTAATCATCAAAACTTGTATTGCAATAACAAAAATACAGTTTGGCTGCCCAAGTGAGGCAACTGTTTAAGCGTAATACTGGTCATTGGCACTTCAATCATAGAGACATCCATGGATGGGAGTCCTAGAGAGCATAACTGGCCTCACTCTCTCTGGAAATTTAACACAATGTTTGTATTAGCAACTTAGTTTGATGGCCTTTCTGTAATGTAGTGGTTAATTTGTTGAATAAAAGTTAATAATGGAGTTGTAACGTTGACTTGCTGGACTTCGATTTGTTCTTTTTCGCTTGTCCATGTGAGACCAACTCCTCACACTAATAAAACTCTGCTCTCCACTCACACTTACCAGTATCTCAATCATGTTGGTCGACTATGGCTCTGGATGCAAGTAATATAAGATGTGGAAATAAAAAAACTAACATTTATTTGAAACTGATCCAGAGGTGTATATAACCTTTTCACAAACCGTCTTAATATTGTAAAAAAAACAGTAATTCCAAACTTGAATGATGGTGTTAACGCTACATCTTTTCAGCTTTAACCTACCAGTTACACTTTAAACAGTGGATGTATTTTTAGCTACTAAAACATGTACACTGGCTGGTCCAAACATTCTGTTTCTGCTTTATAAAAGGTGCTGAGGAAGTTGAGGAGGCAGCTGAGGCAGCAGTGGAGGCGGAGGCCGTAGCCGAGGCTAACGGAGAGGAGGCAGGGCCTGTGGAGCTTGCAGCAGAGGTTAACGGAGAGGAGGCGGGCTCTGTAGCGACTGTGGTGGAGACGGTTGCTGAAGTGGTTGCCGAGACGGCGGAGGTGGTCGCTGAGTCAGCTGCAGTTGTCGTAGAAGCAGCGGAAGAAGTGGCCGAAGTAGCCAAGGAGGTGGAGAAGATAGCAGAGGAGGTGGAGGCTGCAGCAGAGGCACTGGAAGCTCCCGCGATTCCTGCCGAGGAGCCGGCTGCTGCTGCTGCCCCCGAGGAACCTGCAGCTGAGAGCAACGGTACGCCACCAGCCTCACAGGAAGAGTCGACAGCAGAGGCTGCCGATACAGAGGCCTGAGCGGCCTTAGGATACACGAGTATAGAAAACCAAACACACACACACACACACACACACACACACACACACACACACACACACACACACACACACACACACACACACACACACAACATGGCAGGAACCTGGTCCAAAAGCGATACCCTTCAACAAATACACCTTCAGCACACTGCCATGGGTCAAAAATTCATCCTTTAAGTGTTAACATGGACACACTACCTGTTGAACAACCGAACACCCACTTTATAGAACTAGATGCAACAAGCACTTTCCTAACGGTGTTGTCAGGAACCTTCGGCTTTCCGTTAGATTACCAGTAGCACTTCTTGTGTCTGTGTGCTTCAATTCTTTATTTGAGCTGGAGAGACACTGGCTGAATAGAAAAGGTCGTTTAAGCTATATGGTGGGTTCAAAAATCCTGTGGTAGGTGCTTCATTCTTAGTTCTTACTTGAATTCATCAGTGTACATTTTTCCTTTGTTGCCGATTAGTCCTGGGGTTTATCTGGAAATATCCGAAACCCTTCTGTTGTCAAAGTTTGAGTAGAATACTAAATGTGAATGACCTGCATAGATAAGTTCACCAGAGGAAAAAAATGGGCACCTTGCATTTTTAAGGTGGTAGTAACTTCAGGCTTCTGCAAATGGCATTGCATGAGGGTGGTTGAGCTTTAAACACCTTTGGGGTGTGCGACAGGGTTTATAGACCGAGACGAGGTGGTACAGAGCAGGGAATGTCTAGTTTGATGTGTGGAAAAATTCTTTGAATTGTGGCCAAAAGACAAAACTGAAGGACCTGGACCTCCAGCGCAATTCACTGCTTTTGAATGACTTCCAGGCAAGTATCTTCAAGAAGTCCTTCAAAGCCAATTTCTGAAGGGACACTCCACAAGGTACTGCAGACCATCAACACATGGAGCAGAGTGGCACACTCTGGTCTTTGCTCAGCTTTGTCTTTCGGCCACAGTTCTGATAAATTCCTGTAGACTGGCATTTCTCCACTGCTGGAAGACTCGTATGAGCATGTGCTTCTATATACCTCCTAAGCTCACTATGGCCTTTGGCACTCAAAAGCAATCACTCCTACATTAACATCTGTTTGTGACCAATTTTCCACACATCCAGCAAGACTTTCATGTTTCACTTATGACTGGTACTGTGTACTCATCATCCTCCTGTAATACCATGTGCAAGGAGCCTGATGTTACTAGCCCCTTAAACACGCAAGGTGACCATTTATGACACTGAACTTATAATTCCCTTGATAATCGGAGAGAAGTAGTTGGCCATCACTATATCGGAGGTAGTTCAGGGACAGCATCCACACGTGGAGACAATACTTGCAGTTAGGGAAGTAATGGCGATGACCTCCTTAATGTCGAGCCACTTAGAAACCGCTGTGATTTTTATACTTTTTAGGAAATGTGACCAAAAATTCCACCCATCAATTCTTCCTTTTCATTTCTCGTCTTATCTACTTCTGTTCTGACGTTTCCTCAGACACTGACTCTTACTCAGCCTCACTGTTTACAAACCTGAGCCAGCCTCTTGTAACAGCTAACCTTAGCCTTACCTCCTCCAAAATGTATGCAGATACAGAGTTACCGTTCTTCTTTTCTGTGATGCTTTGGCTAAATTGTGTAAAGGCCTTTCTAAATGGAGCTTCTCTGCCAGATATCACGTCGGTGGTACACGCCAGCACATGAAATTTTGTGCCCTAAAACTGTTGAGCATTTGTGAGCCATGAGAAGCTCTATTTGAGCCAACTGGCTATATGTATGTGATTTGTGATTTTTCTTGATTTTCACTTTGTTTTTAAATCTATAAATATATATATATGAAGCATAAATTATTCCTCTGTATAGATGAACTGAAAGGGAACTCTATTATCAGCAAGGAACAAAAGTATTTGTGTGGTCATTCAAATTGCTTCTTTAACTGGCCTAAGTAGTCCTGTAATCAAAGTGTGGTCAAGGGAATTTCAGCCATTAATAAAAGTCTTGATAACTCAAAATATGCTCCGTGTTTCTCTCTTAATTTGGTCTGTTTTTATTTTTTGCTAACACAAACGACATTCCAGAAATTTCATCCTCAAATTTAATCGGAATCCACACTTTCTTCATATGAATGCATGTTCATTTTATATTAGAGGTTTGTAACTTTTGACTGTGGAATTTATGCAAGGAAGAATTCAACAGTGCATAAAGGGTGTTTTTTAATGGTGTGTGCATTTCCTAGTGATATTTGGCAGTAAAGCCTGGAATGTTGTCATGGTAAACCGTCACATGGAGAAGTTGGGCACCACTGATTTAAATATGTGATACTGAATTCCATAAGTTTGTATATTATAGATTTTGAGGTGTTGCGTGAAACATTACCCATGCCACTGGCTGCAACACAGCCCAAAGAGCCACTACTTAACAGTCGAAAAGGTTTTCTTTTCAGGAAATTCTGCACTCTTGTATTTAACGGTCAGTCCACAGGACTTGTATCCAAAATCAGACTTGTTTAGATGTACCTTTTGAAAACTTGTGGTGATGGTGAGGATGCAGGCAAGGTTTTCTTCAGAGGAGTCTTCTGGCGAAACTCTTTCCCAGTCTTTGCTTAAACACAGTTCTTTGCGTATGTATGACATAAAGGGTGGAGGGAGGGGGGGGGGGGGGTTGAAAATGCACCACGAAAAAAGTGGAAAACAAAGTCTACATGACAGAATTTATTTGAAAGTATAATCATGATTGTCTACACAGCATTGTTGGACCATTCATATGACCAGTAAGTTACTAAGCATTAGTAATCATTCAACCCCAGGCAAAAAGTATGGACTCTCTGAGGAGGTTCTTTCAATTGTTTAATTTTGTAGAAAAAAGTTAATCAGAACTGACAACCTATATTTTTAAAAATTCCAACCTTGTCATTAATAAACTAAAAAAGATCAGGTACAGGAAAAAAAAATATGGAATCATGAGAAACACTGCACCATGGAACCTTGTCATTGACCATTTTCCACCAGAGATTGTCTACTAGATTGAGATCTGGACCATCTGCAGGCCATGCAAGTGACATTAGCCTTTCTTGAAGGAAAGTTTTCACATACTTTCCTTTATGGCAAGATGCATTATCATCCATAAGAATGAAGTCAACTTGCAAAGTTCTTTACCTGACATGCAGCCCCAGATCATCAATGATTATGGAAATTGATGTTTTCTTCAGGCACGTTTTCATAAATTTCATTGGACCAGCACCAAACAAAAGCTCCAGCAGCATCGTCCCCAATGCAGATTGGTAAATAGAACCTAAATAGAACGTGCTTTTAACCCATCCATGCATCTGTTTCATCTGGTGGAGCAGCAAGGGCCCAATAGTGGCAGCTTATCAAACCCACGTATTGAACCAAAAACCCTGTTATGAATCGCTGAGCCATGAATACCTTAGTGATGACCACGAGACATGGATCTGTGGGAAATCTCCCTCTTTCTGATTTTGTGAGGATCTCTTGGTCCTCAAACTGGTTGTCAGGTACACTGAGATCATCCATATATTTCCTCCAAAACAGCTCTCAAAAGCGAGAGAAGAGGAAAAGATTTTACTTATTTCCCTTTTTGGCCATTTAAAGTAATTCAGAAGTCTGTTAAAGTATTTAATACATAATTTAAAAGATTACACTTAATTCAGTATTACATTCTGTGTGAGAAGTGTGTGAACCTTTGCTTTCAGTATCCGGTTTTCCTTTAGAATTTGCTGGAATAATTCCAAATTCATTGTTGCATCAGTGATGGCCAGCCATTCTGGCCCAGATGCAGCAAAACAGGGCAAACCATGATGCTACCACCACCATGTTTCACTGCTGGAGCAAGGTTTTTATGCTGGTATGCTTTTCATTTAAAATATTAAGGTCTATTGTTCATTGTTCCAGTAGCCTTCTGGCATGTGGCTTTCTTCTTGCGAACCTTACATGCATACTACTGTTCAGTGTTCAGATGGTGAACTCATGAACATCAGCATTTGCCAATGAGAGACACCTGTAGTGGCATAGAAGTTCCCTTGGTTTCCTTTGTTTCTTTGCAAACTGTTACACACCTTGCTCTTGGTGTGATCTTTGTTGGTGGAGCACTCATGTGGAGGGTAATAATGGTCTTCAGTTTCCTCCATTTGTACACAATCTGTCTGACTGTGCATCAGTGGAGTCCAAACTCTTTAGCGATGGTTTAGTAACCATTTCCAGACTGATGAGCATCAACAACTCTTCTTTCAAATTATGTGTTTAGATCTTGGAACAAACACTGCTTCATTTAAAGAAGCTCAAGTATTTTTGGAAGACCGCAGTGAAGCCAGCCAGTACCTCAGTCACAAAAGTTACAAAATTAATATTCATTCTTTACCCTCCAGTGTGGTTTTAACTCATTTAATAATAATTGATAATGAATTTTGATCTGATCTGTCTGTTTTGTCTTTTAGTGGCCCAGGAGTACGGAGAGCTGGCTGCTGCTTCTGTGGTGGAGGAGCCATTACTCCTTGCTGTAGAAGAAGAAATTCCTGTGATAGAGGATATAGTGTCACTTCAGGCAGAGCCAGAAAATGTAGCTGAAGCTTCAGCTGTGCCAACTATAGAGGAACCCTCTGCTGCACCAGTAGTTGAGGAGGCACCCGTTGAGCCAACTACAGAGGAATCACCTGAGGTCCCAGCAGTAGAAGAGGCACCAGTTACCCCAACAGCAGAGGAAATCCCGGTTGCACCAGTTGCTGAAGAGGCACCAGTTACGCCAACAGCAGAGGAAACCCCTGTTGCACCAGTTGCTGAAGAGGTACCAGTTACTGCAACAGCAGAGGAAATCCCTGTTGCACCAGTTGCTGAAGAGACACCAACTATTCCAGCAGTAGAGGAAACCCCTGTTGCATCAGTTGCCGAAGAGGCACCAGTTACTCCAGCAGTAGAGGAAACCCCTGTTGGAGTAGTCGTTGAAGAGGCACCAGTTACTCCAACAGTAGAGGAAACCCCTGTTGGACTAGTTGTTGAAGAGGTACCAGTTATCCAAACAGCAGAGGAAAGCCCTGTTGCAGCAGTTGCTGAACTGGTACCAGTTACCCCAGAAGAAGAAGAGGTTCTTGTTGCCCTAGTGGCTGAAGATGTACCAGTTACTTTGACATCAGAGGAATCCACAGTTCCCTCAGCAGTAGAAGAGGTACCAGTTGCTCTAGCAGAAGAAGAAGTACCAATTGCTGAAGTGGCACCAGTTACTCCAACAGCAGTTGAGGAGGTAGCCAGCCCCCCAGAAACAGAAATTGTTCCAGCTGTTCTTGTGGCAGATGTCCCAGAAGGTGAGGCTGTGGTGGTTACAGATCAAGAAATAGAGATTTTAGCTGTGGTTCCAGAAAATCCTGTTGTGGAAACCCCAGAAGTTCCAGAAGTTGCAGAAAATCCTGTTGTGGAAACCCCAGAAGCTCCAGAAGTTGCAGTAAATCCAGTTGTGGAGGTAGCAGCAAGTGAAAGTAAGGTGATTCCAGAGGTGACGGCTCCAGCTGAGACAGCAGCATCTCCTAATGACGTGGAGGACCCAGCCCCAGAATCTAAACGTGAATACATTGTAGTTGTACTGGAGGGAGCTCCAAAAGCAGAGAAGAAACCCAAGGTTCTTGGGCTATCCCCCATGACAGGAAGGATCATCCCTGCTCCTGAAAATGACGAGGAGCCAACAGGACAGGTAAAAGGTAATGTTTTAACACTGCAGTTCCATGGTGTTTAGACATTTTGTTTTTGTCAAAAATGAATCAAATAAATTTAAACTTAAAGGTGGTGTGGTGTAAAATCAAAGCAATATTATGCATGACTTACTCTGCATGTGGTCAGTTAGCCAAGACATGTCTGGTATTTAAAGTTTACTTAAAGTTTAGAATTGCTCACAAATCTCATAGAAAGCATTCCCTGAACAGCAGAGACAGTTATTTCATCAAAAGCAGTATGAACTCGTTTTAATACCCTTGATTTCTGAATAAACAATGAATGAGCAGGTGTCCCAAAACTTTTGTTTTTATACCAATGTTTTTATAGAGATGAGCTTGCTGAAAATTCCAGCCTAGTGTTCATGAACAGAAGAACATGAAAGAAGCAAATGTCGGAATACCAAACATGTTTTGGCTGATTGACTGTATCAGGGTCAGTAATAAATCACGTTAATATGACAACGTATACCCTCGTAGATGTCTTAACACGCTGTTATTTTTTTTTCTTCATCATTCACAGAGCAAGCGCCGTCTGCTTAAGATACAGATGTCCTAACCTGAGCCAGGGGAGTTAACGAGGTAAAAACAGCTAATCGCTTCACTCTCACGTTGCAACAATTACCAAATTACAAAATCAATTACAATTTTGTCATTACTAAATTGTAAATGACCTTGCAAATGATAATATGGTAAAATGGTAATAACTTGTGTAAATTGTTTTGAAATTGTAATTAACTCAAGTACAAATATAAATCTCTCTCTCACACACACCTTTTTTGCAGTCAGAAGTCCCATGATGGTTAACCTGTTCCCCAGTGAAGAATAAGGGATGTGCCTTCCCCACTTTCTGTCTCCTGTCTTTCACCTTGACCTCACCTTCACTTCAGACCATTTGGATTCACCTGCAGTGATTCAGCCCTGAATGATGCTGGTTCATGTGACTCTATTTACATTCATTACATGTGTTACGGGAACAAGTTTACTTCAGTGGAACAAACACTACTTTAACAATCTTTGATTACAGTCTAGAATGCACAGTAAAACAAAATATGGCTATTTATTCTTTTACGTGTATGACCGTTTCGAATAGGTCTTTCCAACTCCTGGATAAATGCTGGACTATCCGGGTGTCTGGATATTTACAGTGTCATAGTTGTGAAGGATCAGTTTATACTTTTATCCTTTTCTTATTTATCTGTACTTCATTTCCTAACCACTGCATCACTGATGAAGTGGGTGATCTTACCTCAAACCTCACTCTAGTTGGCCATGCTTGCTCAGTGACCTACCAGCTTTGTCACCAGGCCAAGATGACACAATAGACACTGCCACAGATGCACACCAACCAGAGAACTTTCCAGTCTAGTCCCTGGCTGTTCCTTTCTCAGGCATCTTTAGTGATGAAAGTCACAATTTCTTTAGTCTTGAGCCAAAAAAGTATATGCAAATTGTTTTACACTCCTAATATAAAGGTGATACTAAGGGTTCTTTGAGTGAAACAGTTTACATGTATGACTTTAATGACTTCATGCTCTTCATCAAAAAAAAATGTGTTGCCTAAATAGTTGCACTCAGAAGGAATTGTGGGATTGCAATGCTTTTGGGAAGGAAGGTAAAGGTCATATAAAGATGACCGATGTGATCAATATTTATTGATCTAAACATGCAGAAGTTGTCTCTCGGTACGGCGTCAGGTTTAACGCAACATGCCAGACGTCTCTGCATGGAGTTGTAGAGGTTCCTGATGGTGTCCTGTGATGATCCATCCTATGCAGCTTGAATGTTCTCACTCAGTTCTGCAGATGGTGTGGTAGGGGTAGAGTGTTGATAGAGCGTCCAATAGCATCCCACACATTTTCAATCAGGGACAGGTCTGGAGATGAGACCAATCACGGCATAGTATCTGTGTCTTCAAGGCGAGATCTTGAGACGGCAAGATTTATGTCACATTGGTTTGTCAATTGCCTGTAATGAAGACCAAATGTGATCTGGTATCATATAAAATTGCACCCAGCATCATGACATCTGGCCTTCTGGATGTTTGATGTGTAACAACAAACTGTGTATCTTGGTTCTGACCATGGTACCTCCAAACATGGATTGATTTGTCATCTCCACCAAGACAAAAGTAGGGCTCGTGACTAAAGATGACCCACTGCCTTTCTGAGTGACTCAATGACAGCCTGGCACAACACCACAGGAGTCGTGCACTGCGATCGATTGAGCCCTTCTAGGTACAAATATTTTTTGACATGTGTATATTTCTAAAAACTGTTCTTCCATGTTAGTTCCAAGAACCCTTTGTAGCAACTTTAATGTGTAGGACACTCCTTCACTGGCATTAATGGGAAGTTAAAGCCAGTTACAACACCTATCTACCTCACCTAGCTGCTGATCCTTCACAATATTTCTCCTAAAAGACAAGAAAACCAGAATACATCCTTTTACACATTGTGATTACAGGCATTGGAATAGTTTGACTGTGAATGGTTAAAGATGTGAGGCTCACTTTTACTATTAATCTGTACATTTAACTGTTTGCTTCATAATCTAGGATGTTTCTCCATTTACAGTGCAAATTCTATCCACAAATGTGAATCTCAGATGCTTCCCGTTTCTCAGAGGACTGGAGCTCAATATTCCTTTACTTGTTTCTTTTTTTCCCTCATCTTTTCTGTTGCTAAACATCAATGACCTTCAGTCTGTTGATGGTCGCTACTCTCTTGGGACAAGTTAATTACACTTCACCTGTGCAGTATTATCCCAGCAGTGGACTTAGTGGCTTTCTTATCGCTTAAACAATGTTGGGTTTGCAACCAGTTATTGTTTCAGAGGCTTCTAGGTAAGGTGTATATGTTTATCTAGATTCTGTGCATTAGATTCTGTCCACGATCACAGTGCTGTTTCTGTTTTTCTCACTGTAAAAAGTGCAAGATCTTTGAGGAACTTTTGGCATGTTATTCCGTTTGAAATGGTGGAGGAACTAAGGTGCTTCAAGGAACCTTCAATAAAAGAAAAAGGGTCTTGAAGGTTGATTGAAGGTTCCTTCACAGTTTCAGTTTGAAGAAAGTCCCTGAAAGATCTTGTACCTTTTACTGGTCATGTGAATTCTAGTGACCGTTTCTGTGAATTTCTGTCATTTTTCTGTCTGTCTTCAAACTCCTGAAATGGCTTGAGGGTTGTGTATGTAGCTGCCTGTGCTGTCCTTTTCTGAGGTTCAACGCTTGTATTAGTGGTCCAGGTTGAAGCCTAGCCATTGTTCGCGAATGTAGGCAAAGTTTAATAAAAAGGGAATGAAAGTTGTGTTGGTGGTCCAGTATTTTTCTGTTTTTATGTCACAGTTAGGGCAGTGGTCCCCAACACTGGTCTGGGAGGCTTGCTGCATACATACACTATGTGAATAAATAATTTGGGACACCTGCTGATTCATTGTTTGCACTAAAATCAAGGGTATTAAAAAGCTTTTGGATCATTGCTGTGAGGACTGGATTGCAGCCTATCTACAGTGCCCAGGGAGCAGCTGGGGAGTTAAGAGTCTTGCTTCAGGCACTTCAAGGCACTTCAGTCATATCCTGTCAGTTCAGGGATTTGAACCAGCGACCTTTCTGCCTGCTTCCCCAACCACTAGGCCGTGGCTGCTCTCGCTTATGTTCTTCAGTTTTTCTGTTCCTTAATGTAACAGACTGATATTATTGCACTTACTGAACTGAACAGTCAGTAAACGGTGGGTTCGGCCAGCTGTCCAACACAGTCATCCCACTCTAAGTTTTACACACACACATATATAATGTAACTGACTGATAAAATCATGCATAACGTCTTGGCAACGTTAGCATTCAACGTCTTTCTGAAGTCAAATTGGGTTTTACATTTGACCTCACATTGTGACGTCAGGGGCACGCAGTGACGTCAGGGCGGCTGGTCGGAGGAGCTTCACATCAGTCAGTTCTGCAAGAGAGAGAGAGCGAGCGAGAGAACGAGAGAGAGAGAGAGAGAGAGGGAGAGGGGTAAATGAGTGTCAGGAGATAGTCCGGCTGTGTATCTGTGTGTATCTCTCTATCTCTGTGTGTTTGTGGATTTATGGAGTCGCGGTCTCTGTTAGCTTTAGCTTAGCTGTTTGTTTATCTCCGTTAGCTTGGTGCTAAAGCGGCTAAAGCGGCTCTTCAGCTCCGGATAAAGCGCAGGAGTGCCGGTGAGGACCGTCTTACTGACTCTGAGGGGTTTCATTCTGTTTACTTCATTACAGTCTGGGTTTAGCTGCTCTGCTAATGCTAACAGAGCTGCTGAGGCCTTGACTGTTTACATTTTAGCACTGACTCTGTACCATTGACTCTAATACTAAACCACTGACTCTGTATCATTGACTCTAATACTAAACCACTGACTCTGTACCATTGACTCTAATACTAAACCACTGACTCTGAACCACTGACTCAAATACTGAACCACTGACTCAAATACTGAACCACTGACTCTAAACCAATGATTCTGATACTAAACCATTTACTCCAATACTAAACTACTGACTCTGAACCACTGACTCTAAACCACTTACTCCAATACTAAACCACTGACTCTGATACTAAATCACTGACTCTGAAAAGGCATCCTGCCAACATCAGCTCCAGCACGAGCACAAAGGCTTCTTAAACTAACTGAGCAGGAAATGAGGTTGAGATTTGCTTCCTTCTGTTCTGTCCTTCTTGTCTCAGCCCTTTTCACCCCTTCTTCACTTTACTGTTGCTGTTACAGAAAATCTCATTTAAAACTTATTTATTTAACCCGTTTACTGCTGAACGGACCAGGCGCTGCAAAAGTTCAGAAGAGTTTCTGTAAATTTGCCACTTTAGAGATGCAGGTTTTTGCAGCGGCAGTGGTGATATGTGTTTCTGTAGGGTAACTGTAGAGTTTGTGGTTAACAGTGACTCAGAGATGGAGAACTGGGTTACCTAAACATCGCCAAGAGGGTTGTTTCTGTGCTGTGTGTGGTTTTACGGTTCTATGTTAAGTCAAAGTGCTGGGTGGAGGGTGGTCAACACGTGGCTTCTGGGATTAATGCAGAACCGTTCGCAAGACTGGCCTTAACAGTGTTTGCATGAAAACAGCTCCAGTGTAGCTCATGTGACTGGCCTGACAGGAAACTGGTCTCTTCCCTTTTTGTGCCTGTACGTAGCTGTACACACATCTGCCTTCATTCAGTTTGATTCCGGCCGGAAATTATATTCTGTGAGATGCTGAATGATTTGACCAGCGAGAAACGCATGTTGCAGACGTGAAGCTGGAAGGCAGTAAGACGGAAGAATGTGGCGCCGTTCATACAAACAGGTCATCTGGATTCAGCTGGACAGCACGGTCAGCTGTGCTGCATATATTATCAATATTACAGAGGGTCTAGATAGAGCAGCACCATGATTTGAGGATAGGTTTTAGGTTGTGTATTCATGCTGTGTGAGACTAGTTTCTAACTTTACCCTGCCAGCAGGGAGGCAGGAGTAATCCATTTAAAACATATGAATCATAACTCTGCTCTCTCCCCCAACTAATTATCTCCTCCTTTTCCTGCCTCTTGTGCCCATCCTGTCACTTTTTCACTGGCATACAAACAAACACCAAATACTACAATGCAGTACTGTTTACGAGTGAGTCATGGTGTGGAAATGATGAAGAGATAAACTGTGTGTGTGTGCAGCCTCCTGAATATTAACAAATGGTTGTACCTCTCCAGGGTGTTTGGAGTTGACCTTTAGGGGTGCTGTGGGGCACAGAGGAATGAGTCATGACCTCTGTTGTGGTAATAGATGGTGGAGGGAACATACTGGAGTATGTCACTGGAGAAGAGGAGGCGCAGCAGGTATGCTCCACTGTTGTATATACATCATCTTGCCCACATTATGACCATCTCCTTGTTTCTACACTTCATTAAACTCCACTTGTCGTGCAGGGGCACATTGTAGATTTATAATTACAGGCTGTAGTCCATCAACATACTTTATTCTCCTCCTTTCACCCTGATCTTCAGTGATCAGGACCCCACAGGACCACCACAGAGCAGCTATGATGTGGGTGGTGGGTCATTCTCAGCACTGCAGTCACACTGACATGGTGTTGATGTGTTAGTGTGTGTTGCACTGGTACGAGTGGATCAGACACAGCAGTGCTGCTGGAGTGTGTATACCCCTCCGTGGAGCAACTAGGTAGGAGTGTCAAATAGATTGGACAGTTAGTGGACAATGATCATGCACAGCAGTGCTGCTGGATTGTTTACTTATACCAGCACAATACACCACCACGTCAGTGTAACTGCAGTGCTGAGAATGACCCACCACCCACATAATAGCTGCTCTATGGTGGTCCTGTGGGGTCCTGACCATTGAAGAGTGAAAGGAGGAGAATAGAGTCTGCAGAGAAACAGATGGACAACAGCCTGTAATTATAGAACTACAGTGTGTTCCTTTGTGGTCAGTGGAGTTTATTAAATTGTGTATGAAGTGTAGAAACAAGCATGTGGTCATAATTGTGTGATGATTTTTTTTTTTTTTTTTTTTTTTTTTTAACCTGACTCTACCTTCTCTTTGTTTAATCAGGAGGTGTGCTCTGATGGGGTGGTTCTCCCTGGGGAGGAGGTGGAGTGCCCTGCAGTGATTGTGGAGCAGGTGAACAGTGCGGAGGTGGAGCAGTGCTATGCTGCTCAGGTGCTCGTCTGTGACGACGAGAACACATATGTGATGCAGGATGTGGCTGAGGAGCAGGTGGTTGAGACCGAACTGCAAGACATTGGCACAGGTAAGCATTGTTTTGATGTTTCTTGTGGACAGATGTGTAAAACAGCAGGCGATGAGAGTAGTGGCCGGAGTTCACCAACTGAGGAAGATAAATGTTACCATGAACAATAAATCATGAACATTTAGACTGATATGATCAATATTTATTGATCTACACATTCAGAAGTCGTGTCTCTACGACGTCGGGTTTAATGCAACATGCCAGATGTCTTTGCTTGGAGTTGTAGAGGTTCCTAATGGTGTCCTGTGATGATCTATCCCATGCAGCTTGAATGTTCTCACTCAGGTCTGCAGATGGTGCAATAGGGGTGGAGTAGAAGTACAAGCTTCTATAGTCAATGAGGTACTGCGATAAGGCATGTCCGTTCCTACGTCACATGCACGAGCAAGCGTTGAAGCATTCCAACGTCTCAGGATATCAAACCTTCCAAAGTTAAATTCCTGTCTGTTGATTTCTTCTGGGTGCAACTGTTTAGTCAAAGAGTGTGTTTCGATTCTCTAAAGGTCCCATCACTGGTTCCCTGCTTTAGTCTCTGGCATTAAATGTAGATTGACTGATTAGGCTCTGTAGCCCTGCGGAGCAGCTACAGAGCGCCACCTGGCGGTCATTCCGCGCAGCTGCATGGCTGTGTTACTTCCTTTGTGGATGTGGAGTGAAGAGGGAAGTGGTAGAATGGAGGTAGGATGTAAATGTTGGCGGCTGCGGGGTGGTCGTCGCCGTAAGCGCGCTGTCGTGGTGGAGATGAGCGGAGATGAGCCGATTCTGGAAAAGTTGAGGAAGGAGAGCGCAGCGGAGCGGCGGAAGGATCCAGCGGCGGTGGTGCGCACGCGGACACGCGTCTCGTACGGGTGGCGGAGTGATACGGGCAGCGCAGCGCGATGGTGCGCTGTGAAGAAAGTAGATCCACCCGCGTCCGGGGGAAATAATGGCGACTGCGTTTGGAGATGAACCCGAAAACCAGCTGGATCTGCTGCTCAGAGCCGGTAACGGAGGAGCGGGGAGGGGGTGGGTTAGACTGGGCTGAGGGATGGGTTATGCTGGGCTGCGAGGCTGGGTTTGGCTCGAGTGTGGGACTAGATAACTGGACTTGAAGCAGAACCCTGAGTGTGTTTAGAGACACTCTCTCTCTCTCTCACTCTCTCTCACACTCTCTCTCTCTCTCTCTCTCTCTCTCTCTCTCTCTCTCTGTCAGTGTGTGTGTGTGTTTGTGTGTTTTCTCTGGTTTTGCTTTCTGCTGGCTGCGTGTAGCGGACTGATGCGAGCGGTGGGAAACCAGGAAGTTTGGATGAGTGTGTGTGTGTGTGTGTGTGTGTGTGTGTGTGTGTGTGTGTGTGTGTGCCACGCTGCTCCTCTGACACACAGTCAGAGCACTTTAACCCGCTGTCAGAGCTGCAGATTGGCACACACATTGTGTTTACACTGTGACTCCAGACTGTTTTGGTCACATAACGGTTTTGGGAGGCTGGTGTTCTGTCTGTTTGTGCTTCTTGCCACATTGTGCTCCGATAGCGATCGTTTATAATTGGTTATAGCTGGTCATAGCTGGTTATAGCCTGCTGCAGGAGAGCCTCAAATCCTGCGCCTAAAAAGTCCGCATTTCTGCACGGATTGGCCTGAAAATACAGAAAACCGTCTGCGCATGCGCGGCAGCACACTCTGGCTAGTAGCGCACATCGGCAGGACGTCAGTTGTAGATTCTGCCTGATTTTCTTGAAGCTGGTTTGTTTAGTATTGTATTTAGTTAGACGCGAGTTAAGACGTTTTAAGGACACATCTTGTGTTAATGTTAGTGAATATAATGAACGTATTTTTTCTTTGGTGTTACAAGCACTTTTATAACAGGGTGTGTGTTATGGACGAATGCTGTTTTTGGTCGTTTTGTGTGTTTTAGCTGTTTGTTGTGATTTAGCTGTACTACCCCTCTATTAATCTACATTTTAGCTCGATTTGTCTCGATTATGTGGGTTCTGTCGCCTGAAACGCATAAAGCGGTTGTTCTGGGGTGTTTCTAATGTTTTGGGACCATAAATTTCAGTCTCAGGATGAAAATGAGTATGTTGCTGGCGGAAGTGTTTGGAGGTGAGTGGGCAGGACCGCGGAGCGGTTTTTTCCTGTTTAAATTTGCGCGCTGTCCAATCAGCGAAGTGAAAGGGAACTCGCGGCCCCCCGCAGCCAATGAAAGTGAAGGGCGGGGGTTGATTGACAGCGACGTCCGGGGCGTTTGTAAACATGGAAGTAGTCCCGGGTGAGAGCCCAGAGAGGCCAGTCATTTATAACGTGTGTTATTATGAGTGTTTATAACATGTGTTATTATGTGTGCATGGATCAATACACACCTTATAAGATATCAGGGGTCTCGGTGTGGTACAGATTTTATTTATAAAGTTAAAATACAGAGAGATGGAGCTGGAAAGAGAGAGATACTGTTAGAGAGAGATGGACAGATAGAGTTAGGTAGATAGATGGATAGAGAGTTAGATGAATGGAGAGATGGAGATAAAGAGAACTTTATTGATCCCCTGGGAGGGTTCCCTCAATGGAAATTATTTTTCAGATGGATATTCGTACATAAATACAGTTATAGAGTTAAAATATACCCTATAATAATGTGTTCTTTTATTTTTCTTTTGATGTTTTCTGTGTTCTGTAGTCAAGATAATGTTTTAGACTCTTATTGTTGTTCCAGCGCCCAAAAAAACATGACACAGAACAGGCACTAATCCTCAGACAGTGCATTACCACAGAAACACAGTCGATACACACATCACACTAATTTCTCATTGGTTTGTAGGAATAAAGGGTCGCCCACTACCCTAGTTGTATTATGAACATATGAGTTAATATATCTATTAATAAAACTAGCATTTCAATACTTCTGTGCTTTATATGATTTTCCCCTGATTTAAACCAAATATACTGGTTTAATAACAATTAAATTGGTTGTGCCCTTAAGTCATGTTCAGGTTCATTTTGCAGGAAATTCATGCATTAAAGTAGCTGTTTTGAGGCTCAGGTAATTAAGGAGTCGTTATAAAGTGTCTTAGAAGAACATTTCACCACCTCTTCAGTTCATTGTAGAGACGTAAGCACTGTAGTGCCTTTTATGAGGAATATAACGTGAAATGCACCATTTTAGAATAACCTGCTGACTTAAACTATATTGCAATATTATGTGATCTATAATAAAAAAAATTTATTGCCAAAGTCGCACAAAAAATCTTGTATTCGATGGATGTGAACTCTGTTTTTAGACATCTATAAAATCTACTTCTCAATGTGCACAATTACTTACAGACTAATTCAGCATTGCAGTAATCAGAAAAACCATTCAGCAGGTGTGCCATCAGATACTTCTTGTTGCACAGTTTGTACAGTTATTCAACGGTTGTTTACAGGCTTTTATGTCTCTTTATATACTTCACCTCCATATTTTTCCAATAATAATGTCATTAGGTATGAGTAGATTTATGGTAATAGAATGTTTATGCCTCTCTTCCTCTTTTTCAGTGGAGGTATCTGTTCAGGACAAAACGTTTGAGGCCGCTGAAGCTCTGCTCCACATGGACTCTCCAGCAAGCCTGCATGGAGACCACAGCCCTGGTACTCACAACCCTCTTCTTTCTTATGATCGTCTTTATGGGAGGACTGGGTGCAGTTAAAGTTGTTTGCCATTCATAAATATTTATGAGGCGTAAATGAAAATGTTCTTTGTGGACATAATCTTGTGGATTTTTCTTATTTATCCATAAATAATGAGGTGTGTTTCCTTCAGACCTTCACAACGATATGCTTGTCCATT
Source organism: Acestrorhynchus altus (assembly GCA_034509495.1). NCBI lineage: Eukaryota > Metazoa > Chordata > Actinopteri > Characiformes > Acestrorhynchidae > Acestrorhynchus > Acestrorhynchus altus. Next base: position 3,498,598 of record CM067512.1, on the reverse strand, counting down.
TGAATAATAACACAGGATTAATAGTTAAGCATATTTACAATATAAATCAATCAGCGTAGTATTAGGGCAAAAAGAGAAAATCATGAATTCATCGTAATTAAGGTGTTAACGCACTAATATAGTTATTCTAGTGTGTCTCAGTCCCAGTTTTGATGTATGTGTACTTAATTTTGTGTTCTGGGAAGGATCCCTTGTTGGTACAGTTGATACAGAAAATTAATCCCAGTTTTCTCATGGTTCTCTGTGTTTGCTCTGTTGTCCTCCTGAATGTTTTCTCTGTGCATCTGTAGAGGAGTTCCTGTCTGAGATGGAGGTCGAGGTGAGCACGGAGGAGATGGGGCCCGTAGCGGATTCAATTACTGTGCTGCAGCAAAAAGACCTGCAGAAAAGGAAAAGAGGTACTGCACTCATATATGCAGATGTTGCTGATGCTTTCATGGTCCTCCATGAACTTACTGGACAAGACCAGTGCAGACAATTATGTTACATTTGTGTGTATGTCATTGTGGAGGACAAGCAAGTCGGGCATGTGAGAGGTCAAGTCGGAGAGGATAATTGTGGTGCATCTACTCAAACGCAGAAATTAATCACGCTTCACTCTTTCTCTGAGAACCTTCAGATTGTTCATTGTTTTTCTTAGTTCGTTTTGGAAGGGGGTCTGTTAGGTAAAGCAAAACTCTTTTTGCCTTCCAGCGGGGAGAAAGGCCAAAATGGCACGAACGAATTGTGATGGATCCTTGGATCTCATTTACAAGAGGAAATCAAAAGAGAGCAGAGGTGTGTATCTGCATATTTTAGAGACCATTGACAGTTTAGAGGGTGGCACGGTGCAGGTCCCACAGCTCCAGCAGCCTGGGGTTGTGGGTTTGGTCCCTGAGTTTGGTGTTCTTCTTGTGTCCGTGTGGTTTTTCTTTCAAGTACCCCGTAGGCAAATTAGCCAAGCTGTTCAGAAGGTATTATTGTCTTAAACGGAAAGATTCTGGGTTGGCTCTGGGTCCACTGCAACCCTGAACAAAGAGCGGTGTTAGACGATTGTAGTTTTATGAGGGGTGTTATTTATAAAGCAAAAATGAGGGAATTAAAATATCACCTGTTTTCATTTCTTTTTCAACACTAAAGCATTTTTTTCGTGTTTAGGATGTAGTTTTACACACTTAATGCTTTTCCGGAGCTGAAGGTACACAATAGATAACAGGCAAGATCGCTTAGATGGTGCATCACCAGAATTGTTTAACGCACAGACCGATACACACACCACACTAATTTCTAGTTGTTTTGTTTGTCCACTACTTTAGTCTTTATTATATTAGAATTTTAATATTTGTTATGCTGTCAAATCAGAATTGGCATGTAGGAAAAACGAACATAAAAACAAAACGGAAATCTGAATCAGCCAGGGAAATTGCAATTGATGCATTTCTTGTTGTCAGTATTGTACTGTAGTACCGTACTATTGTATCCTGTGTGGTAAAATTATTTACCGATATGGTCTGTGCTTTGCAGGGACCACCACATATCTGTGGGAGTTTTTACTGGATCTCCTGCAGGATAAAGAAACCTGCCCCAAGTACATCAAGTGGACAGAGAAAGAAAAGGGCATTTTCAAGCTGGTGGACTCCAAAGCTGTGTCCAAACTATGGGGGAAACATAAGAACAAACCCGACATGAACTATGAAACAATGGGAAGGGCACTCAGGTAATGTAACAGATGCTGTTATAAACTGTTTATTTTCATTACGTTATTATCAAACCCCCAACGTTACAGGTAACACATCAGTCATTGTCCAGTGTAGATCATGATTCAGAGCATTTATAAATGAGTTGCTAATGAAGTGTGTGTGTGTGTGTGTCTGTGTGTGTTCAGGTATTACTATCAGCGAGGCATTCTTTCTAAAGTAGAAGGCCAGAGGCTGGTGTACCAATTCAAGGAGATGCCCAAAGATATTGTTTTCATTGACGATGATCTTGATGACAGCGTCGATAAGGGAAAGAGGCAGAGCCCGACATCAGCCGACTGCATGACTCCAAAAAAGAGGAAGGGAAGAGTCTCTCCTGTGTTACCATCAACACCAATCATCAGCATCTCCTCAGCACCTGAAGGCCTTGTATCTCTGCAGCAGTCACCTGCTACAACACCAACCATTCCCAGGTAAGAGCTTCAGAGATGGTGTGAAAAGATGCCCAGAGTTTATACCTTCACAGATTAATCAATATGTAGAAATAAATGACTCTATGTTCTAAGCCTGCATGTTTTTCCAAGTGATTTCTCTTTCTTTTGTTGTTCTGTTTCTTTCTGACTTGTTTTCTGCCCGTCTATGTTTTATATGACTTTCTTTCTGTCCCTTTTTTTTCTTGCTTTTTAATATTTTTCTTACAGACCTTTTTATTTCTGTGTGACTTTCTTTGGTGTTTCAGTCTTTTTTCCCATTGACTCTTTGTCTTTCTGTCTTTCTTTTCAGCTTTTTATTAATTCTCTTTCTCCTTCTTATTTCTGTCATTTTCTTTCCCCTCAGAACGGTGAGGCTGGCCATGCAGGTCCCTGTCCTCATGACGACAGCCCAGGGTCAAAAGGTCTCCGCAGTTACCATCAATTCTCCCACCGGTGCCTCTCCCATCCTGACGACGGCCAGCTCAATAGCCGCGGGCAACAGCACAGGAAAAGTGGTGCTACAGGCAGTGCCGACGCTGGTGCCGGCGCAGGGCCAGAACGGGGAGCGGATCACTCTCCAACTGATCACGCTCCCAGCAGCTAAAGCTGGAGGCCCCATCACCCTCCGCACGCTTGCACCTGTCACAGCTCCACCTGCCAGCACCCAAGTCCTGCAGCTGGCTGTCCCAGCCAACATAAGCACCGCAGTGAGCTCCATGGCGACAGTCCCTGCTCCATCTACTACCATTGTGGAGACGGTCTCTGCACCGGACACGAAGCCAGCGATGTCTGTGCAGGACGTGAAGATTGTAAAGCTGGAGCCTGTGGACACTAGTGTGATTCAGAGGCTGGGAACGGCAGCAGAGAACTCGAACACAGATCGGAGCAGCACACAGAGCTGAGGAGCGGTCCACAGAAAAACCAAATAAGCAGCATTTACTTAAAGTACTCTCTATACCAACCACAGCGAGGGCAGAGAGACTTATAAGAGGCGGTATGTGGCCATCAGGTTGGACTGAAGTACTTCAGATGAAACCAGCATTGTTGCCTATTGACCCTCATTCACATTAACACTATGTTTGACTTTGGTAATCCAGCCTCAGTGTGTATTCGGAACTGCAGCTGGGCAGATGCTGTACTTTTCTGTTAATCAATATTTCTCCCTCTCTGTACCAGACCTTGTGACCAGTTTCTGAGACAGACCGCCTGAGCTGTGAGGTCATAGCAGTGACTCTGAGAGTCAGAACTGAGGCGGTTAATCCTGAAAATCGAACACGCTCGTCAGTTTTCACCAGCTCTCATCAGGTGTACAGAGATGGGACTCTGTACATAATGACCGAATACTTGTAGCCGAACAAAATGAAAAGAAAAAAAAATCAACAAGCAGCCTTGAGTCTCAGATCTTCTGTTTTCTTTTTTGTCAGAAGTGTATGAAGCTGATTGTACTCTTCTTTTTCTGTGTAAATATGAAAAAATACTCTTTTGATATTTTGTACCAGGCAGTGTTTTTTACAATTTGAAAAGCAACTGCGTCTTCGAAAGGCTCTTAAAACGTCTTAGAATTTAATTCATTTCACTGTCTGAGATTGACGTCTTTCCTTTTTCAGCGCATTTATCCTCACAGCACCTGTTCTGTGTCCATTGTCCTTACCTTGTTTTGTCTTTATTATTTTACACTTGTGTACAAAAAGGGAGAGAAAGCTGTGTGTTTGTCTGTTTGGACTGAGCTATATTGCATATTCAATATTTGAAGCGTTTATTTTGTTGTACTCCTATCCAGAACTTGTATCCAAGTAGATTTAAATATAGAGGACATAATTATGCAAACAAATCGATTTTCGAGCTTTATTTAGTTTAAAACCTCACATATTCCACTCTTTGCCTTTTGAACTGATGGTTCTCTTCTCTTCAGTTCTTTGGATCTTGTAGGTCAGGAGACATTCTTCACCATGGACTTTATTTAAACATTTTAGTAGTGTTATATCACCAACAAGGGTTCACTATTGGTAAGAGACCCATTCATTTTGAGAACTGACAGGGAGTCCTCCAGTATCAGCCTCTACTCATTTGGACTTTGCACTAATGTTGGAACATTGCAGTGACAATTTGATTGCATTTAGCCTCACCTGAGATTGGCAGAATACTCTTGTTCTCCACTTCTCAGATGTGGTCCATTTTTTTTTTTATCTTGTGAACTCCAAATACCTGGACTGGACTTGCATGTCCAAATGGTTCTTTGACATGCTGTAGAAAAACCACCCTGACTTTCATAAAGAACTGTTTAGTGTGAAGAACCTTTTAATGGTTTAAAGAAGCAAATGTTCTTCACACATCTTTTTGTAATGTTGTGTGAGCATGGTCTTATTTTAGGTGCTCGAGTATTTCAGTATTTCTACCACAAAAGTACTCTATAATTAGTGAACCTAGTCAGACGAGAAGCTTGACTGAAGAGTTCTGTTTCCACTGTGTGATCAGAGCTCAGCGACTGAGTCCAGAATAGATTAGATTAAAGGATCAGCATCTTCCCTTCCGGAACGGCGTAAAGACCGCCTTTCCGAGAGTAAGGAGATGAGCAGAGAGAAAGTGTGGGAATGAAACACGTCTGTGGAGTTTCATGCCATTTTCTGACTATTAAAAGCAGCTTTTTACCCTAAAAAAGCGAAGTACTGTGGAGGAGGCTTTTAATGTTGCGTAATGCATTAGACCTATTTGGACTGATTTAGAGACTATTGCAGATCCCATCTATGAGGCCTACAAGAGGAGGACCTTCACTGTTCCTTTGAAACGAGAGCACATGTATGATGCAGGATGGTCAAGAACTGTCTAGAAGTTTATAGTCCTGTAGATATTCACCAACGACCTGCTTAATATTGTTAATATTATAGCCGTTGTGCCTCCAAAACAGCTCTGACCTGTCACTGCATGGATCAGCACTATTCCACAAGACCTTCCTGATGCTTTGGGATGTTCTGACCTAGTCATCTGGAATTTCAAAGTTTGGTTATTGTTAAAGTATCTCAGATCCTTACACTTGTCATTGTATTAGAAGATCTAAAATTGCAGAAAAATGCTTGCAGATTGTGCGGAAGGGGTGGAGTGTTGTTAGAGCGTCCAGTAGCATCCTCACATTTTCAATCCACACATTTTCAGACGTCTCTGCATGGAGTTGTAGAGGTTCCTAACGGTGTGATGCTCAATCCCATGCAGCTTGAATGTTCTCACTCAGTTCTGATGTGGGAAACACTGATAATGGCATATAAAATAAAGGATTTTCTCACAGTTCATTAAAAGACAACAGAAAACATGCTTGCAAAAAAGAACAGTTTATGTTACCAGCCAACAGTGTAATAAATGAGCAATGACTACTGAAAGAGGTATAGCATATGGAACACCTAGAACCGTTCCTGTCCTGAGTTCGCCATATATTAAAATCATAATGGAATAATAAATAATGGAATATTGCACAACCTCCACTGACGAACAAAAGAGGATTGTGTGTAGCTCAGTCATCTGAGTTATGTTAAGACTGTGGTCCTAATTCAGAAGGACCGGGTTCGTGTGCGTGATTCATCATTTCTCTATGTGCTGTAACATAACTGAAATACATCCCCTGCCACATTCAGTCACGCGAACCCAAGCACTATTCGAGCTGGATCAGTTTCACCAGGGGGATTCGTAAGGGTAGTTCAGATTCCCCAAGTTCCCACAGATGAACTGAAAGGTCACATTCCTGTCAGGGTTAGACCACAGGACACAATCAGTAACGCAGTACTTGAACTAATACGTTGTTGTGATAAATGATTTTCTGCATATATTGTACGACTGATTTCAAAGAGCGGAATTCGGTTTTTGATTTCAATTAAACTGTGTTTCTGTGGCAGTACTGCTGCATTTTTCGGAATATTGTGAACCACGTGTTCTGTGGGGCACCCGATCCCAACCCAAACTGCTCCTGGCACCACAGCAGAGTGTGCATATTCTGCACGGATGGGTTAAATATAGATATAGTAATATAACCGTTTCATTAATATTTTGCATATAAATCTTCAGGCAAATATGTAAACAGCTCTATAAATGTATCTATAACGGCATATTTCACATTTAACCCCTCTGAATGACTGTGTATGCATAAATAAATTATATATATATATATATATATATATATATACTACCTTAAATAAAAAATTAATCCAGCTCGATTAGGGCTTTACACACACAAACACACACACTGGGAATGTCCTGAGCTGTTCTGTAACCCCATGACAGGGAGCTGCACTGATTTATAATTACATGAGCTGATGAGGCTCCTGGGTGAAGCTGAGGTCACAGACCAGTGAGATGTGGTCAGAGGGGTAGTGGTATGAAGGCAGACGGTCAGGGCCGATCTGCTCCTCACTGGGCATGCTCAGTACAGCGTCTACACTGAAGCCTTCGCGTGAGTACCAGATGTAGTCGAGTGTGGCACGGCTCTCTCCGCTGGGACGAATCTTCCAGCTGGTGTAGGGTGGCTCTGTGTTGCCATCGGTGCTCAGCCTCCGGTAGGCACTGTCCAGCCCAAGTGGAGAGATCAGGAAGCGGCGGTACACCTCCTCATCTGGCTCTGCATTAAAGTCCCCGCACACCACCATCGGGATGCCCTCTGCTTCCGCCCCCTGTTGGCTGCTGATGACCTTCAGCTGTTGCAGAAGATGCGAGCCTTGGGCACTGCGAAAGGCCTCCCAGCCACTCCGAGCTTTCAGGTGGGTGACGGCCACGCAAAATGTCTGGCCTGTGATCCGGTCCAGCAGGGTAGCCACGATGGCCACCTGGTTGGTCTTGAGCAACATGGCAGACAGACGCAGGTGGTTGGTGCAGAGCAACTGGAAGCGCTGGCGGTTGAAAAACAGGGCACAGCCGTCCGGCCCGTTGTTGTCACGCACGTCCAGGCAGGGTGAGCAGGGCTTGGGACAGAAGCTGCTCTGATATCCCAGGCGGGACAGTATCGGCTGGAAGGTATCATAGTAGTGGTCCACCTCCTGTAGGCACAGGATTTCCGGCCTGTAGGTCAGGATCTCCTCTAGGATAAGGTACTTCCTCTCAGCCCAGTTTAACGCCTCCATCGGGCAGCGCACAAAACCATCCTTCCCTTCTCCGAGAGCTGCAGGACAACAAACAAAAAAACAAAAAAAAAACTAAATTGAAGCAGCGAACCAACTTCCTGCAATTCTAAGAACTGGTGCTGTTCTTGAAATGAATTGTTGGGAAGGAAATTTCCACACACAGGAAGTTTCAGTGCACCGCATTACACGACTGAAGAGTACATGTACTCCCGTCCACTCACCAAGACATGGGGAGTGAGCAGCCAATCAGGGGCTTTTCTGCTTCTTACACTGACAGGGTGACGAACAAGACTTAACATTTTAAAGGCCACCACTTATCGCCAAGTAATAGTGGGAAAAATCCTCTGTTTAATTGAGGCAGAGTTTCAAATGCAGCCGAATTAAAAATTTAATCATTATTGTTTGGTTTGAAACACCAAAAGTATCATTTATAAGCCTAATTTTTTGTTGTTGGAGAAATCACTTCTTGTACCCAAATATTAAAAGGAGTACGAGTGAGTTGGCTTTAGATAAATAAATTACTTGAACATATTTTCAAGATACACAATATGTATCATGTTATTTTAAAAACTTGAAATCAAAAACTCTGATTATAAATGTATTTGTCTTCAATAAAACACCAAAAAAACCCTAGAAAACACTGTTGTTTACACACTGTTTACAGAGTCTGTATAAGAGATCACAGCCACTATGAAGTTGATTTAATATGAAACAGCACTAATTAGAAAATATCCAGAGGAGTTCAAGGGCCAATATATCAAGGGAAACCCAAATGATCTACAATGAAAAACAACCATAAACATATTTACAGGGTATATATATGATACTTGATACAGCACAATTCAACCCCTACTGGCTTTTAAACAGGATAATGCACAGGATTCAAGGTACAGAAACAGGTTCTAGTACCTTGCGCTAGAATATTCCACTGCATGACGCGGATCTGCGGGTTGTGAGGAGTGCTGGCCCTGCTGCGGATGAAGTCCCTGTGTGGTCGGGGTGGCCGGTTCCTCAGTACCTCCTCGCATTCGCGCAGCAGCGCCTCAGGGTCTGCCTGCTCAAACTCACACTCTTCTGGGTCCACATGTGTGTGTGCCAGCGGGGCACTACTCAGCGACTGAGCCAGGGTGCTGAAGAGCCGGCTACTGCTGCTACTGCCCATCGGACACACTGCAAAAACACACACACAAATACACTCAATCAGCAGTGAGTTCGAGCTCCCAGCCAGGGAAACCCACCACTCTATAGCAGAGTGCTTCAGTAACACTCCCAACCTTCCCCTGTACAGTTTTATTGTACAGTGTTAAGACGCTGTGTTTACACATGAACTGGTTTATACCCAGAACAACCAAAATAAAATACTGAAATTAAAGATTAGATTGAGACACAAAATCCAAAGTCAACGAGTGCCTGAATGAGTATTACTCAGCAATCCTTACCCTGCACCTCCATATTTCCCAGCAAGCTTGTCCAACACACCCTTTACAGATATTCCCCGGAGTGTTGAGCGAGCGAGTGTGTGAGACAGACAGACACAGAGAGATGTCTCAGAGATGACTTCACTGCTCTTGTGTCAGTCTGGATCCGTCAGTCTGAGAACGAGGATTAACTCGATATGAATCACTGGCTTGTGTGAGGACGACACTGGTGTTGTGGCCCTTCCTCCAACATGACCTTTAATGAGCACTGGATCAAAGACGTGACCCTAAAGCCCCAGAAACCATGAATGGCCTGAAGTTATGTTCAGAAAGCACTGACATGGAAAACCAGACAGCTGTCAGTGATCCTTTTAACCCATTAAAGCCTGAACCATTAGTCACTTATTTGGTTTCTCCTGATCCTTTAAAACCAAGTGTACCATATTTGACATATTTCAGTTTATTTTAAACCTCTGTAACATGTGAATATCTACAAATGATTCAATATTATCTAAACAATAATAATATATAATAAACGAAACTAAAATCAGATCTACGTTTTCTGCCTCCTGGTGGATGATCTGGACACTGCATGTGCTAGAAAGATACATGCGTCTGAGATTACGAGGATAAACAATTTTGATTATGTTTTACTTAAAAAAAAACTGTTTTACGATTTAAAAAAGCTGTGCACAGTCAATGTACAGTAATACAAAATAAAAGTCATACATGCAGAGTGCTACTTAATTTTTTTAATGATTAAAGGGCTGATTTCCCCCTTTCTAATTTGTTTTTTATATTGTGTTCATTGATATTTGTGCTGGTATGTATCTGGTATCATATTGCAATTAATTATTATTGCTTTAATTTATTACATATTTAATAATTCTGTTTATTTAATAATTATTTTTAAATAATGAGATAACTGATCATTTATCACACTGCTGTTGCAGAAGTATGAGACTGAAAATATGTAATCAAATATGATACACAGGGTCACACACTGTACTGAAGCCTAATGCAGGAAGGTGCTTATGAAACGGGGCTGGAATATAGAAACTGTTTATACTGTACAATTATTTGTAAACACCTCTTATAATGAATGCATTCAGCTACTTTAAGTGGCACGCTTTGTTTGACACAGTTGTGCAAATGCACACAGTATATCTAGTCCCTGTAGAGAAGTAGCCAATAGAATAGGACTCTCTGGAGCAGATACACAAGAACATATAGGCACTTTTCCTAATAGCAGGGGCAGGCTAGAGGGGCATAATGTGATTATTACTGGATAATATTAAAATTACAACCTCCAGATGTAATAATGAAAGAAAAAAGAGATGCTAAAAATAAAATAAAGCAACTTCACATTTGTCTCCCTTTTTTTGCTGATAAATAAAATGAAGGGAAACTGATTTGTTACATTTTCTTGCTGCTTCTTTGTACAATCTCGGATTTGAATTTTGACAGGAAAGGTTTGATCTTTTATGTTAGCAGGAATGTTCATAAAACGTTCATCTTTATTGTCTTCATGCAAATGCATGACAACCTCAACCTATGTAGTTATTAGTAACTGATCGATTCAAAATCTGAATAATTGAATATTGTCAATAATCTCAATAATATTTGACTGAAAACAGTTGTTTAGTGCAGCCCTGTTGATCCACATTAACTAAGCACATTTCAGATCATCTGGGGTCAGTGATCAATCACATCCTTTTGATTGATCGCCAAATGGTTCCTTTCAAAGCAGTAGACAAACATTCAGGATTGGGTAAAAGGCAGATTTGAATATGAAATTGATCAGCAGTGTGATCATTACCAATCAATACATTAATCAACTAATAGTTCAGTGTAGATCAACAGTGCCATCAAATGAGCCATTTTCACTGATTAGTCCTGGATCAATCCAGGAGCATAAAGCTTTTCAGAAGGAACTTCAGTGCTTTTAACACCTCGTTCAATCTGATATCCACACTGACAGACACGTCAGAGCTAATCTAGTGGTTATTCAATAGCTATCTGTCTGTCAACAACAGATAAACTGGTTTTCAATCCATTTCAAAGTGTTCACAGTTCACATGGACTGGACTAATCTGGTCAAGTCTGGAAAACAATCTCAGCAACTTTGACCCCCTAAATTAGCCACTGCCCAGTACTCTCTCCCTCTCTTCACAGCTTTCACTGTCCATCACCCTCTCCACTGTTGAACTCCTCTTCCACAGTACCTCTCTTTATGTCCTCCTCCTCGCTGCTGAGAGAGAGAGAGAGAATAAATCAACCACTCTCTCTGACCTAGTCCAATCGTACTTCACCGTCCAGTTAATGAGACCATTCGGGTCCAGTGTGAGCCACAGGGGACAGAGATGGAGGAAGTGATCGCCCACCCACTGAGCTATCATTCAGCCCTGCTCTGAATGTTCGGAACGCAAGCGAAGCTTCCGGTGTGTGCAGTTGCGACAGCTTGTGTGAGTGGGGAGTGTGTGTGTGTGTGTGTTGCTACACAGAGGGTTCGTGAATAGACCACTGTGTATGAGCTTCCATGGTCATCCACTGTTACACTGTGAACAATGGATCGCTTTGAAAATCACGAGAGGGACAAAACGTACGTACACATATACTCGCACAGACAGACACACATACACACACAGACAGACATACACACACAGGGGAGGAGAACTGTCCAGTTGTCCTAATTGAATGCATGAGGAGCAACGTGTGGCTCACTGGGCTGGAATGTAATTCAATAAGACCATCATTTACTTATTTTGGAGCTGAGAGAAACAGATAATTGCTGTACGCCTAAGATTCAGCACTGTACACTCAATAAAGACTAATGAAATTATAATAACCTACATTAATATCTTGTAGAAAATTACCTTACTGTGGTGTAGATAAGGTACGTCCTGAGAAACTGTAATAAATTGGTTGCAAACATGTAATTAACATCAATTAAATGTTTATTACAATTTAGGGCCTCTGATAAAACTAAAAAACATCTTGATATGTTTCAAGGGGCCATAAATCAGTGATGTACCCTTTGATTTCCTTAATTCGATTTGGGGATAGGGGTCGTTTCATTTGTTCATTTTCGTTTACACCTTTTCGTGTCAGTCGGTGCTGCTGCGCCAACACCCTACTTTGCGAGGTTATGCCTCCTCGTGTTGGTTCAGAGCAGAAGCAGTACGGCGTGTCAGAGGCCTTAGTGGCTGAGCATCAGAAGGTCTGATTTAAGATGCAAATCTGATTGTCAAAGTTTATCCTAGTTTAATTTAGTGCTAAAGTTTGTAGATGAAATGTATTTGACCATGTACACAAAATTCACCTGTTGTGGCCAAAACCCAGGAAATATATATAATGTGATGAAATCTTTAATAAATTATAATGTTAAAGTATCAGTATTTATTCATTTCACCAAAACATCACACCATAGATCTGAACAGTCAATATTTAACTGTGACAGAGTAATATATTTTTTAATAACAAACAGAAGACACCATTGGTGGTATTTCACTGACTGGATGCAATGTTTCTATGATCTCTGTTGAGTGTCATGACCCACATTTCAGTAAGGCCACTTTTTAATATCCTGTTCAAAATAGTTTGCAATATATTGATATTTACCAGCGAGATTACAGTTTATTACAATATTACAATAAATCTATTAGGAAACTATTTGACTTTTAGATGATCAACACCAACTGAAACATTACCTCAGATGAATTTCTATCATCTTCCCTTTGGAACACTATTAAATGCTTAACATCACTGTAACCACTGAATTATTTACAGTGATGATGAACAGAAACAGACTCTAGCGCATCTAAACACATTACATGACTTTTTATAGCAATAATAGAATGACTGAAGGTGGTTCCTCGTCTTTTTATCATCTATAAAAAAGAGGATTTATATGTTTTACAGTGGAATTGCATGTGAAGCTGCCTCTGAATCTCAGTGCCATTAATAGACCAATTACCACTAATTACGACTCTGAACACGGTCAAGGGCAACACAGGCCACGTCTGGCTACAAACCAAGTGTTCATTAACTAGAGCTGTTCTAGTTCAGGTCCAAAACCCAGAACAAACCTGCCTGTGCAGCTACAAATCGGTCACTTCACATTTCATCTGGATGAAGGGTCACACAGGAGGGGAAGCTGAGGCATGTGCTGGACATCCATACTGACCTTTGAGTCTTGGAGACAAAGTTCAATATGTTCACACTGTGCAATAACAGTCATCACATTACTGGGCAGCTGAAGGACAGAGTAGAACATAGAGTGCCACAAGAACAAGGGATAAATAAAGCAACAGAGCTTTAAAAATAGAAATAGAACTAATTATTTTCATTTTTCCTACATTTACAGGGAGTTCATATTATTTTCCATGCAGAACTGAGTACTTTTAGGAGGGAAATGAAAAGAAAATGTTAAAATCTCATAATAATCACCGTCCAAAAGGTTGTACTGGTTTATTTAAAGGCTCTGCAGTTCTGCAGACTCGGGAGCGCGCACTGCTCGACTCGGGGGCGCGCACGGAGATCATCATTTTTATAATTTCAGTTATTTTTATAATTTTTCATGATTTATAATTTATTTCAATATTAATTAATGTTTAAAATCGTAAGGGGAAAAATAAGCAAAAAAGAAATTAATTAATCAATTAAAATTCAATGACGTAACCGTGTCATAGCAACGCCACACCACCGCGTCAACAACCGCACGGTGCCAATGCGCTCCAAAAAGTAGTCCCCACAACGCAACGTCAACAGCGCCGAGCCGTGGAGTAACACATATCGTACAACACGAATAACGTACAATTACGTGGTGTTTATTTTAATCGAAGACGTATAATTTGTATTTATTACCAGCTTCTTATCCGAGCTTTCGAATCCACCTTAACTGCTCCGGCCCGTAACCGGACCACGGGCGCATGGATATAATACAGTACCACTTAAGGTGGAACGGCACGTTCGCTCAATCGTGGTCATGTGTGTCTGAATCATCCCCAGGGCTGAACTGAGATTTGTGAGGGTAATGAGCGGACCCACCTGGATGAAAGGCGGAGGAGGGGGCGTTCTCTCTGGGTGTCGGCTGGCCGGTCAGGGAGGGTCCAGAACCGTAGGGGCAGCGCGGTGTACCCGGACAGACCGCGTTCTTCAACTGTCCGGGGCTTTTCTGATGCGTCCCCAGCGATGACATACAAAACACGCCGAAGTCCCGCTGGAGCAGCGGACAGCACCGCCGTACCGGATACATAAGGCCCGGAACCGAGGAGGAACTACCGTTTAAAGGCGTATCTTAAGTGACACGTACCGCTCACCCCCCAAAGCTCCTCTTTTATCATCAAATCGCATGAAAGGGAAACAGTAACTGTACGCTTTAGTAGCCCGCACCTTACCGGTTTCATCAGATGTGAGCGGATCAAACCACTGTCGGAGAAGGTCCGACGGGGCATTTTAACCCACAGGCAGAGTACAGATATCACCCGGGCACCGTGCGCACTCCAGCACTTTAACTAAGAGCTTTAAAACGTGTAAAACTAAACGGATAACGAATGCACCTGAAGGAAAGACGCAGAATGCGATAAACGTACGACGTGTCCCCCCCGCTCACCGCTGGAATGGTTCGGCCCGACTGAAAGCGGACACCGCGTGCTCTCCGCCTCCAGGAAAGACGGAGGACCGCCTGGCTAATTTGCATAGCGTGACGTTCTCGACCAATCAGAAGTGTTTGCGCTCTGGCGAATTAAAATAAACAGGGTTCGTCATCAGTGACGCACCGACAGAGACAGGCAGCGTCCCAGCAAACACATTAAAGAGCAAGAATTCATAAACAGGGACAAAAGTAACGGGACACCTGTTACACCCACAAGACCTGCCTTTATGACATCCCATAATAAATGCACACAGGGAAGCCCGTTGAACATAATTGTGACTTAATATCTCATTATTATTGTCTCAGTTATGACTTAATATCTCATTTTTATTGTCTCATAATTATGACTTAATATCTCATTTTTATAATCTTATAATTATTACTTAATATCTCATTTTTATTGTCTCATAATTATGACTTAATAGCTCATTATTAGTGTCATATTTATGACTCAATATCTTATTACAGTTTCATAATTATGACTTAATATCTCATTATTATAAAACAGGCTCATAATTATTACGATTTCATGAGTTTGACACCTCAAATATGACTTATGCTATAAATAAGATACATCATCTCATAATTATGACTTAGTATCTCAATGTAATGTACAGTCTCAATTATTATTTACTATATCAATCATGACTTACTATTTCAAAATGAATAACCTCATAATTACATTGGTGCATGAAAGTTTGTGAACCCTTTATAATGTTCTATATTTCTGCATTAAAGTACATGAGGAGAACCAAATCAACCACGCAAAAATGATCATTTAAATTAGGATTTATTTAAGGATTATTTAATCCTCTCTAATTTCACTTTGAAATGATCTGTTCACATACATTTACTACTCACGTGTAATATCGGATCATTTTCCTCAATAAATAACTGAGCAAGGTTTTTTTCTTATTAGTTTGATTTGGTTCTCCTTATCTACTTTTAGGACTTAAAATCAGAAGTTATACATCAAATCTATGCAGAAATATAGAAAATATAAAAAATTCTAAAGAGTTCACAAACATTCAGGCACATCTGTATAGAATAATTTAGCTTTAGATGAAGTTGAGCTTTAAATTCAGGTTATTATTCACAGTGTAAGGGGTGGAGATCTGGATGAACTGAGTTAATCAATACCTTTCTTTATAATCATCTCTTCTAGAAACTGTACACCAGTCAACATTACAGCGGAGCTGTTGTTGTCTTTGAAGAAGCCCTGACATCAGCTGACAGTCCAGGTCCAGTTAGATAACTTTAAGGTTATATAAGTGAACACCACCACTGGAATATTTTCCACATCAGTGTTCATACCCAAAACATCCCCTAACTTCTGAGGACAGAAGTTTGTTTGAACTAGACCGACAATTGTGTGTGTTCAGCTTTAGGCACATGATGTTTGTGATGATCTTTCTGTATGTTAGTCTTCCAACTGCTTCCAACTCATGCTGAAGCTGAACAGCCTGTGTTGAAACTGTGTTTATGTCCAGGTTATCCATTAACAGGTTGAATCTCTGCAGTCTGAACATGAAAAACAACATCATTCAAGCATCAGTTATGTTTGGCATTGGATCTGATTCATTATATAGGCCTGTTTCTCAACATGTGACACAGATTGTCTGTTCAGATCTGATTCTTCAGATCACAGACGCCCATATTCCAGCTTAAACACTGTGAATGGAAGCTCTTAACAGATATTTACAAATATACACACTGACGTTACCTCAGGGGACAGCTTGGGACAGCCCACACCTGTACGAGTTGGTTGTTGTCATGTTGTGAGTGAGGTGAGTGTACACTGGCCAGCATGTTTATGGCATGATGACATGAATTATGAGAATTCAAGTGAGGCATGATAGTGTGTGCCAGACAGATGGGACATTCCATCTCCAAAATTGTGTGGACATTTAACAATTCAAAGGGTCACCTGCAGCAGGAATATAAAATAACAGGCATTACCACCCACAGTGGACCGGTGGCTGATCTGTGCAATGCAGATGAGCGACAGAAATCACATGAGCTCATGAAGTTGTTAACTGGACTCTAGAGGACTGGGGACATGTCGTCTAATGAGTCATGGCTGGGTTGAATCCACTGGTCTGCTTAACGTCATTGACTAGTGCCTTCTACGATTCACTGCTTGGTGACC
This sequence comes from Acestrorhynchus altus, assembly GCA_034509495.1. NCBI lineage: Eukaryota > Metazoa > Chordata > Actinopteri > Characiformes > Acestrorhynchidae > Acestrorhynchus > Acestrorhynchus altus. The sequence continues at coordinate 3,482,127 of CM067512.1, read as the reverse complement.
ATTTGAAGCCCTTCATGGACTTCATGTATCCCCACAATGATGGTAATGCAGGATAGTGAACCATGCCATCAGGCCTATATTGTCCAGAATATGTTCTATGATAGAAGTTTTAATGCCCCCACAAGTTTGGAAATGGCACCACTGAAACCCACCTGGCACCATTTAGGTAATGGAATGACCATTAAAAGTTTCTTGACATGTACATCTAAGTCTGGAACCATTTAGAACCAACCTTTATTTGTATAGAATATAGTCATGCAGTCTTTAAAGGACCATCTGCAAGGTTCAGGAATATACCATGTATGTTGTACAGTGGTGTGAATTTGTGGCTATTGGAACAAACCCCATCAAGATGGTCCAGGACTGGCAGTGGTGTTGGCCACCTGAGTTGGAGTAATTTGTTCAGCATATATCAGAAATCCTGTGAACAGACTGTCAGTCCAGAACGGGTCAAAGAACAGCCCGTTCTGCTCAGAGTAGAAGATCTGAAGCCAGACTTGGTCTCCTTTCTGCAGCTGGAGCACAGTCGACCCAGACGCCACATCGTGGTTCCCGGTGTTGGCATCAAAAGTCTTGATCTTGTACTGCCCGTTGTGTACGAGCCCAATCGCCAGATGTTTGTTAGCCAGTGTGATGTCATAAGTAAAGAAGTACACACCTGGGATGGTGCAGGTAAACTTGCCACTGCTAGTGTTGTAATGACCACCTTCATTCATCAGAATGCGGTCAAACTGTATAGGCATGCGCTCCTTGGGATAGCTCTTGGTGATTGCTACCGAAAATGCTGACCGTGCTTGTGTTCCACAGTCACAGCCACCGGGGGTGCCTGGCTCACCCATATCTCCAACTTCGCCCTTAAGGCCTCCTGTCCCTGATGCACCAGCTGAACCTCGTACCCCCTTCAGACCTCTTGGACCCGCTCTGCCCACAACTCCTTGACGGCCTTTAAGTCCAGGTTTTCCAGGATTGCCCTGGCGACCTTGTTCGCCTGCAGTCAGAAAATATACACATGGAAAAGGTGGAATGATCAACAATCAATGTCTGTGATTACTGGCAATCTGGGACCCCATTCATCACACCCACAACTCAACAATTACAAGCTTAATCAACTAATCTAACATTCTAATACTAAAGAATGGATTTACCAATAACCTTCACAGTTCCCAGATGTTTTCTTGCTCCACCTCTGAAACTGAGGACGCATCAGTTGGTGACTTGCCAGCCAGAATGAATGGAAATATCCATCTTTCACTGTGAACTTCAGCGCTGACACAATGGCAGAAGATGCCACCCACATTTGTAAGTTTTTAAGGGCTCATATTTTAACTAAATGATATTCCTATTTGATAAAAACTATTATCCTGTTCCGTTGTGAGGCTCACATTCCCTCCCTGGCCTAACAAAAGCTGGTACACAGCATGACAGGGTTTGACCATCCTTGCTTTGTTCTTCACCAAGCCAATTCTTCTAATTTTTGGTAAGCAGGAATGATGGAACAACTTCAAACAAATATTTTTTAAGAGCAGTATGTTTTGTCCCTTCATTTGATCATATTTCATTTCTTCTTGGTCTTGGGTTCAGTTTTGTAATCTATTTTAATGTTAATTTAACAATTTGTTTTTCATTTTATTGTAAATGTGTATTCTATTGTATATTCTACAAGGTGCTTCTTCCTCGGGTATCTTTCTTTGTATAAATAAAATTAATTAAATTAAGACCACGATAGTGTCTATAACTGATGTCATTGACAAGTACATTGTTGCAGCCCTACTATTCAATACACATGATATCCATGATGGCCATGAAACAGTGACAGTGGCTCAAGATACACACACACACACACCCACACACACACACAGAATGGGCATGTCACATAGCAATTAGTTTGATCTTTGAAATGAGTGGCACATGGTCAATAAGGGATGAGATGTGATTTAAGAACATTTGATGTTGATTAAATAAACAAAACATACCAAACTCCCCAGTTAAAAACACAAAAAGATCATTATAATAAATAACAACACAAACAGGCCACTGGTCACCTTTCTCTCCTTTCAGACCCCTGTTACCATCTTTGCCATCCTGACCATCGCTGCCAGGCAGGCCCATCCGCCCATTGGTACCGCTAGGCCCTGGAGGCCCAGGACTGCCCGGAGGACCCTGAGGCCCCGGGAGACTGCAGACCAGCTGTGATGAATGGATGGTTAAGTTGTGTCCTTTCTTTATGGCTGAGTTTACGGTCAGCACAGAGGAGAGAGACAGCAGGCAAGTGGCCAGCAATGGCTGATGCATGATGCAGCTGTGACTGAAAAATATCATGTGGGAAAGTGGGTGGGGTTTTTCATGTCATGTGAAGACAAGCGTTGAAATGCATTTAATAGTGTTATAGTAACATAGTACTGAAATATAGTACTGATCATTAGTCTGTAGTTGCATTAAATATGGTAAATATTGTCGAAGCTAAACTTCATAGTCATGCAACTGTTTCATTCCCAAAAAGCAAGTATGAAGGACACCAAGAAGGTCTGAGACATCAGGAGATGGACATGCATTCTCAAAATAACTCACCGTATGTCTTGTTTGGGCGTGACGACAGGCCCTGTTCAAAAACTGAAACTAGTCGATAGCACGTCTTCTCTGCACACAACAGCAGTCGCATCCACCCTGTTTGCACTCGCGCTGCCAGATACTTTCACCATGATGTAACAGGGGAGGGGATTTTGGAGGGTCTGTGTGAATCTGAACCGTTGCAGTTTATATTTGACTGCTGCCGGGCCATGCTGAAACATGCCTGAGGGCAGCCGGAGGCAAGGTGGCAACATCGGTTTGTACTTGTATCTTTTAAATTGTCTCATGCTTTTAAATCAACCACATATCATTAGATTTGTCAGATGATTTCAACATTAATTCGTTTAACCTAAAACTGTTTCACCAGTTTCACCATTCTGCACTTATGTTAGTCATGTTGTCACTGGCAGGCAGAAACCTTGTATATCCAATTTCTAGCTCCAAAATGTCAGGGAAAGTCAATGTAAAGAAGAGTTTTAGTCTTTCTATTGGTCCATTTATCACACAATCCTCAAACAATGTAAAGAGCTTCCAGTTTCACACTACAAAGTTGGGGGGGTCCATTCTGCCACCACACTTGAGATTGTGGACGAGGGTTGCAGGTGGCGTTCTAATGCCATGGTAGTATGTTGGAGTAAGTTAATACAATAGTGTTTGTTGCTATTGATGTTTTACTGTTGACCATGTTTAGGTAGCATCTTTCTGTGAAATGATTCACTCGTGATTGTCACAACTAACAGTGTCCAGAACTGTCTCCTCCAGAACCCCAAAGAACAGAAAGGAGGCGGTGCTAAAGGCAGCTGGAGTTGCTCTATAAAATAAGCCATTCGCGCCCGCCCTTATTCATTGTAGCTCTGAAAGAACGATACCAAACAAAAAACTGTAATGGTTGCTTAAAATCTGTGTATTGTTACAAAAAAGAAACAGGGACAGATGAGCAGGGCATCAAGTCATGAGGACACATTCTGCAATGCTGGCAGTAGCCTATTTACAGCTGAATTAATAAAGAATGATAAGAGAAACACAGAAAGAAAACAAAAAAAGTCCAACTCGAAGTCCAGTGGTAAAGTCCAGACCATTACACTGTCTGGATCAACTGGACACTTATGTAATTTGGGTCAATAGAGTCAAAAACAAACAAAAAAGGCCAGAGTCCAATCGCTTCTCCATCACTGGTTGAGGAAGGAGGCCATGGGGTCATCAGGCCGGCTGCGTTTCATCCGGAAGGCCTCCATCTCCTCCTCTGTGGGCTCACGCACCTCCTTCAGGCTGTTGTACGGCCTCTTCCTCTCATCCAGCTGCATTATCTCTGCTACCTGCTTCAGCCTCTGGTCCTCCGCAGTCAACGCCTACCACAAAACACACACGTTTCAGCTTTTAGTTTCAGCAAAATACAAGATACACCAGACTTGCTTTCATACTTCAAAACAGAAAATCTAACAGTGGGTTTAAAAGCACCTTTTTCAGCTTCTCTTTCTTCTTAGCTTCATCCTCCTCATCGCTGCTGTCTGCATCCTTCTTCTTGTGCTTCTTGTTCTTCTTCTTCTTTTCCTTCATCTTCTCTTGGTGCATCTGTGGCGAAACGTCAAAATAGGTCATACGTTGTGTCATAGAAAGCACTTCTGTGTTAAACAGGATATAATAAAGCAGAACTATTTTTCTTCTCAACTAAAAAGAAGAAGAAATAAAAGGAGCAGATCACCACTGTTACAAAATGATATTTCAAAAAACGGTAACTTCACAGGAGAAGAAAATCAATGTAAAAAGAACATTCTGGAACATTTATCAGGACCATTATTCATAAAATTTGTAAATGACAAAGAAGTGTCATTCACATCATGCCAAAAAGTGAAAAATGCCATGGCAGCAACAACATGAAGAAAGAGGTAATCAGCCTAAGAATTTACCTCTAGAAGTGTCTTTGGAGCATCTTCTTCTGCATCTTCTAAGCCCTCCTCAAACGGAACACACGTTGAGTTCTAAAAACAAATAAAAAAAAAGTAATCCTTATGGCTTCTGTCTGCAGTCACTGATTTGATGGGAGAAAACCCTCCAGTCTTATTTAATCAAACTCAACCTAGCGCCATACAGAACACTGACCACTGTTTTCTTGCCAGCCTCTCCGGTGCAGTAACTCTGTTTGACCAGTGAGTGGCAGCACTTGTAACCCCAAAGGCCGTCTTTCCAGTAAGAACCCCATATGCACTGAAAAATCAAAGAAACGTTAAGAATTTGTTTTATTCATTGACATTCATTACATTTATCACACACATTTTCTCAGAGCAACTTACAAATGTAAACCCCTGTCCATTTCTAAAATATCCTGCCCCAAAGAAATGTCAGTATGGATACCAAGATAAACAGCAAAATGGTAATTTCACTGCCTGAACATCAGAGACATCAAAGTAAGACATTTAAGTGTAATCACAAGCTTTTAACTGCAGTATTATTTAAATGATGATGTACATCATTTATCCGAGATGAAAAAATCTGTTACAAGTCACATTTTTATAAGTATAAATAAATAAATAAATAAACATGAACTGTTCTTATGACAGTAAGCACGAGAGAAAGGATAAACAATAAGCTTCAATCTCTCACCATGTGATTATTAATAAGAACATCCTCCTCGTATTTAGAGCGGGCCACAGCTTTCTCCTGACCCTTAAGGACGGCTCCGTGCCGAGAGTACTCCACATAATCCTCAGTCTGAGCCAACAGTAACTCCCTCGGAGGAGCGTCCAGGTGCTCCTGACCTCCATACTGCAGGCAGAAGAGAGCAGAGGAGTCAAACACCTTGAACCTGAAAAACACTACAAGAACAATCCGTTGCGAGAAATGAAATGGCTGCTCTTGGCTGTACCTTTTCCAGGATGCTCTCTTTCTGTTTCTCTTTGAAGTCTTCCTTCTTGACCTTAAAGGACTGATGCAGCAGCTCCAGTTTGGTGGGATCAGCCTGCAGGTGCACATCTGATCCCCTCTCGTACGCCTCCCAAGCAAAGACTGTAGTGGCACATGAAGCAAGAGAATGGATTGACAAGCTGTATTAACGGCCACAAGGAGGAAACATGAAGGGAAACTGACATATACAGTACAAAGCACTATTCAAAAGACAGGACACTCATTGATGATGCGTCACTCACTGATGGTGTGGCTGTTGCTGGACATGTTAATCTAAATGTCTCTGCTTTAATACTTTAAATGTTTTTCTGAGCTTTAAATTTACTAATTTATTTACTAAAATTACTAATACAATTCAGTATTCATTTAAAGTAACATTATGCCTTGAAATACCACTTTCAGAATCACTGAGAATAGTATTTCTACACTCCCTGCTCCAGGTCAGAACACTGCTGTTGTACTATGGAACTGAGACCCGAACGGGAGACCCGATCTGAACTGGGTAACTTGAGTCACATTAGTCTAAAATCAAGTAATATTACCACCTCAGTCCACATGTTTCTTTCACTTCCGATGCTGCTTTTGTATCTTTCAGCTTGTAAACAAATGCCCAAATGCCCCAAAATGCCAAATTTTGGCATAAAGCTGCTTTAAGCAAGCTAGACAGGAAAGAAGTATTTTTGGTTAAACGTAAGGCCAATATTAATACAGTAAAGCTGTATTAATAAAGAGCTGTGACTGCCTGAATCCAGTACTGAGTGCTGACTGTTTAACCGATCAACTGTTTCATGCTCCACCTACGCATAGCAGTGTGGTTTTGTACTGTTGGTTTCGCAACATGAGGGTGAAACAAAATCAAGGTATTTGGATGCTTAAGACATGTTACGGGTCACAATGGAAAAGATGCCAAACTGAAGACATACCATACTGTAACACACAGTAGAGAAGCGCAGTATCAGTATCAGAATTCTAATACTGCCATAACACTAGGCTGGATTACTTCCAAAGACTGAGAGCGTTCCAGTGGTGCTATCACACGATAATTACAGCCAGAGCAAAGTAGAGCTACTTACGCTGGGTCTGTGCCATGGAGATTGTGTCTCCAGTGTAGCGGGCAAAGTTGTCTCCAGCATAGCCCACCCTGCCAAAACCAAAACCCACGTAAGAACACAATCATTCACAAGAAAACGTGTGTTTCTCTCAATTCATGCGCTTACGTCTTAGTTCAGGAGACATCCTTATGGGGAATTTAAGATTATTTCTGAACACACAGAATGAAACACAATTACAAACAAAACAAAGACATACTCTTCTGGAATCTTTCCGGTGTTGGCATATGGGTTCTCCCTCATTGCTCGGGTCTTTGGATCGTAGTAAGCCGAGTTTGGGTCCAGGTTTCTCAGGTACTGAAACATAATGATGGTGTAATGTTGTAATGTTGTACTTAAACACTTTCTGAAGGCTGCAACTGATGTTTATGAAACTGATGATAATGTGGTTTGAGCATTTTTAATGTGCATTTGTCTAAAATTACAGCCAAGATGTTCTGTTCAGCACAATTATTGTTAACTGCTCTAAAGACAATAAACAGATATTTACCTTCGCAATGTCTTCCCTGATCCTCAGATTTCTCACAGTGATGCGTCTCTTAGAGTCAAAGTTCTGCCCAGGCATGTCGATATCGTCTGCATATTTGTCCTCATCCTCATCCTCGCTGTTGTGCTCTCTCTCCTGGAGGGAAAGGAGCAAAAGAAAAGCAATCAGCAAACCAGAATTCAAATAACAGTGTTCGTGTTTGAGTACTTAGGTACACAATATGTCCACAAGTTTGTGGACACACCTTTTAATTAATGCATTCAGCTACATAACCAGCCAGAGGCTAGAGAAGTGCAAAGCCCACAGCACTGGAATGACTGGGCTCCATTCAATACTTTTGGGATGAGGCAGTGATCATCCAACATCCTGACCTCGCCAACATTCTTATCTGTGAACACAATCAAGTCACAGCAATGCTGCAAAATCTAGTAGAAAGTCTTCCCTGGACAGTAGAGACAGTTGCTCCAACAAAAACAGGATAAACTCTTATTTCCATAATTCCAGAAAATACAATTAATTAAGCTGGTGTCCCAATACTTTGGCCCATATTGTGTACATCATATACAGCACTTACTGTTTCACCAAAACGATCTGCTGTGTAAGATTTTAACCTTTCCAAAGTAATAAGAGAATGACCTTCATTCACTTACCGCTTGGTCCATCAGTTTTCCCGTGGCCAGCTCTTCTTGCAGCTTCTGGGCCTTTAAAGTGCGCTTGGCCTGCGAGAACAAACAGGCAGAAATTATTAACATCACAGCCTCTGCTGTTCTAATACTCTTCCATTTGCCCCGTCCAGTATAATTCTGTAAAAGCTACAATACAATTGAAGGACTTACCAGGTCAACTTTCGAGTATTCCTCCACAATACGCATATGTTCGTCAGGGTCATAGCCATTCCAGCGGTCTCTCTTCCCGTCATAGTCCAAAGAGAGCTGGATCTGCGAGTGCTCATCCGGAGCAATGCCTGTTCCAGAGAATTTGGCTCCAACCTTTCTGGGTCTCTGGGGAAGTGAGGGCAGGATGAATGAAAGAGGTTTTCATTGCCCAAAACACCTAAAGCTGTTGTCAAGATCTGGATGGGTTATCAACTGTGACAGGGTTAGTCTCTAGTGCCCTGTTTTTTTTCTTTAGTCTTTAATGTAGCATTCTTCAAGAATCTGTATTTCAAGCTCCTGTGCTCCCCCTAGAGTCGGGAAGTGTAATTCACACTTTGAGTCACACATAAAGGACACAATTTACCCATGCATTTCTGGACAAGCTTAAATATATGAAACTGTCCCTGAAAGTGAAAGAAGCTTGTGGACTGAGGCAGTAAAGTGAAGATGGGTTTATATTTTACACATTGTAACAGGTGTCAATGTGCACAGACCAAAAAAGATCTGTGATGGTTTAACCCACTCATATTTGCGCAGTGGTGTGTGGACGTGCACCTCCAACTTTTTGATTTTTAATGGTAAATATTGAAGGAGCCCTTGCAGAGGAAGAGTCAGGTATAAACAAGAAGTGTTCACGCAGGTTTACACGCAACACTCTTGTGTGAAAGTATAACTAAGCCATAATATTACGGAGTTCTCCTGAATGTGGTCCTGCCCACTTCATCAGAGTTAAATAGTGTAGTTAATGTCACCCTGAGCCCAGAGTGGTACAAACAGAGATGCTATTCTCCTTATTACAGATCAGTGGAGCATCACCGATATTGGAGCTGTTATTTTAGTGAGAAAATGCCACATAACGCCGCTTTAAACATCAAGCACTCAAGATTTAAATATCAATAATAAAAAAAGAAGCATCTGTAATATATTCGGCCAAGTGTGTCCAAACCTTTGAATGGTAGTATATGTACCAAGTGAAACTGGTACACTGGAACTGAAAAGAAAAGTTTTTTAATAATAAGACTTTTTAGGGCTTTTAGACAGAGCATAATTTTGCTTATTCCTCAAAGCAACAAATATATTAATAAACAATACCTCCATACAGTCCTTTTTCTTATGTGTCATGGCTCCACAATTGTCACACGCTCCTTTCCTGTACTTGGTACTGACAGATTTCTACAGAACGAGGAGGGAAAACAACAGCATTCATTCCCAGTCTGAGATTTAATAACAGAGTGGCTTCATCACAATCTCAAAAACCTCCTTACCTCCTGTACTCCTCTCTTATACCACTCTCCAATGGTGGAGTATTGCATCTGTTTCTCCTCCTGAGGCCTCTGATGCTTGAGGGTGGGTCTCTTTGAGGGGTCAATGTACCATGGAACGGAGGCGATATACTGAGGAATGTGAGGGTTGATGTCCCTAAGAAGAAGATCATGAAAGAGCATGAAACAGAACTGTATACACCAAACTGCAGCCCAACATCATAGCAGTAAAACTCTGGCAGTTAAACTCTTACATTAAACTTCATAAAAACACAAATAAAAACAACAACATCGCAAGTGGGTCCTGCTCATCTACTCACTTTCCCTCCTCATCCACCTCTGCAGGAGCATTGCCCAGTTTCCGCTGCTCCTCCAATTCCTTCTTCTTTCTCCAGTCCTCTCTGGTCATTTTCTTGGGCTCATCCAGGTCTACTATGCCTTCTTGAGCCGGCTGCTTCTCCTCTTCTTGTGGCATTGTTGTTTTTTAGCGGGTGGGTCTCTCTGGAGAAAACTGCCAGGAGAGAAAGAGACACATAGTTAGTTTCAACACTGAATATCACAATTCTGCTGCATAATATAATAATAAGACCCTTTAAGACATCTTCATTAATACGGCTTCAGTGATGATAAACACAGGTTGTATTCTGACCAAACTTTAAGACACAACATCAGTGACAAACTGCAGTCTGACATTCAACCAGTCGTGAAACTTTCTCTCTTTCTTTCTGTTCTCTCTCTCTCTGTCCTGTTTGTCTTCTTCTGTTCTCTCTCTCTCTGTGTGTGTGTTCTGTCTGCCTGTCTGTCTGTCTCTCTCTCTCTCTCTCTCTCTCTCTCTCTTTCTCTGTTTCTCTCTGTGTGTTCAATATGTCTGTGTGTGTTCTATCTGTGTCTCTTTCTGTTTCTCTCTGTCTGTCTCTCTCTTTCTGTTTCTCTGTCTCTGTCTCTCTCTCTCTCTCTCTCTCTCTCTCTCTCTCTCTCTCTCTCTATCCTCTATTCTTTCCGTCTGAAGTTGTAAACAATTTACCTGATGACTCGAAAATCCACAGAAAACCTGCGAATAAACCGAATTAAACCCCGAGTCCAGTAAATATCAGGCCTTGTTTACGACACGCACTTCCAGCCGCCTTCCGGTTCCGTCCAAGAACAAATCCAAAATAAAAGTCCTTTTGCAATCAGTCCCTTTAGTTCTGAACCTGGAACAGAAACATCACTGATCAGACAAGTTACTAACAAACCACCTGATTATTATTATTATTATTATTATTATTATTATTATTATTATTATTATTATTATTATTATTATTATTATTATTAATAATAATAATAACAATAATAATAATAATAATAACAATAATAATAATAATAATAATAATAATAACCAATTAACAACGATACCACTACTACTAATAATAATAAATTAATATTTATTTGTTAATGTTACAGTGTTACAGTTCTCATTTTTAAATTATTGAAATTGTGAAAAAGTTCATTATTGTTCATTATTCCATGCAAGAATTAAATTGTCATATTTCATAAAGTAACATATTTGATACAATTTTTGTTTCACTGTTGAAACAAATGTTTTCACAATATTATTTTTTTTTACATGCACTAGTATATAAAATAATAATAAAAATAAACACACACACACACCCACACAAATGACTGGGCTTTTAAAGAAGTTGGAGGAATGGTCTAAACGTTAACAAAGTCAAACATTATGGGTTCCCAAGCTATATAAAACTGTTTGATTGAAGTGAATATTAAATTATCTCTAATTTGTCTGTGAGGCAGCATGAAGCTCTAGATGGAGTTATTGACTTTCAACCTAATGAAATCCTTCTTCATGCTAGATGTGAGAAAAGCATATCCCATTTTATTGTTCATTGTTCAGTTGAAAAATACAAAAGCATAATTCAGACGACTTCTTGAAAAATGCATTGCATTTCATCATATTTTCATTTTAATCTCTTATTTGCTCTCTGCTTATTTGTAAACAAAATATCAAGTGTTACCCAAAGCCTGTTTTATCTGAGAGGTACTTTTGACCTCTGCACATCTGTCAAAAATAGAATATCTAAATACTGTACAGAGAAGGTTTCAGAATAAAGATAACCTAGGTCTCATGTTTCCAGCTAGGGGATTTCCTGTTTCCATCTTTGCACACTTTGCTCCACCCAAACACCAATCATGTGTCTTCATGATTAATGTTTTACATCTACAGTCATGTGAAAAAGTCAGGTCTCCCCACAAACACCTTTGACTTTAGCACATATAAACATATGGACATTTGATCTTCATTTAAACTATAGTATGGGATGGAGGTGATATAACTAAAAACATGAAAACGGAGGAATGTCTTTTTAAAATCATTTGCAGAAAGTTCGAACACCCTACAGTGGCATGAAAGTGAAGGGTACAGAATTTTTTCTACTGCACTGAACGTCCCAATGAGCACAGTGGCCTCCATCATCCATAAATGAAAGAAGTTTGGAACCACCAGGACTCTTCATAGAGCTGCCCCCCAACTCAAACCGAATGATCATGGTAGAAGGGCTTTAATTGAATCTATTTTGGAATAAAGTTGTAATATAACAAAATGTCCAAAAAGTGAAGCGCTGTGAATACTTTCCGGATGCACTGTATGTTGAAAAAGTCCAAGGTGTTCATGGGCTGTCCTGATCCACAGGACTAAATCACTTAATCCACTGGATTAAAGCACCTAAAATGTATGAGGACCATAAGTTTAATTCAATACTTTACTCCATGGTGCACAAGCAAGGTTACATAAAATCACCATCAGCTCCATCTATCTCCTTATCCTCTTCAGCTCTCATGGCAACAATACGAGTGTCCAAACCTGAGAGGTTTATTTGCATTAGATGACTTAACCATCAGCTGACCAGGCTTATTTTTGGAGGCTTTGTTAGACAACTAGCTATGGACTTGGATTGGAGTCAGCATTCCAGGTTGTAGAGTAGAAAAAACTGACGGTATTTTATGAGTGCCTCACATTCCATTCTAGAAAGGTTAGAGCCTGTTTGACAGTATAATGCCAAAATTGCATGAACAGGATTGAGAAGGAATAGGGAGGACAGTATAGATAGTAAAGTATGAGTAGATTGGGCTTCCAAAAATCCCCACATTGCATTTTCCTCCTTTAACAAATACGCTTAAAATAAACGGTGTAGTAAATATAATTCCCAAAATATAACATTCCCACTCCCATGTGTTGCAGATGTGTATGTACACCATTTACAACTATTTTTTATGTTCAGTGTCTTTGGAAGCAAATGCAAATGATCTTTCCCGCTACCATGGGTCTAAAATTAGTGCAGCCCTGTGACTGTGTTAGTCCTATGTGTCAGATTCCAGCTGTATGCTGTATCTTGAGTGGAGCAGCACCTGCTGCTAGCTGTAACACCCTGTTAAGCTTGGCACAGGCAGAGAGACACAGCCAAACTCTGTTAAAAAAAAATCAGGTCAGGTCTATGAAGTCCTTTTTTTTTGTGCATGCTCCAGAGGAAGGGCCACGTCGGGCCCTCTTATCATAACCCTCTTCTTTGTAGTGGTCTCGGTCCACATCTGAAATAACCTGCCAGCCTGGGCACAGATAGTTTAGACAGGGAGTCTACAGCTATAGCTTTATGGATTTAGTCAAGAGGGGCAGGACCTATCTCAGCGAAGGGTGGCCTGAGTGGATGAGGGATCACTGCAGTGCACAGGAACGCAGACCCCCCTGCTGGAGCCTCATCATCAGCCCGAGGTACAGTACATATCTGTCTCTTGTAAATGCTCTCTGGACTGGTGGGTGTGCTATTCCATTCAAAACGACCTTAGGCAATAAAGCAGCAAAAGGCAAGTATATGTGAGAAAATGGGTGTATTGTGTATAGTTCAGTTGACTTATCTTTGGTTCTTTGTAGAAAATTGCAAAAAAAAAAATTAATATTAACTAATAGTAATTAATACTTTTAATTAGTTATTACTTGTTTCACCATTATTTGTTTTAACACTTGTTTGAGTCAGGAATTAATGTACGCAGTTATTATGTGGATGCATTTGATCTTGAAATATATGCATTAATCTTCAAAAGTGTGCCTGGTGACAGTATTTATCAGGATAGTATAATGATACGAAAAATAAAAAATGATTATAATACTTGATTTATGGTGTATATTATCTTCTTCTCAGGTCTAAAAACCTACCGCATCTTTTGAATGGCCGAGACAGAACATAACAACTGCACTTCCAAAACACAGGGCATTCAAACGCAAGCAAGTAAAGAACGATACTCTGTGTCTGGTGCAAAGAAATGGAAAGCTGGGTTCTAGAGGGTGACAGCTACTCATTCCTCCGCAGCACTCCACGTAACTTCAACCTGCGGCACCAAGAAGGGCCCAATCGTGTGGAGATCTTTGACATCACAAGTATTCCCAGTTCTCGGAGTGCCATTTCTGAAACCACCTGCCTTTGTGACATTTTTGGAGATGATTGCGAGTCTCCTTCTCTTTCCAGCAGTCCAGCCTCAACATCATTTCTGAAAAGAGAAGTGGATGCACACTTACCAGCAGAAGATGTCAATGATTCATCAGGATCTTATCATACTGCCCCTAGCTCAGAGCAACTGAGCGACACAAGTGATTCATTTGAGGATTCAAGAGACAGCCTTAAACACACAAAGGATTTACCAGTACCCAAAACTGGGGAGTCAAGCTCAGCACCAACAGATTTAACCTCATTGGGTGATAAACCTGCCGATACCTCTGACAATGCTTCAGTTTCACCAGCATATGTAAATGATAGTGATCTGTCACAGACTGAGAGCAAACACACACCTACTTCATCTCAAGACAACATAGATTCATCTGCCCAGGTTCTAGTAACCTCAACATCTGAAGTTGGAGACACGAAGTGTGAGAACAATAGTGAGACCATCACTTCTGACCTCTTACCTGAAATCAAGAGTGAGACTGTGTCATCTGAACATGAGGGTATTAGTACCCCAACTACACAAACAGAAAGTCCATTTCCAGATAACCAGGTTGATACAGTCACATACGAGCCTTTAGATAAGTTTTCTCAAGAGATAACACCATCAGAAGCTTCTGCTGAGGAGAACAATGTGGTCAGCTACCCTGAAGAGAAAGAATCAAAGATCTCTTCATCACCTGATATTAGAAGTAATCACAGTTCACCCCTAGAAAACATTTCACAAGTTCAAAAAGCAGTACAAAGTGACTCTTCAACTGATCTGCCTAACTTCTTACTCGGTAACAGTGCCCTAACTCTGACTGAGAGTTGTCCGTCAACACCAGATCCGTCGATAAGGGCTTTAACACCTGCTGCTTCTTCTCCACGTGGACTCATGGATACAAATATCCCCTCTAAATCTGATGTCACACTTGAACCAACAGATTTAGCCAGCTCTTCACCTGAAACCATCAGTCGCCAGTCAGCTCCACAAGTTGATGATAAAGCACCAGCAGAGCTACTAGAAGAACCGAACACTGTACCTACACCAACATCTGCTGCTGAGGATAACACAGAAATGAATCTTCCATTTGAGCACCAGCATCAAAATGTTTCCACAGAAGCAACAGAAATAGCAGTCTCACCTGATCCCAGAAGACTGTCATTCATCTCAGACACAACGGAGAGGCTCACATCACCCAAGGTTAGTGAGTTATGCTCATTCTCAGGGTCTACAGTAGCTGTTCATTCTTCAGAACCATCTGTAGTAATACATTCACCAGTGGGTTTCACCATCAGCCCTTCACCAGAATTCACGAGAAGGGGTTTTACAGATGATCCTAAAGCTATGTCATCCACACCTGAGATCCCAGAAACAGATTACACAGTAACCCCTACAGATTTTCGAGGTTCTGTTTCCTCACATGATTCAAAACTATGCTTCACGCCTGAGTCCAGGAGCATAACCTCCACACCAGAAGCCAGACGAGATTTTCTTACACCGGATTCCATGCATACAGCTCCTTCGCCTGAAGTGAGATCTGCGACTTGTTCTCCTGAAGTTAGGACAATAATGTGTAGTGTCCTGTCTCAAAAATCAATGTCACCTCAAATCCAGGGAATAACATACAGAGTCGTTTCACCTCAAAACAAAGCCCTACCACAGTATTGTGATGGTGAAGGAATGGGTTGTGCTGAAAGTTCTACTTCAACCAAAAATCCCACAACTGAGGTTCAAATCCTGCCCAACTCTCCCACCTCCAAACTTGCATCAACACCAGAAAACAGATCTAGAGCATCTTCAACAACGTTAAGCATATCAAGAGATGTAACATCTTCCCCTGAAATCAGAGATCAAAGATCACCTGACAGATTTAGTGATTGCATATCAGGTGCAGAACCTTGCATCTCTCTGGAGCCAGCAAGTGAAGAGGTGGATCTTCCATCATTTGTCCCAGATGACGGACCCCAGTTTCCTGGCCTGAAGGAGCAATTTAAAAGCTGTAGCCCTGCTCAGGATGAATGCAAAGACTTTGCTACTGAAGCTCTTGGCCAAATTCAAATGATAAGAGACCCAGAATTGATATGTTCTGGTGGCAAATTGTCTGTAAAACAAATGGAAGAAAGTGCAGAACAAGTGTGTGAGAGCATATCAGATTTCCATACATATGAGAACCTAAATTCCCCAAATGCATGGCCTGCATCAGTGACTATGTTAACGACACCTATATCAGAGGAAAGGAATTTTTTGGAAGGCAATGACAGAAGCAGTGGAAAAGAAATGTTGGTATCAGGAGGTAGGGGAAAACCACCTGTCCATATGCCTGTGAGACCTAGGGAAAGCCCCAATGTTTTCCATGGTGACAATGATAGACAGCCATGCAGGAACAAGGGGTGGAGTAAAGACAGGGTGATACAGGAGGAGCACACATCAGGAAAAGGGGAGGAGAATATAGCAGAGGGTAGTTACAGAGGGGAACAGGTTGAACTGTCATTCAGGGACAGGAATAGAAAAGGGCCTGCAAGCCACAGTGCTGCTCCCTCAAGTGGAGACCCAAAGTCTGGAATTCCAGCTCGCCGTTATTTTGAGTCACCCCTGACAACTCGGCAGCAACAGAGCCTTCTCAGAGCAAAGGCCGTACAAAAAGAGATCAAGAGTGGTGCCAGGAGGGTCCAATCAGCTTTCCAGAGCAAACACAGTGGTGCTGCCCGTCTTCCTTCAGGATGTGCTGGTGAGACGTCCAGTATGGAAAGTGAGTTTGACGAGGCGGACAATGAAGTGAAGTGGTTCACAGACCTGGCCTTTAGGAGCCTGTCTAGCCCTCAGGGGGACTACTTGGATGTCCACAGCTCTAGCCATAGGTCATCAACAAATGTTTCACAGCCATCTACTGCAGAGAGTCCCAGTGCTGCTACATGGATGTCCTATGCAGATTTGCGTGCCTCAGCAAAACAGGAAAACGATGACCTCCGATGTCATGCTTCATCTTTTTTGCCCCATGGTACTCTGGATCCATCAAGGCGTTTTGAGATGGGCAGTTTTGAATGTGTGGATGTAGCATTAGAGAACAAGGAAGAATCCAAGAAGGGAAAGAGGACAGTCCCCAAACGGCAGATCCAACTAAAGAGACGCAACAATGAGGAATCAAAGTCTATTGAGAATGCAGAAAATGTTATGGACTCACCATCCACACAAAGACGCTCAAGAGACACTCTTCTTCGCCAGCATAGCACACCAGTGGCTGGGCATGAGAATCTGTCTGGAGGTGAAACTGAGATTCAGCCTGGTAAGAAGATGGTACAGAAGTCTGCATCTTTTGAAGAGACCCCAGCAAAAACAAAAATGGCTACGACCATTATCAAGAGTGTCCTTTCAAAGAAAATGGATACCAAAGAATCTTCACAAAGTGAAGATTCAAGTCCACCTGAGGAAAAAAAGAAACAACCTGAAGTTCTCTCTGCAGGAGTATCAGGCATCATAGATAGGCACAGTTTAAGTTCTAGTCTACCTTCAGAAGGCAGTCTATCCTCTGAAGACTATGCTGGCAGAGAAGAGAAAAGCCCTTATCTTCAAAAGAAGCGCTGTGGGCCCAAGGTTCCCCCCAAACCAATCTTCAAACCCAGTTTTCTACTTCCTTCCAGTAACTCTGGGATAGTTGCATTGCAGGACAGTATGCAAGTGAGGGATCAGACGAGGCCCAAAATGGTTAATCCATGTGAAAACAGAACACCTCCAAAGAAACAAATTGTGATGAACAGTGAAAATGAGGCTGAAACTTGTTTTTTGGGAGAGAAGTCCAGCCGTGACTCAGCAAATACCACTGCCAGGAACACAACTTGTTCTGCCACCCGAGCTGCAAGCACACATAACAGATGGACAAATAGAGAGTTGGAGGATTGGGAAACACCAGAAACCCATAAACAACAGGATGGCAGGAGGATGTTCTTGTCAAAAACCCATGAAATCACTCTTAAGCCTTGCACCACCAAGGACAAAAACAAGTCTTCTGTGAAAGTTTCTCTCTCACCTGATCCCTGTATTGATGAACCTCCATTAGAGGAAACACCTGAGTGGCAGACGAGATTCAAACCAGACAGTGAGATAATAAATGAAGAAGATGAAAAAATCAACTCCAAACCTGTCATGCATAAAGTTAGGGATGTTAGGAAGCTGGTAAAGAACACGTACAACCTGTCCTTCAAAGCTTCAAATATTACTCATCCTGTAGAGGACCAAGTCAATCAAAAAGAAAAAGAAGTGCAAAATCCTCAAACCTTGCATATTGAATGCAAAGCTATTAGTCGGAAGGACAAGCAAGCATCAGACAATAAAGCATCCAACTTCAAAAATGAAGCACATCATCTTGACAAAGCAGAGACACCAGTAACTTCAGAGATGACCTCAGATAACAATACAGATATAAAAGCCAAGACCTTCATGCCAAAAGTGATGATGGAGTCAAAGCAAAAGACAGCAAATGCTCAAGTCTCTGACACAGATACCTTTGTCATAGCCAGTCAGTGCAAAACTTTACCAAAACCATCAGAAATTCCCGAGCAGAGCTCAGATCTAGAAGTTCCTCCTAGACTTACAAGTAAGGAAACATCAACATTAGTGTTTCTGCAGGATAACACATCCAGTGCCATGCAAAAGCCAGGAAGCCCTGCTTCACCTAATGGGACAATTACAAGCAGTAGCCACTCAGTATCCATGCTTCTCAAAGAAAAAGGAATGCAAGCTGATATTGGGGTTTGCGATGTCCTAAATGAAGGTATCAGTGCCACCCCTAAGCATATCAACATACTAGAAGTTCCCTTGCAGACATGTGTATCGGAAGAGACATCGCATGAATCACAGAAAACAAAAGACAACGAAGTAGACATGTCTTGTGAACAGAAGAGGTCCACTGACAGTACCCTACAGGCAACTCAATGTGTCTCATTGGTTAGGAGCTCTCCAAAGCCTAAGGAACTTAGAGTCAGTCCCAGTGGAACACTGGCAGACGATCAGAGTCATGCAACTTCGCTGCAACCTTCGAAAGAATCAGAGAAGATGACAACAAAAATTGCTGCTCCCCTTGCAACATCAAGTAAGGCAGAGGTGAGATCACTTTCTAGTAATGCAAAAAGTCATGCAATGCCAGTTACCACATCCAAAGAAATCGAGTTACCTATACAAGTGAGGTCCATATCCAGTGATAGACCAAAACAATCTGTGCCACAAAAACCCAGCTATAAACAGCCATTTACAGAAATTAGGTCAACATCAAGTGACCTTCCTAAAACAGACATCCCACCAATGTCATCTGTTTTCAAACAGCAAACACATTTGAAGAGTGACGTTAAGAACAGTGAGACATCACTAGCAGTAGCACAGAAGGATCAGTCAACTGAGATGGCATCAAACATCAAGAAGTTAGCTGTCTCAGCAGTTTCCAGCTACAAACCACCATCTGCCCCAGTAACAACAGACTCAAATTCTGAGCAGAAACCAACAACATCCTCTGTTATTAATGGTGGTCAACAGGTATCTATCACTTCAGTGCAAAACCCCAGCGACCAGCAGCAACTGGACATGACTGAAGAACAAGAGCTGCCAGTGAACTCTTCTGCATCCAGTCATCAAGTCTTGCCAGTAGGATCACAAAGTCATACCTACATTCAGCCTACAAAAACATCATCTAATAACCAGTTACACAAAGACAACTTCCTTTTCCACGAATCAGATGATCCACCCAGCTACGATGAGCGAGAAAGCTTTAGCCCATTGATGCTTTCTGATCTGCCCCCAAAAAGACTCAACCGATACCATCCCACCAACAAAGCTTCTCCATGCTCCTGCACGACAAGTTCTCATTCACATCTTGGCCATCCTTATCAAGGCTCACACAACCACACACCTCCAGCCTCACGATCACCAGGACAGGTGCTTCCATACCCAGTTGCTCCACCAAAGGCCCAGGTCCGTCCTCATCAATGCAGACAAGATGGGCAGCCCTTAAATTACCCATCAGTATCACCAAAGACCTCAGTCCCTCCTGCCCCACCTATGATTCAACCATTGCACCACTCATATCCCTGCCCTGCTCCAGCTCCACAGTCCTATGGCGATGAGCAACAATCATCTTCCACTCAACAGATGGAGAGGCATCCAACTAATCAGCGCTCACCACAAGCTGCAAGTACTGCAGCTTATCGAGAACCCAGTCGTTCACCCAACTTGGCTATGGACCCTAGATCCCAGTTTTTCAATCCACATGATTTACCCACAGCTTTTGGTCATGATTATGGAAATGATGGCCCTGGTGGTGGTAGTGTATTATACCCTGAGAATGCCAGTGGGCTTGGGTATGGGCAGGGCCCTCGCCGTGTGCTTCTAGACCCTGAAACTGGAAAGTACTTCTATATTGAGGTACCAATGCAGCCACTGAGAAAAATGTTGTTTGATCCAGAAATTGGGCAATATGTAGAAGTTCTAATACCTCAGCAGGCTATGTCCCATTCTGGTATGTATCCTCCAACTGCTGCTCCTTACCCCTCCCTCCATGGTCCAGGGTTATATGCACCCCAGTACCTCCCCTATGGTGCACCACCTCATCCTCAGTCTGCCCAGCAACCACGACATCCAGAGACCTCTGTCCCCACCTCTCTCCATCAAACCAGCATGGGATATGGAGGCTCAGCAAGCCAGACGGCCAAATCAGAAGCAAAAAGCCATCCATCGCTGGATCAGAGTTATTTAGAGAGCATGTATTACATTCCCACTGGGATGAATGCAAGCCCTAATTCTACCCCTTCAGACTGCTACCACAAACCATCACCAAATATGCCTGCCTCCGGGGGCAGGAGAGCGTGATCTAGTAGTGTTGAGCTTAGTTACAGTTACAGTCTCCAGTGTTAGGGAAGGGTTTTCTAGTCAAATATCAGACTCTTATACCTAAATGTCAGTTAGATACATTTGTGGTTTCTTGTTTCTAGACTATTTCACATATATTCACTTTATCTCCACCTTCTCAGACGACACCGTAGCGTGACCATAGGTTACGTTGATTTGATGAAAAAAGAATAATGTTATGAATGGCTGGAAGAAAGTGGGAGTTTACTGAGGACTGCAGGGGTAATATAATGGCCAATGTCTATGGTGCATTTCCCTTTTTATCCTAACATGATGACATAATGATGACATACTGATGACATACTGATGACATAATACATCATCATTTACCCTTCTAATCACAACCTCCTCTTATAGTAAGGCTTGCCATCATATATATCAGTGGTCAGTTGTAAATTTGCAGCTTTAATTCACTCAGAGTCCACAAGATATACACCGTTAATGTCACAGAAATACAGAAAACCTTTTGGATCATTGGATCATTTAGGCTTTAACTTTAAGGCCTTTATCTGACACTGTTATCCAGAGTGACTTACATTTGAATCATGTTACATAATAATGTACCATAAGAATGTAGACTTAAGAGTCTAACCCAAGGACTCGTTATATTTATAGTGTGTTGAAGGAAATCGAATCCCTTCGCTACACCGACCACACTCTAAATGAGAAGTATAGTATTTCTGTAAGAATACCTTAAACCAGCCTTATTATAAACAAGTTGACAGTTTCTGTTCAAATACAACTATTTAATGAATGGGAATATTATAGGCACACCCCCCACTCCTCTCCTCTATGTTTCATCCTCATAAAATCACAGAATCATTTTCTAATGACTAAAGTCTACCATGTGCTATTTTTTTACATACAGTTCTACCCAATTAAAGGTTATCTTGTTGAAGCGTCCGGTGTTTTCTTGGGAATGGGGGTTTTGTTAAGGCCAGGTGGACACATGAATTTTATGTTTCATTCATAAAGGAACTGAATAAGTATGTTCAGTGTAAAGCAGGGATGGGGACTCCAGTGCTGGGGGGCCGGATTCCTGCAGATTTGTGCTTTTGCCACCCAAGCACACCTGATCGAATTCACCTGTTCACAACCAGGTGATCTTGGAGGGCTGAAACAGGTATACCAGCAAACTGTGCTGGACTCCGGCCCTCGGTTCCCCACCCCTGCTTTAAGGTATAAGTGCATTTCAACACAAAGTCAGTGTACTGCTATGTTCACACTAATAGGGCTCAAGGATATTCAGCTCAGACTAATGCCGCCACCTTGTGGACACTATCCTAGGTCTGATGAAGTAAGGGTTTATTGCTGTGATGTGATTTAAAAGTGTAAGAACATCCCTTAGTCTCATTCCTCATGCTCAAATCACTGTCCACATGTATTTTGTGATTTTAGGCAAAAAAGAAAATCTGACATGGGGATTGTTTATTATTTTTCTAATTGTGAGAAGAATAGCTGCTGGTGAATGAACTATATCTTTTCTCTGGGAGGGAGTGTCCCATGTCTACAATCCACTTGATTTCACTGATAATTTATATTTATAGTTATATAAAGTAATATAACTGATTACATATGTGTTATTATATAGAAGTTATATATAATTGTTTTTCACAAAACCTTTACAATATATATATATATATATATATATATATTATATATATATATATATATATATATATATATATATATATATATATATATATATAATAACACATTTATAGTAACATATAGAGAATAATATATATAATATATTATTATATAACATATATAGAATTCTTACTTTTTTAATCCTTAAATTTGTTTAATAGTCATTAATACATTATTTTTTTTATTTTAACTTATTCTCTAAAATAAATGTCTGTGCATTTAAAATAGAGAGATAATGAATAGAATAATATGAAATATGAATATGATAAATCCAGCTGATAAATCCTTGCAGGTTGCTGGTATCAGATGGTGTAAGCTGGCCTTTGATTGAAAAGCTGGTAATTCAGGAAGAAATATACCATATGCTGGAAAAGTAACTGGTTAACCAGTTCTTGATGTAGGTCTTGCGTTTGATTTTGGTCATCTTCTGTCATGCTGGTTGACCAGATTATACCAATCATACTCATCAATATTAAAGTATTTGCTGAAGGTTGGTGAAGGTCCTTTGATTGGCAAGTAGCTGGGGTTGGGGGAGTGGAGAAAAAGTGGTATCTCTTCCATAACCTGGTGGGTGAGGGCATTTCTGAGCATTTCTCTGGGCAGCTGAATGGTGGAGGTGCCCTTGAGCAAGGTCCCTAATGCCTGGGTGCTGAGGTGGTTGTCCAATGTCCTGGGTGTGTACTCTCACTGCCCATTTAGTGTGCGCTCATTGCCATGTTAAATGCAGAGGTTGAGTTGTGTTGTACTGGCTGAGGTACAGTGTGTCTGTAATTGTTATTGGAAGTGGCATATTCCTAATACATGACTGACAGCTGTTTGTGCAGCTAATGACACGCAGACCCATCCAAGCAAACAGAATGACATCATACAGCACAAGCAGGCTGGGTCATGGTGTGGTCCACTAATGTTGTGGAAATGTTTCCACTTATCCCACCAAACAGATGTCAGTGCCAGTCTCCTGCCTGCCCACCCGCACACTGTGGGCACACCCTGCGATGACTGCACTTGCCTTCCTGGCTCATTTGATCGGCATCGCAAGGCAGAGGCAGATGGAAACTCATGCTGCTTTCTCTCCATGTTATTGGAGAGATAGAAGAGCAAGTGTGTGGGTGAAAAGGCCTACCCCTCTTCCTCCGTGTGGGCTGACTGAATGAAAACACAAAACAATGCTTGCAGCTCACCTATGACTTCATTTGGTGTGAGGAACAAAAGTGGTGGCTAATACACAATGTGGACTAAAGTATTGGGACACTTGTTCATTCATTTTCTGAAATCAAAGGTATTAAAAAGGGCTTATCCTGCTTTTGTTGGAGGTACTGTCTGTACAGTCCGGGGAAGCTTTCTACTAGATTTTGGTGCATTGCTATCTGGATTTGAATGCATTCAGTAATAATAGCATTAGTGAGGTCAGGATGTCGGATGTTCGCAACCCCGCCCCATCCCCAACAACCCAGCAGGTTATCTGCTCCACAGAGTCCTGTTCTATTGGCAGTTCTTCTCTCCAGGGAGTAGACAAATGGTGTGTGTGCATTTGCACATCTGTGTCAGCAATGGCTGCTGTTTAAAGTAAATGAATGCATTCATTAGAAGGGTTGTCCATAAACATTTGGACATATAGGAATGTTTGGAATGTTGACAAATTGAGAAGTAATCAGGTGCTGTCGTAACAGTGGAGATGTGCAACATGATTTCCTGGTGGGTACTTTAAGCCCACATACACACACACACACACACACACACACACACACATACACACACGCATTTTACGTACTGCCTTGGGCTGGGCTTCAGGCAACAGCCATATAAGGTCTTGTTCCGCAGGTGAGGGCAGTAGTTTTGAAACGTGAATGAACCTGCTTCGTGTTCCTCCTACCTGTTTGTCAGGTACACCTGGTGCTCAGAGACTGTTAGGAAACACATGAATGCGTCCCTTACGGCTGTATTGAGTCACCAAGCAACCAGTCAGGCCAAATAAATCCTAAGGCCAGTACCTCCATACATACTCCTCTGTATGGGGGAGGTGAACCATCACAGAGTTTGTAAAGGTAGTAAACCAGCAGGTGGCACAGTCACAACTGTCAGGACTGTCACAGTGTGGGTACATGCCTGCACAAACCTATATATACATACATATATATATATATATATATATATATATATATATATATATATATATATATATATATATATATATATATATATATATATCATGTTAAATATAAAAATAAAAATGTTTTACAGCTTCCAAAACCATTGAACCAGGCTTCAGCTAGAGGGGTATAAAGACCCCCAGCATTTATCTGTGGAGCAGTGGAACTGTGATATTCCATTCAGTATTCTGGGATAATTGGGGAGTTGGGGATGAGGTGGGCTGGTGATTAAGAGCAATTTTGGAGCAAAAGTTCTTTTGGTGGAAAAGCGCTTGTACCCTATATTTTTAAGATTTTACAAAGAGCATTTGTGAGAGTGTGTTCATAAACTTGCTTTAACCTTGAGGTGGATTTTGAGCTTCCTGTTGCCACAGGACAGTATTAGTTTATGTGAAGCCAAGTTTATTAATCTACCTACACTGGAAATTGTTAGCAGCAGCCCAGCTTTCAGTTTGTGGCTCGTTTCCTTTCCTGAAACGCATTCAGTACATTTCTGCCTGTGGCACTGGCTGATGTAATGGCCTGGACACTTCTTTCAGTCTGAGCTACCGGGACGTCTTCGGGATGGACTCTTGAGCAGGGTCAGAGCAATGAAGAATGGAAAGAATGTCGACCGAGACTGAAAGTCTGCCAATAGGAGAACTTGCCTGCTGCTGAGAGAGGATCACCTCACTGCTATCTCATGATTTGGGACAGAGGTAAAGAGAGACGCATACTACTGGATTGCTTCACATGTCCTGGCTTATGATGTGGAGTCTTTACTGTCGATGGACTGATCGAGTCCTGCACAAGGGAAGTTAGACTGGAGCTAGAACTGGATCTGTCTGGCAGACATGAAATAGGAAAGCAGCAGGCCGAGTAACCAGAGGGCCACTCTGTGTGTTTGTTAACATTCACATGTGAAAAGTGAGAGTCTATCTCTATGGAAACATCTTAGGTCGGGGATTCCCCTCTCGGCCCCACACAGCCGAGCAGGTCAGGTCCACCCGGGTAGTCCTTCACTCCCACTCAAAGATTATAACGGCTTTAACATATGATACCGTATATAATAAAACAGTGAGTCAGACAGAAACACCAAGTCTGGAGAGTAAAAAAACAGTCTCTGGAAGCACCGTCTCACTTTTCATGATCAATTTTTTCAGATCCGTCTGGTTTTTAGAGAAAACCAGCAGACAGGGGACATGGGGTGGCGTTTTCTCAGACACACATTACGTCTGCTGGGTTAGGTTACATTACTAATGATGTTTCTCCATTGAAATTCCTGGACCTGGCTGGAAAGATGCCTCAAAGCTTGTGTAGAAAAGCTTACCATTGGTGCAGTAACTCATATGGGACTCCAAATATTTATAAAACCTATACATTCCTGTGGAATGGCAATGGTTTTTATTGTCACTGTACAACCATTGCTTTAAATAGGATATAAGCAGTCACATTAGGGTTCTAGAGTGGGTCGTTTACATCGTTTACAAATACATTTTTTCTATTGGCGTCATAGAACATTATATTTGATTTCATTTATTTAATTTATTTGTTTCTTCAGCAGGAATACTGCTCATTAACCAACAAACAACTGATTGAAATTCTCCCTAAGGCACAATGCCTAACCTGGTGCACTTATTTTCCCAGGCCAGCCTTATCATCCAACTTGCTTCACTGGTATCCACGTAACTAGTTTCACTTCCATTTTCTCCTGAAGTATTCGTGCATTTAGCCTCCAGCCAACAAGTGTGCCAAGACAGTGACATAGCAAACAGTGTTTGAGGTTCACAGTTTATCACTTCCATGTACTGAACTCTTGTTTACCAACTATCCATCCATCCATCCATTCATCCATCCATCCATCTTCCTATCTGCTTTTCCTTGGCCAGACTGATGATGGGTCCAGAGTCTCCAGAAACAGCCCTGAATGGAACTTACATTTATTCAACATCAAAATTAAAGAGGAATTACACCAATCAGCTCAAATATCTGCATCACGCAATATAATTGATGTAAATAAAATCTGACGTGAAGAGAAAATGAACAATTCTGGCACCAAACCAGCAGTTCTAATATCTACACAAATATAGCAAACCTATTTATTATCTAGAACCAACAGTGAATCAGAACATGGGCTTTTTAAGTCTTGAGTAATCTATCATGTTTATATAAACAGATTTCTACTTTGCATCCATCCAATAATGAACAGAACAATGCAAATGACACAGAAAGAAGGCAGAGCCATGCAGGGTGCTCATCCCCTGATCAGGGACAGACTGAGCAAAACAAAAGAAATCAGACTAAAGTAAAATCTGAAGATCTAAAAAAACAAATCTGAATCTGAGTTTAAAACAGTTCTTTTTATTGGATTTCTTAATCGGATTTCTAGACCTTAATCCAGTCTAAGAAATCAGAGTATACTGTTTACATGATACTTGTCAGAAAACTGTAAAAACCTTATAATTTGCTGTGCTGGTCATTTACAGTCTGATTTTCTGCAGTGACTGGATTACTGAGTGCATGTAAATTTCTCAAGTATCAGGCCACTTTTTTTATATAATCAAGGAGCCTTAATCATTTCAGACGTCTGTTTCAGTTCAGTTCACCAACACTGAATGAATGATTTCACGCCAATCCACCCTGACTAACTTAATGTCATATGAGGAATTGCCCTATAAATTTAGGAGAAGTCAAATAAAATCTGAAACAAACTAAATTACAGAGTATGAGCTCATGTTGACAAGCCTGGAATACTCCAGTTTGGTTATGATCAAAAAAAAAAAGAAAAAAAGTTACCTGTCAAATTCCATTAGGGCTCGGTTAGTCAACTTCCAGCCATTCCAAAAGCATTCCTCCATCAGAAAGGAAAGGTAATTAGCTTCCTTCGGTTTGCATGTTTCATTTTCAACATCAGCTATTCTTAGAAGTAACCAGTGTTTACTGTAAAATTCTTATCAGTGGGGGAGGTGATAACTGTGGAACGTATGACAGACACATTTCTATCTTGTATCTCCTTTCAGCGCCTGAAAAAATAAACTGCTCTTTGTACACGTCTGCTCGTAGGCCTTGATGTATCACCACTCACCACTGAATGTGGAGCTTGAATGCTTGGTATCTTGATGACCACCAAGTGAATAATGCTGGAAAGGGCTTTAAAAAGCCTTTAAAATCAAAAAAAAAAAAAAAAAGAAAGAAAGAAGAAGAAAAAAAAGAAAACAGGTGGCACACCACACAGAGGTATGCGGGGTGTGCACCAATGCTGAAAGCTGGACGACAGATCGCATATCAGATAGTGGCTTTTAAAAATAACCAGTATTGACACAGCTAGAGTGCTAATGGCACATTTTACATACATGTGATACTGTGACTGGGCGAGGCCTGGAGGCCAGGAGGCCTAAAGACCTAATGAAAGAACCAGTCTGATTTACAGGAGGCCAACAGGTGGGTCACCTACGTGACGCAATAGTAAGCTTCGCTGTGATAGGATGACGAAAGGCCAGTAACAACATGCAGTATTAAACTAGGGTTTGAAAGGATTACAATGGCCCTTTCAAGTAAGCGCTGTTGAAAGACCTGATGCACAATGTTCCAGCTCCATCTCTCTATCTCTCTTTCTAGCTCACTCATTCACATACTGCACACATGCACCCACACATGCTCCCGCCCACACTTACGCACCCATGCATTTACTCAATCACTCAATCACCCAGTTTAGGAAATAGAGTGAATACAGAGTGAAAAAAACATAGGTTTGCTGCTCACAAGCTTTTTTCCATCAAAATTTCCAAACTAATGTAGACACTATAAGACATATTTTTGTTTTTTTACCCCAATAATGTTGTTGTGTTACATAAAAATTGTACATTAAAATGATATATTTTAGAATAGAAATGTTATTTCCATGCATGTCATTGTAAAAGGATTTCGAGCATTTCTACTGGTCCATTCATCAATTTTGACACAATACAAAGATCGCCTTCCAGATTCACATCATGTCAAAAAAAGTGAACAGTTACAATAATGGAGATGCAAGGTTTTTGCCCGATAGTCTTATGAGAGTTATGTTTTTTGAGCTGAAGAGTTTAAATCCAAATTGAGGTACTACTAAACTCAGTCAGGCCCTCAAGGAACAAAACAGCCCCAAAATGATTTGCACTTTAGTGTAACATATGCCTGCGATAATGACGCTTTTCTGTTTTCATCCTTTCAGAATACCCATTTTTGACTTGACCTTACATCTGTCCTGCCACTTCTTCCTGTGGTCATTGTAATGACCATTTCCTCCTCCTCCTCCTCCTCCTCCTCGCTTCTCCACCTCCTCCTTCAGAGGGCCCCTTCCTTCTTTTCATCTCCTGCACCCAAACAGTGGGCGGACCACTGCCATGACTGGCCACCGTCGGCCAGCCAAAGCTCAGTGTAGGCCACTCAGGCGCACCAACCAATTCTATTCCTCCACTCTTACGCAAAACGGCTCACCGCACCGTTTTTATTTCCAACGGGTTGAAGCTCCGGGTTGCGCAGACAGCCTCTGGCCTCACACTGAGCCTGACAGTATTTATTCTAGCTGTATATTTAGTGGCTGACGGCTTGCTCATACCATGCCTGCTATGATAATAAGACGGGACGATGCTATATTTATCATGGGGGGTGGGTATTCATCAACAGCGGAACTCAGGGTGACACACACACACCATGGCCACAGAGGGCCACATACAACCAACAACACTTGTGAGTTGTGGACACGAATCAAACCGACAGAAACAGCTTCCATTAAACACCCAGAGAAACAGGAGCTGTGTTTGTGCCACTGGTCTGGGAGGGTTTACTACAGTAATTAGAGTCTGAGGTTTTGGTGTCTGGCTTCGTAAGCCTGAAATCGTTCGTGGGTGTTAGAAAGAATGTTTCACGTTGAGTGGATGTGTGTGGAGTGAGGTAAACCTTGACCAATTGAAGAAAACAATTGCATTCCATATCAGTTATATGGCACTGCTAATAAAAAGTCATCAAAGTTTATTTACCACAATAAAAATGTGATTAAGCATCACATACAGGGCCTTGAAGAATTGACCAACAAAAAAGTAGCAAGTATTTGAGTGAAAAGGAAATGATGCATGATTTTATAAATAAATAAAAATGTGTGACGTGCATTTGTATTCAGCCGCCCTCTGATACCCCTAAATAAAATCCAAGTCACCTAATTAGTAAACACTAATGAGTAACTCAGAGTGTGTCATTCACTGTCAGTATAAGAACTGTCCTGTGAAGGTCTCAGAGGTTTGCTAGAGAACTTTAGTGATCAAAGAGCATCATGAAAACAAAGGAGCACCAGACAGGTCAGGAATAAAGTTGTGGAGAAGTCTAAAGCAGGGTTAGGTTTTTAAAAAATACCCCAAGCTATGAACATCTCATAGAGCACTGTTCAGTCCATAATCCGGAAATAGAAGGAATGTGGCACAACTGCAAACCTAAACTAACAAACAAACAACAAACAAACCAAATCTTAACTGACAGCCCAAATTAGAGAATACAAATTAGAGAAGCAGTCAAGAGGCCAATAATCACTCTGGAGGAGCTGCAGAGATCCATAGCTCAGGTGGGAGAATCTGTCATTAGGACAATTTTTTGTTCTCAATTATACGTTGTGTACTCCACAAATGTGGCAGCCTACTTTCAGAGGAATTTGGAAGACACAAACCCTTGGCTACCTACAGTTATTTGCATACAATACAAATGTAAAAAGGACAGTAGACTAGCATGAATAAACTGGTCCAACAGCATGGCCAGCGAGACTAAGCTGGTCAACTAGAATGGCCAAGCTGTCTGACCAGCAAGGCCAGCAAAACCAGGCCGGCCAACCATCATGACCAGCTTGACCAAAATCAAACATTTTGGTGAATATTTCACATATAATTCACACTCTAACCTGAGAACATATTGTTGATGAACGTTTTATTTCAGACTGTTCTGAAACCATAACTGGACTTTCGGTGAGCTCTGAGCATCAATTCCAAACTCAGCAACCCATTTGAGGTGGATGAACTAGAATCTAGAAAATTTATGTAAATCAGTGGTCAGCTTTCTGACCAAACTTCTATCACACAATCCTCAGAATAATATCCAGTTTACACTGCAGTCCATATAGCTGCCTTAAGATGCAGTAATCCTGGGATTTGTGGGGTTAAAGGTGCTGTCACATAATAGTTCTTTAATCATGAAATAAGAAGCTATTTCAATGTTAGACTGGATGCCAGTGGGATAGCCAGTGAAACCCACACTGCTCAAGAAATCCTCTCAAACCCCCTCTACCAGCTACCAGTCTGCAGTATTAATAAAACGTACCCATCTCCTGTCTGACCCCTCTGTACAATAAGCAGAATCTGAGGAGAGGATAGACCAAGAGCCTCATTTCACTCCAACAGGAATAAGATGTCATCACCTCCAACATCCCACAGCTCCTGTCTGGCCAACAGACTATCATATAACCATGTGGTCATCCATCCTTGTCATGTAGAGTACTGTGTTCCCTGTTTTCAGCTCAAACCAGCACCTAAAGTCATGATCAGTAAGCCCCTACATGGAACCATAGTTTAGAAGAGAGCTACGGGACCCAGAATATCATAAGCAAGCATAGGTTGAATCTCGTGCAGAAACATTAAGAATTTCATATTCTACTACAGTTATGGTTAGGTGTAGTGTTAGGGTTAAGGTAAATATTAAGTTTAGGTACAATTTAGGCGATGGGCGGTTATGGTTCAGTTTAAGGTTAAAGTAAGGGTTATGTTTAGGTTTAGGTTTAGGTTGAGTTTCAGGTAATATCATTCTATGTGTTGCTTTGTAACATTCTCTGTTCCGATCATTTGATTTCTCTACATCTGGCAAACATCTTGAACAACAGCTAGTACACATTGTACAGTCTCTGAAATTCCTTTTTAATCATGTATGTATGAATTCTTCTTGAGACCAGGCAGCTCAGAAACCACAATTGGCTTTGCTCTCTCGATGGGTAGGATGGTCCTTCCTCTACCCCGTCCCCAACTAGCAATCAGTGTTCTCCTCCCAGCACGCCCACCTGTCCAATGATGCTGGATGAACATACGTTTAAATTTTTGGCAAGAAAAAATGAAGAAAAGCACATTTGATAAAGAAATAGAGTAGTATACTCAACAGGACAATTTAGAGTAGCTAATTCACCTGATCTCCATGTTTTTGGAACGTGGGAGGAGGATGAAACCCACACACACAGGAAGAACATGGAAATGCCACCCAGATAGGGCCTTGTACCCAGCTCGGAGAAGTGAACATGCCAGCCCCCAAGCCACTGTGCCACCCAAACACTCACAGTACCGTTAGTCAGATTGCAAACATTATCTTATCATTGTCCAGGACAGCAGTTCTCCACTTTACATTAACATACATTAAAAGGAAGTCTTTGTATCATCGTAAAGAAGCTTACATATGAGAGGCTTGGAAATGAACAGCCTCTGAGTTCCCCAAAACTCTCTACACTCATGAATCCTTGTAGCTGAACTTGGAGGAGACTTGTCAAAGTTCAGTCTCAACTGTCAGTTAAGACTAAGGGCAAGTCTGACGTTCTGTGCATTTAAAGACACAGGACTGAAGAAGGTGTGGCAGGTTATAATAGTGGCTGTGTTCGCACAGAAACTTCAGGCTTACGTCATGTACAGTTTTATAATTAGAAGTTCATTACCTGGCAGGCAACCTGCAAAATAGAATAGGACCAATGGGGTCAAACTTCATTATATTTGGAGTCTGGAACAAGTCCAGTTAGGAGCAAAAGCCATTTACAGCCAGTAGGGCAGGGCAGGTTATCTTATATTATATTGTAGTATATTATACCACAGCTAGTTATGATGTTGCAATTTGATTGGCTGAGACATTCCTTGAGTGACAGCATCTCCGGGTAAATGTAACTCAGAAATAATCAAAGTAATAAAATTCAACCCTCAGGCATATTGCATTAAACCCAGCGTCATACTGAGAGACACTACTTCTGCATGAGTTGTCCAGCAGTCTGTTCCGTCTGTATAGCAGTGCAATATGATGATGAACGTATAATATTTGGAATATTACTTTAACCTGCACTGAATATTCTAGTTTCTAACAGTTCATTTTTCTTATTAGTGCATTGTCACGTATAGAGTCCAGCTTGCGTCTTGTTTTGTTTTCAGTCCCATGTGCTTTTGAGCACATGTCACGTCTCCTCCCATTCCCAGCTGTGTTCCATCTGTAACCCTGCCCATTCGTTATCATGTCCCAGCCGTGTCTTATGTGATTGTGTGTATATAAGTCCCAGGTCTCTGTTGGTCCTTGTCGGTCTTTGTGACTACTACAAGGCTGACTGTCTTGATGGTTATTGTACCCTATCTGTTTGTACCTTGTCAATAAATACAACCCAGCGTGTACGTCCGCCTCCACCTACCTCCTTCTGTGAGCACTCAAACATTACATGCATGACCTTTTTTTACCCCTCTGCTTTTCCTCATTTGGGTTCTGCAGGACTGGATGAGGAACTGATCATTGTTGATAAAACCTGTTAGTGTGGTAGACATAATAGCACTATGGGTGTGGCGATGAGGCAATGTAGAATTTAAGCAAATTAAAATTGAGTGGCCTTTAGGCGGTTATGATGACTGATGTCACCAAAATGTCAACAAGAAAGTACATTTTGATGCTTCAACACAAATGTAAGGGATGTAAGAAGGGTCTGTCATACGTACTATAAGCATATCACAATCCCTGAATAAATAGTCTACAATCATACAATTCAGTTTATTACCCATCAGCAATGATAACAGTTGCCTCAAAAGGCAATCACAAAACCACATGAACAGAATAACTCTTCCTTCAAGGCATGTAAAATATGTGATCCAAAGCCCCATGTAGGTGGTTTGAAAACAGGCTTGCTCTGGTCTTGGGGGGATTTTGAAAAAGCATTCCTTACTTGTGAGCCACGTCTCCAACCTCAGGAAGCTCCTCACGTGCCCAGACTAGCCCTCTGCTCCACCTACAGCCATCTTCAGCAACAGTAAGTGCTTCCCAACTAATACCTTAAGTCCTCACCCACATAAGAGCCACCTAACCTGGAGACACACTAAACCTGATGGTAAGATACAGAAAGGTTCAGGGCTTTTTTTTTTCTCTCTCCTCCAAAAAGTCTCATAGTGTTCTCTTTTTCTGCAGTGATAGAAAGATTTAAACCACAGGCTTACTGGAACATATCAAGCCACATGAATAACAGCCTCCTCCATTCTGCTCTAATACCTTGGCTGAAGTTCTTGGTAAGGTCTTTCCAAACCTGTGAATTTTGAACATGCATGGAAAAGACTTACAAGAGTCCCTGTAAATCAGCCACATTAGACAATAAACACATTCTTCCTGAAGGGTGGGGTTGCAATATTATAGGGAAGGAAGATAAAGGTCACCAGGATCAATAAATGATTATAAATGTAGACTGATCTGATCAATATTTATTGATCTACTCATACAGAAGTGGTGTCTCTCAGTAAGGCGTCTGGTTTAATGCAACATGCCAGATGTCTCTGCATGGAGTTGTAGAGGCTCCCAATGTTGTCCTGTGATGATCCATCCCATGCAGCTTGAATGTTCTTACTCAGTTCTGCAGATAGTGTGGTAGAGTGGAGTGTTGATAGAGCATCCAATAGTATCCCACACATTTTCAATCAGGGATAGGTCTGCAGATGCAAGAGTTGGAGATAAAAGCAGGACCCATTGTCATTCTGAGTGGCTCCATGGAAGGTTGGCGACACTGATGTGAGTTAAGGGCAGTTGTCGTAACGGTCCTGCATCAAACAGCCACCTGCCAGTGGGTCTGGCACTAACCTGAATCCACAGTCATGGGGAATGGGTCACTCTATGCATATGGAACAATCCAATGGACCTCCCTCTCCATGGTTTGTGTAGGTCTTCCAGGTCCTTATTGTTGGTGGTGTGTGCCTTCTTCTATCCACTGCCATGGACAGTGTCCTATGGAAATACCACCCAGCTGGTATGGCATGTAGTACACTGATCATCCTGCTAAATATGATAAAAAATAAAAGTCATATATGACTAAGGATTTTTCTTTTCTTATTCTTTTTAAATAATTATAAAATAACAATACATTATTTACATTTTCTTGCATTGATTTGACGGTTCAGGCTTTAAAGGGTTAATCTGCTAACGATCATTGTAATTATGTTGTAAGTATGTGCATAATGTGTGTTTACTTCTATAAATGTTCCCTCAGCAGCAAAGTCTCTCAAAACAAACAGTTTTATCTTAAAATTCTGAGGAGAATTTGCTGTAAACTGGGATATCTGCCACTGCTGGTAAACCCCAACGAGCATAAACCTGGATTCACCTGCAAATCCAGCTCCTTCCTTCATACCATGGCCTTTGGCACCCAAATGCACTCATTCCTTTTAGCCAATAATTAACATCTGCTTAAAGACCTATTGAATGAGACATGGACTGCACTGGACCACCTCTTCTCAATCTATGAACCCCATAATTTGTGCATCTGCAAGAGCTGGAAATTACTACCACCTTTAACATGCAAGGTGACTAATTTTTTGTCCACATGTCTTGCAAATACCAAAAACCACAGGACTGTTACACCAGCATGAGCATTGTCACATGCAGTCTTACATCATAGTTCAAAGTTAGACTGTATGGGAATACATCTCACTGCTTTCTTTCAGCAGCAGTATGACTTTTCATCAAGTGAAAAAATAGAACGTCTTGGGACTGATTCCGCCGTTTGTGCCGGCGCTTAGGCTGGCATTCTTGAACAAGCCTATGAAATGCAGCATTTGTTGGAGTGATCCTACTCTAAACCCTGCCATTGAATTTTTGAATTTCAAAGGCCGTATTGTCTCAAGGTCAGGAAACTCTGTACAACTGAGATACAGTATGCTGCTGTGGAATTCTGTAGCCATAGAGTGAAAATCTTGGCAGCTGCTGACCACTATAGAGGAGAGTAAAAGCCACAGCGATGGCCTCACTTTAAATAAAGGGATTGTAGGGACTATAATTCCAGACATTTTGTCTTATGCGTCCTCCCACTGTCGGATTAATGTGATATGTTGGTGACGCAAGCTTATACTGTGTTATAACAAGCTCCAGTTTCTCAAGAGGGTAAAGTACAATCGCTCTACTTATAAAGACAGAGAGAACACTGAAATGCAGTACGCTCTAATTTCCGTATCAGATGTGTAATATTGTCTAAGGGATACCAGAGCAGCCGGAAGCCTTTTAATGTTAGAAACTAGATATGAGTCTCATTAAACGAAACCATACCACGGAAGCCACGTGTCATAAAAGACCTCACGGAGCTGCGTGTTTGCTGCTTTTATCATTATTTGTGTAGGTCACTGTTACCTTTGTACACACCTGTGGCGCCTGACCCTAATTTCCTGACACTCTCATAAACCTTAATCTGAGGTAACACATTGACCAGAACTGTCAGACGCCAGGCTTCACATGTTGACAGGTTCATTTAAGAGCCCATATCTTGGAAACACTATTTTAAAAAGAAAAAACAACAACAATAAACTTTAAACCCGGCAATGGACTGCAGTCCAGGAGGTATTCATGTCTTGTGCCCAGTGACTCCAGGTAGGCCTCAGACCCACCATCACCAGGATGGACTCTAGTTTCCTCCCACCTCCCCAAAACCCATGTGGTAGTTAATTTGGCCATGTTAAACTGCCCAAATACATACAACTAAAGCCTTTTAGCAGTTTATGTTTTTTGCATCCAGGATTTGTTGGCATTTTGGAATTTTCCCTCCTCCTGTGAAATGTTGCCAATGCCACTGGCAGCAAAATGATCTTAAAATATAATGCATCCACCCCCATGCTTCACAGCTGGTGATGGACTTTTCCTAAAATAATGATTGTAAAATGATTCTAGGAAATGATTGTTGAACCTCCTTTCAGAAGCCCCAGCACCTGGAGGCCTGGTGGTTAGGGAACCAGCCTTGTGACTGGACAGTTGCCGGTTCAATTCCCTGGACCGGCAGGACATGACTGAAGTGCCTGTGAGCAAGGAACTTTGCTCCCCAGGCACAGTGGATAGGGATGCCCATCCCTCTGGGCACGTGTGCTCACTGTCCCCTAGTGTGTGAATTCATCATTGTGTGTAGATGGGTTAAATGGAAAGACACAGTGGGTCTATGAGCACCTTTACGATTGACCTTATTGCATTTTGATTCTTAAGTCAGTTGTGATTATCTATCACAAACATAATATTGATCTATTTCTGTGAAATAATGAACAGCAAACATCAGTTACCCACCTATAAAGCAGGAATAGAACACCATCCTCAACATCCTTTTCACACCTTTCTCAAGTCTCTCCACTGTCCAAATGTTTCACCAGTGTTTATGTGTTTCTCGACTGGACTAAGATCTTCTTGTACTGCTTTTGTTGGTCTGATCTTTTTATCAGCCATCTCTCCTTGAATTTATGTGCAGAATGCATGTTGTCTCCCAGGCCCTTCCCCCATCGTGTAAAAGTCTGGCCATGTTTGGTAGATAAATCCACACAGACTACATAAGTGGACCTCAGGGGAGAAAATACAATACAAGAAAAATGTAGGATATGAGTCTGCAATAAAAGGGGGCATGTGTTCTAGGAGAGAGGAAGTGTGAGGTGGAGGTGTTCTTTGAAGTGGCTGGGTTAGGCAAAGCAACACGTGTTAGTCACAGCACTTCATTGTTTGCAGACCTCGTGGGATTGGCTTTCCTTGTAGGTCAGGTAAGGAATGTGGCCAGAAGCTACAGTGTGAGTTACCTTGCACTCCTGTCTTACCTTGTCGGTCACATGACTCCTGCTGAGCTTGTAGGGGAAAGCTAGCTTGGTCCTGGAGAGGAGCCAGCAATAGGATACAGTGTTTTATGACGTATTATAACTGTCTATTTTTCATAGTGACGGTGCAAACAAACAACTTTGAAGTGCCGTCAGTTGTTGCAGCACAAGTGTAAATGGGGAAAAGGTGCGTCATGCATTCTTCACTGCTCCTACAAGAATAAGCACTGAGGTAAACATGGCAAACAAAGGCATCTTATTTTGACAAGTGAAAGAATTGCCAGCTTATATGAAACTTAAGTAGCAACAAGTACAACAATACACAATACTAATATGCACCAGTGTACATTTTCTGCCAATTCCACCACATAAAATGACCTGAAACTAGAAAAAATCCACTACTCCTGGTCAGGGCCGATTCAGAGTCAGCACAGGATCACTGGGTGCAAGGTATGCGAGAAAGCTATTGAAATAGTATCTTCTGGATGGATAAGACAATCAATCTCATTTGTAGTCTCATTTGATTGATTTGGATCTCCTTATCTACTTTTATGACTAAAGTTTTACGTCCCTCCCCCCCCGTCCTCCCACCCACACACACACACACACACACACACACACACTATTTAAATTTCCTCATGGGAGCAACCTCAAAAAAGTTAAAAGATAAATATGTGGACTAGGTTTAAGATGGTAAGACAGGGGTGAGCAGATCCACATTACTGTGAGTTCAGACTCAGACACTGAGGCAGATGGCACTTGGTCACTGTTTATATTTCACACAGTGCGCAGTTTATTGAATATCACTTATAGTATTTGTCCATGATGGTCTTCCGAGATATGCCAGCAAAGCTATCTATCTGAACAAGGCCCAATGAAGCCCACATGTCCAACGCTCCCAATCACTTTGTTCATAAAAGGTAAATTGGGATATATACTGTAGGTTTAACTGCTGCTGTAATAGATGTACCGTCGTCTTTCATCAGTCTGAGACATTTGTCTTGTCTAAATGAAAACAGGGAATGAAAGGAGGTTTGGGTTGGAGTATTTAGTCAGACTGATGGACTCCTATGACTGGCTAACAAATCCAGCTGGGATGTGCCCCCATGAATCCTGTGCATCCCAGTACAACCAGCAGACGAGACACACCTCTGTCCAAATGTATCATTTGAGTTTTGTAGTGTTGGTCATGGATGAAACTGAATCCTGCTGTGCACCGATCTTTCTTCGCATTCCTTGCAAGCC
This sequence comes from Acestrorhynchus altus, assembly GCA_034509495.1. NCBI lineage: Eukaryota > Metazoa > Chordata > Actinopteri > Characiformes > Acestrorhynchidae > Acestrorhynchus > Acestrorhynchus altus. The sequence goes on along the minus strand of CM067512.1, from coordinate 3,443,704 downwards.
TTCCTCGAGGCAAATTACATCATGCTGTCGGCTTTGTCTCAGCACTCTGAACCTCCTGCTTCATCCCTCTGTTCTGCATTAAGAGTGGACACAGTAAGAGCTGGAGAATGTGCCAGTCATTAGGCAAAATGCCATTCGTTCTCTCTCTCGCTCTCTCTCTCTCTCTCTCTCTCTCTCTCTCTCTCTCTCTCTCTCTCTGGCAGGGACTGATAGATCACAGAGCTGCAGCTGGAATGTTGGAAAGGTTCACAGAGCACAAACAGAGCTCTGAACAGTGTGGTGTTCTCCAGGCCTTTATTATTCCCACTTGAGCCTTTTTTTCATGCGAATGATGATAAGACAAAAGTACAGAAGAATAGCTGCATCCTCCCCGCTTCCCAGCTTACACATTTCCACTCCTCATGATTCTTTCTTCAAAGAGTCATTTGAGGTAATCTCGAAGCAGCACCGCCTTGACAAGAAAACACACAAGAATAGCTCTGAGAAGTGGAAGAGAGATAGGTTGAGACCTAGAGTGAGTGGAAAAGAGGAAACACTTGCTTTCCTTCCTAAAAAAAGCAGTTTTTATATATAGAAAATGTCGCAAGTGTGTCTTTGTTGATGGCAAATATAACAAGTACAGACAAGACATGCTCAACTAGAAAAGAAAGGCTAGATTCATGCTGAACTTTTACCCAACAATGGGCCAAAGAGGCAGTTCCTGACAGCCATCTGTGGGAGTGAAACGAGAATCTGGCTAGGGTTGGATGATACGGCAAAAATTTATATCATAATCTATTTCTAAATTTTGACAATAAAATTTCAATATCCATATGAACAATTTTAAAATACCACATAAAAATGATAGAAATTCCACCAACAGCAATAATTGTCTGCACCCTATATATCCCATAATGTCCTATAATATTTTGGAAATAAAAAAGAACAGATAATCACTGGAATTGGTAGCCATTCTTCTGCCAATGCAAACTAAGTTGCACAAACATTTAACTAATGGTCAGGGGTCAGGGGTGGTCAGGGGTCATATGCACTAGCACTATAATTGTTATGTTATATTATACATAAACACAATATGACCCATATGATGTCAGAGACAGATGCTGGAAATAATGTGTATCAAAATATCAGAATAATCATATCACCATTACTGAAACATGTTCTAACCCAATACACATTGATATTTAATGCTGTACCTATTCATAATGGCCTGGATTGAATGGTTTTGAATTCTAATCTTACTAGAAGCTTAAATTATTTAAATTCTGTAATAGTAATAAACATAGTTATGGGTGTTCTACTGTATTTCCTCAAAGAATTCACGCTCCCATAAAAAAGATTTCCATAACGGGCTCCATGGAAGAGCTCTAAAATTGGTTTGCTGTACGAACACAAGCAACGATGTACAGGAAGCTAAAACCAACCTGAAACTTTTCCACTCATAAAAGCAAAAAGGATAAACATTTTTATTGATTTGTTTGACTTTCCCCTGTGCTAAAAGACCATTAAAGACCTGTTGCTGTTCCAGTAAGAGTCTGTTGTAAAGGCAAATAAAAGCTTCCTTTTCAATGGCTGTCCCATCATATCTGCCACGCCTGCAGGAGTAATGCAGGAGAATGGGTCATTAGAGAGCAACACTCCTTCAAGCCTTCTGCTCAGAGCTTTTTAGATAAGGAGTGGAATGACTGGACTAGGCATGTTAACAGTCCCTTAAAAGCCCTTAAAAACTCAATTACACCCACCAACCCACTATCCCACCTGCACAGCTACTCACTGGTCTCTTTGATCAGCAGCTGCAAAACATCCCTGGGCTTTTTCCCCCTCACCCTCCCAATCGCTTTATTGCATGTTTATGATTTGAGAACATGAGCAAAATCCATATCTTCTAGGTCAGCTGCTGACTGGCACCCAGCTGACAAAGGCTTTACAAGTGAATCAAAGGCTTGGTAACACTTCTCTGTCATGTCTGGGCAAACCTAGACAGACTGAACCTGCATACACAGCTTGTCTAGTCCCTGCAGAGACATATTGGCAAAAGAAAAGAACTCTGGAGCATATAAACATGAACCTACTGGCACCATGTCTAATGCTGTGGAGCAGTCGAACTGTGTTCTCTGGAATGACGGTGCTTCATGCAGTGCTTTTGGAATGAGTTGGGGAGTTGGAAGTGAGGTAAGTGGTGATCATGCAACATCCTGAACTGACTAAATGGGAGACAGATCATGCACAAAACCCTGGTCTTCTCAATTATTACTCCTCTCCTTCACCTCTTGTGAGGAAGATTTGCATCCCACCACCACCCCAGCTCCTGCTTTCTCCTGTAATCCATGCCCTGTCTTTAGTTGGCAAGGGCAGGGTCAGGCTTCAAGCATCATCAACCAAAGCTCTACTATGAGTGTGGCTGAACACAATCAAATTGTGAGCAATGTTCCACAATGTAGCTGAAAGCCTTCTCTTGACAGTAGAGATAATACCCTGGATTTCATTAGAAACAATGAATAGAAAACGTGTCCCAATACTTTAGTCCATATAGTGCACCAGAGAGGTCAAAGATGCAAGCAGAGGCTTGAGGCCTCATAAGGAATCTCACAGTATCTGGTTGCCATAGGAAGTTCACATGTCTATTTTTAGACCAAGCTTGTTTGCCCCACTCCTCCTGCTCTTGATCTGGAAAGGGCAGATCCTCAAGCTTTATCCTGACATCTTCATTCAGGAACAAAGATTCCAGTATCATAGTCCAGTAAATGCTTTGACCAAGGTGTGTCCATTGGCACCTTTTTTGGTGTGCTGATGTAATTGTTATTGCTTTTGCTCTGAAACTGTATTGTTAGAAATATCTTCCAGGTCCATTACGTCATGAATGTCAAATCCATGTGTCACTCTTCCATTTCCCTTTCTCTATGAAATCAAGTCCATTCGGATCTGCTGATTGTTGGGTTTGGCAAAGAGCACTGGGGGAGGCCACTCATGGAAAAGCCTTACTACGTTGCTGCTATTGTACTGGTATAATGTGTGACCCTCTCTATTGTATTCCAGTCCAGTCATCTATCAGTCAGCCCTGGGGAAATAAATACGGAGGCCCAGCCTGGGAGGCTTTTCACACTGAGACACAAAGCCTGGGTCCCCTGACTCACTCTTACTCAGGCCTCCGAGGGAAATGACTGAGTAATTGCCCCCTTGCTGATCCAGCTTTTACAAGCATAGGGTTCCAAACAAAAAAAAACAAAACCCAAAACGGTTACAGTGAAATGTTTTTCATGAAGCCGATATGCCGCGTTATAAATCACAGTTCTGGTGAGCAAACAGAAGTGCTTTATTACTAATCTGCCTGCATGTTCTGCTTTTGGTTGTGACTAGACAGTGCCTCATATTAGCACCTCTCCTCCAAGCATGTGAATCCTGTGAAGTGAAAACTGATCTTCTTCAGACCTAAACATATTGTATTCAAGTCTTTCCTGGAAACACATGGATTCTATTATGGCGGCCTCATTTTTGGGCGGCATTTTCTGCTTCTGATGCCTTCTAGCCCTTCTCATAAGGCTTAATGAGTTCTGGGAACTCAGTTACCATCAATCTTTCATATGTGAATTTTGAAAACGCACCAAAAAGGTGATTGAAAAGCCAGATGCCTTAAACACCTATGCCTAAATGTTTCCCAATTAAAGGAGCATAAGTTACTTTATCGATAAGTCACAATTGGCTCTCTCAGAACAGTTTGTTGTGGAGACATTTACTATGACAGCAAGTTGGCTGTGGTCCAAACCACACACTTCTTTATTACTCTAATAAATGCACTTTCACTGTTAGTCTGATAGTATGCATTTGGGACACAATTTCACACAAATGCATACAACACAATCATGTGATGTTATAGTGCTATATATATTTAATGCTGTTATATATTTATTAAAAAATTGCAAAATGTTCCAAAGGAAAATTCTTCATGCTTATACCGTAACTATGCAAGCATTACAGTAATAATTACTCTTATTTCACTGTTAAGATTTGTTTGAAGTACCCTGCAAATGACAGGGGGGGTATTCCTGCTTTGTCAGACAACATCTGCAATCATCTACATTTCTACCCTCTGTGTGGACATGGGTTTCCATTATATGGAATTAGGTGTACGTTGTTTATTTAGGGACCTAAACAAACAAAACAAACAAACAAATCCAGGCTTCCTGACTGTTCTAGATACAATGACTTACTAAATACAAGCTGTAGAGTAAGCAGGTCAATTAAGTTGTCTTTCTTAAAGCTTAAAACGTCTACTTTGAATGCAAAATGGTCAGAAAAGCTCAACTGCATTGTTAGTTTAGCACGAACATAGTAGTAGAATCCCATGGGGGTGCTGGCAGAAACAAGCATTATCATAGTGATTTTCACTTTTTGGGACTTTTTGACAGTTTTCACTTGTGTGGCCTGAACTGAACCTCACACTAATTGTTGCGTTTCACCACTATTATGCTTTGTGTAAATAAACAAATGTAACTAGGTTGTGAAATGTATGCAAGAGTGCTTGGACCAGTGGCCAAAGAATTCTGGTAATGGCCAGTTTGTGGGTTGTGATACCAGCTGATAACATTGTGGCGTACCCCTGAACAAAACAACACATTTCAAGTTTCTCCTCATGGGAATTTCCCTCTGTTTTCCATAATCCCACTGAGGATAAAAGCAAGCAAACAGTTTCATCATAAAATTCGCTTTAAGCATGAGATCCAGCACGGTGATTCTGACCATCTGGACAACAGCACACACACAAGAGCTGGCAAGAGACAAGAAAAAGAAAAAAAAAGATGAAAACGAGAACGCTCACATTTCTATACATTCAATAAAGCCCCCTTTCATTTCAGACTAACAAAGCAACCACCGACCCTCAGTTACTTCAGCACTGTTTGATCTTCCACTCTTTGCTGCCCAACTTTTTCATTACCCCCTCAGCTTTCATTAGCCTTGCCCATTGCTTCGAGAGGGCAAACCCAACATCAATGACATCAGCGCCACTGAGAAAAATCCCCTCCTTTGCATTCCAGTGAAATGAGCAGAGCTCCCACGTTGTCATAGCTCACTAAGATGACCAGAAAGGAAACAAAGGATTGAGTATAAAGAAGCCCAGGAATGGATGGAGATGATCTGTGCCTGTACATCCACTGACACTTCCCTGGAATACCACGGACATTAACTAATAAGGAGAGGGAAAGGTGAATGCAACAGACAATTCATTGCATTCTTGTGGTGACATTTTAATGCTGGAAGTGGCCACACATTCATTCCCTCTAAGAGGCCTCACATAAACCAGGGCTGATGGTTTAGGTCTCATTTCCTAACTGCACTCATTGGTCACGCGATCAGTGTCCCGTTTGGTCATATTCACTTCATTCAATCCATTTGGTTACACTTTGTTGCACAGATTAGAACATTTATTAAACTGTTGTAACAACTCAAATATAATATATTTGAAAAACATCAAGTCTTACTAATAACATAAACCAAAACCAATGGTGAATAAACCCAGTTCAGTTTTAAAACTTTCCTTCCAATGTTGTTGTAGTTCTAGAGTGAACACTGCAGTACTCAATCTGCATAGTATTATGGTAGTACAAAACATGGTAACTTACAGCCTTCAACACTGTTGACAGCCAGTCAACCACTATATATATAAAAACAATAAAAATACATAAAATAAATAACGTAACACAATAATAATAATAATAATAATTATATATATATATATATATATATATATATATATATATATATATATATATAGAGAGAGAGAGAGAGAGAGAGAGAGAGAGAGAGAGAGTGCCATAAGCATATTTTACAAACATTTAGTAAAGTATTGCTTTTATCCTTTAAAATGTATTTGCCAAAGTTAATTCCATTGATAATGCACAGCTCAATGCACAGCTCAATGTTGTAATTCAGGAATTTAGATGCCTGACATAATCAATATATCTTTAATATTTAATTTAATATTTCAAATAATATGTCTATTGTGTTAATATTGATTAATATGTTAATAATATTCCCTTTTCAGTTTATTACTGTGTTTAATATTAGGAACACATAACAAACATAAACATGTCAGAAATGCTAGAATAAATATGATAGGACTTGCTGTGATATCATTCAAAAACACAATATTTTTACACGTCTACTATATGTTTGTTAGTGCTTCTACAATGCAATTGAACTAAATGGAATAAATTAAAATTTGAGTAGATTTTGAGAACAACTATGAAGCACCGAAATGCCCACATGGACACATTTTTGGATTGCTACTCTACAGAAGACTCAGAGGCAAAATCTCTTCATCAGCTTGATCTTCTGTAGGTCACACGAGAGTCATTGTGCAGACTGGGCATGCACGCTTCATCTTAATCCTTCCAAACCACAACATTCACTCACTGTGGAAATGGAGCCAGGGGTGGAGGCTCAGTGAATTCAGTGGTTTATAAAGTGAGTCAAACGCAAGTCATGGTGTCCCTCGAGCCGTTATGCTGCAATGTGGCAAGAATATGAATGTTGAGACATACAGTAAGTTAAGACATGGCTCGAGACACTAATCAAGTAGTGTGTGTGTGTGTGTGTGTGTGTGTGTGTGTGTGTGTGTGTGTGTGTGTGTGTGTGTGTGTGTGTGATACAGATTTTTTCTAAATTACATGAGGAAACTCTGTTTGTATTGTGGTCTACCCACCTCCAAGGGGGGCATATGAACTAGGGCTGCACATTATATTCATATTTAATAATATGTAGAAAATAATTTAAAGGTTCAGACAAATAATAAATCACACTGACTGGGATTTCTGCCACTGCTGGTAGACCCTTATGAGTGTACACTTCCATACTCACGTAAATTCAGCTTTTCACACTTTGGCATGCCCAACTATCAGCTTTTTTGTCCAAAAAGTTTATATGTGTAAAATATAACATATTATTTTTGGTTTAAACCCAGCTCTAATAATCAGGTTTCACCACTGAATTGCCAAAATGGGCCCATATCATACAGCCCTGGCATAAATGTTGTCTCCTTTTAGTTCCCCCATCTCAACCTCTCCTACCCCCATACCCCACCCACCCCCATCTCTGTCAGTCTCTCACTTTATCTCGCTCCCTCCTTTCCTCTCACATCTCATCTACTAACATTTGACATACAACCCAGTTCAGCGCCTCTGGAGAGTGTAAATAGACTGGTGAGAATTTAATAACGTGATAAAGATACACAAGTGTCCATCCCAGTCCACTATGAGGTCACTCTGGAGGCATCCATTGGCAGGCCCATGTAGGCCATCAGGGGATAGATGTCATAGCTATTTATTCAGGAGTTGACAGTGGCTAGGAAACAAGATGCAATGTCAGTGCATGTGGAGGGAGACTGGCAAGGCTAGAGATAATCTGATGCAGACAAAATCAAGAGTTCCTTTGGTGGTAAACGTTTGGGGGTAAAAGTACTGCAGCTGTGATGGTGATATGAATACAATATAAATATAGCCATTGTTCACTATGCAAAACCAGGACTGGGAATTCTCATTTCGGCTTAAGACACAGGGATTCACTGATTTGCTCCACATTTGCATCAGTTTCGTGCTGCTAGAGCCAGGGTCTTTACACTGCAGGAGACACACATCCCACAGAACAGACATATCAGAGGACAACAATGATCACATAATAATTGTGAGTCCAGATGTAGCAAATGTAAGAAGAAACTGTAATCAATCAAAAATAATGGATCCACATCTGCATGGATCAGTACAGTGTGGTTTTATTACCCACTGGTTTTCGTGCTGCAGTCGAAAAAGAGACCACCGAGACCACAAAATAATATACTGAGGCCTGAAAACAACATTATGAAGCAACAAAGTAAAATTCAATAAAATAATGAGGCCATTCTCTAATATATTAGGGCCTCAGAATCGTATATGGTGATCCAGGGGTTTGATGAATTGGCCTTGTCTCTAGGTGTAAGTATCTGTGTGGAACCCTGCAACCATGTCCAGGGGGTATTCCTGTCTCGTGCCCAATAATTCCAGATGGGCTCTGGATCAACCATGACCCTATTCAGGAAAAAAACAGATTAGATGATGACTGACTGACTGGCCTTACTATTATATATGGAGGCCATTGGATAATATAATGAAGACATAAAATAATACTCGGTGGAAATGTAATAATATTTTGATGCATTAAAGTAATATATTACAGCCCTTCATTAATATATTGTGACCTCAAAATCAAGTATCATTGCTGTCCAAAGAAAAACATGGTGACTTTTCAGGAAAAGGCAAAAACCTTCTTTACTTTGAATTAAAGTTAATGTAAAATAAGAGTAAATCACACTACTTTTAGATCATTTCTATTGGTCTGTACACTTAGAATCATTAACACAGTGCACAGAGCAGCTACAGGGTTTAAACCATGGAGAAAACTAAAAATGGAGATACATGGATTTCATTGGACAGCAGTGATATGGGGAAAATATTTTGAGGTCACAAAATAATATATGGACACCTGAAATTTGACCGTATAGAGGGCCACAGAATGATATTGGGAGGCCACGAGATAAAATTCTGGAGGCTGCAGTGTATTATTCAGTGACCTAAATATATTATATTATGGCCTCAATAGTGGGGCTCAGTAGTGCACACTGTAAGCACTCAGTGCCATCACATGAAGGGCCTTATCTGCTCTCCATCTGAAGCCTGTCTGTGTTGTAAATAGTGAAAGTGGATTTGGCTGTGACCTGACAGGAATCTTTTTCTGAGTCACAGTGACAGTGTCAGCAGCTCATTAATCCGCTGTCCTATCTGACCAGAATGGTGACAGAGTGTTGCTCTGGACTAGAGCCACCCACCCACTGCTGGAGGCTGCTGGCATATGCACTGGGAGACAGGTGAACCTCATTCTCTTACCCTCAATGCAGGTCAGTTTACCTGATCTCAGGTCAGACAGGCCCACCCTAAACCATACAGATGTAGTGCGTGTAGAACAGTACTGGTCAACAAGGCTGAGGCCCAAAGCATTGATGAGTTTTTCAACTGCCGGAGTGCGCACTTCCACAGCCCAGTGGAAATGGCCCCCATTGTTAAGTGTGGAAAAGGAAGCACCTTTGCACAGCTACGACAACAACAACAGCCACAGGGCTTTCGGTAAGATGTGTTCTTACTGGCACAAATGAAACCTTACTCAACTGAGTCATCTTACACAACCCGAGGCTACAGTCTGTGTGATTTCAGAGGAGGCCGTCCCACCACCTCAAGCCGGCCTCTTTTACAGCTTCCCTCACAAATGTTTTTGGTGAGATTCTGCCTACTGTGCACCATATGGAATTATACAGCTGCAAATGAGGCTTTACATATTGAATGGCTAATGATCCAAAACCCAGGCCATTATATCTGTAGCCCAGATGTGCATGTGGTGGCTGAGATTGGTAAAGTCATCAAGCCTAGTGGCTGACCACTCAAACCTTAGTCAGTTTGGTGAGGTAACCACAGGATATCCGGTGAAAAGTCAAGTGTGTGCCAACATTAACAGACTTACTCCAGTATGGGATGTAAAGTTATGACAATGCCTGTATGAGTATATGGGACCCTATTTAAGTTCCTCACCCTTAAATGACCAGATATTATCAGTCAGATGGTATTTTCATAGTGATAACTGACTGTAGTTACTGAATAATAGAATAAAAAAAATAAGCCTTGGGTTCTAGAAACTATGGTGCATGATATATAACCTGTGATTTGAAGACCCTAGAACAATCCAACACAGAGTCCAAGTTATCCTTTTAGTAATACATTATGTCAACAATAAATACAGGATGGCAAAAAGCCCAGTGCATCTAAAAAGAAAACCAAAATCTCAACTGACATCAGTTACCCTGAAATCGCTACTATTTTTATGCCCTTAAACAACGAACATGGCCCCAAGATAAACCCTTAAAGCACCCCATTTCCCATCCCCCAGAGCGAGCGGCACTCAGTGACCTTACTGTGGCTAAACGAAAGGGTTAGAAAGGAGTGGAAATGTGGAAACCATCTCTGTAGTGTGTGGGCGGCCACAGTATGAATTCCATTGTGCCACAGCTTGAGTAGTCAGGTCCTTTGACGGTGGCCTCAACAGCCTCTGTGAGCTTTCATCTTGCCTTTCATCTCACAACGTGGCCTTTCATAAGCTTTCGTCACTCCATGAGGTTACAGACAAGGAAGTAGTGGCGTTGTAAAAGGAAGCTTGACCAGCGTGGTGCTGGATTCATAGCCAGCATGCTTGCGTTTGCACGAGAGGCTGAAGAAACCTAAGTAAAGAAGACAGTAAAACCTGGTTAGCTGACTCAGTTTATGTGTTTACATGAACACGCTGGTTTTGAGTCTTTGTACACCCTGTGGTGAACTGAAATGAGATGAGCTTATAGGAATCAACAGAAGTGCTTTCCACACAACCATCTGGATTGACTAATTAAGCTCTGAGTGTGGTCATTTGAAGTGGCCTGCGTGGGCATGTTTTCTGCTAGTGCACGTTTGTGGAAGTGGACAGCAGACGGTCAGGATACAGGTGCACTTGGAGGGATAGAAGACAGTGGAGTTTGACAGCCGGAGGCAGGATAGACAAATGTTTTTCTTCTTGTATCAAAGCTGGGAAGACAACTTTTGTCTTACCATCCCCGTCCCGCTTTTCTAAAATATAACTAAAATGGGAAACCAGACTCAGCTGTCTACATGCGGAAGTGAGTCACGGAACTATATTGGGCTGAAACACGAACAGATTCAACCTGCTGTTTTAATAACACTTTTCTCTGTCATGACAAAATTGTAGATGGGGAAAAAAACTTAATATTCAATGAAAGGCAGTGTAAACAAATTACATTTCAAGCCATTGTGGAGCATTTCTGTTGATCCGTGTTTCACAAAACTGGGACACAGTATAAAGAACAACTCCATTATGTTAAAAAGTCAAATCAGACTATAACTGTAACAGAATGTGTCCACAAATATTCTACAATCTATGCAAAAATGGGTCTTTCTTACTGACACAGTCAAAGCATAGTAAAGCTATAACAGCATGTTTCCACCAATATACTGCACTCTAAGCAAAAAGGTTTTTATAGCTTTGGAAAAAAAAGTACTTTGGACTCCCATCATTAATAAAACCCTCTTTAGTGTTAACAGAGATCCATTCCTGTACCACTGAGCCATTACAAAACCATCTATACAGTTTTGCTCATATTTTAAGAATCAGTTTAGTTCAATATTGGCTGTCACACAAAAAACTGTATCTCAAAAACGCCATATTTAGCTTTCAGTGGAAATCAATGTAAAAATTGTATTTAAATAATATTTTTTGGTCCTTCCTATAAAGAACAAGTGCCAGATAGAACTTATGTAAAAAGTTAAAGATACAAGGTTTATGTGTGACGATGACAACATATTAAAAATAAGACCCTTTACTAGAACCCTTTTCTCGAAGACCCCCTTTTCCACTTCTTTTTTCTTGAAGCGTTCTGAAATGGAATAAATGATTGTTCTTGTGGGGAAAAATAAGTACAAAACTGAATAAAGGAACAAATGGAAATCTTTTCAAGCAGACATTGTTTATTTCACATTACACGAATCAGTCCAACTTTTTACAGTGAGAACAAAGGACTGGCCAACAAAGAACTGGCTGTATGTTCTTATTTTTCAAAACATACAGTGCTTATTCGTTTCAGAATAGTTACGTTTACAATACAACTGTGGGCTAATTTAACACTGACCGTAGAAATGCTTAAATCTTACGGGTGGTATTTCATGACTCCTCCCTTAGGCACGTTTGGACAATTGTGGTACAAATCGAAATAAATATTAATAATATAAATAAATAAATTATAAAGCCTATGTACACATTTACAAAGTTTACTAAAACATATAATAGAAAAATATCACAATAAATATCCCAACCTAGACTGCGGTGCCAACTCATCAATCAACTGCGAATACCACTGCTGACCATTCTCCAAAAGGCCCAGGCTGGGGTTTTTTCAGTGCTTTAGAGAGATCCACTGAGCCAGTCATAGTTCTTGAGCCAGTCGTCTTGTACTGTCTACAGACACGGTTAGACTCGGAACCCGAAAGAGCCTGTGGACCGTATGCAGGAATCCTCTTTCTGTGCGAGAATGCACAGCTCTTCTTTTCCGCCCAGTCTCTTTTCTAGTCCATCTGCTGAGGTAGAAACTTCTGCATGGTCTTCCTGAAGTAAAGCAGCCTGAAGAAAAGCAGACATAGAGAAAACAACAGGTCAATTAAGCACACAGCACCCAGAATAACGATGACCACATATGGCCTGGGACATTTTCTGGAGAGTGTGTGGTGTGTTTGCTCACCATGATCTGCGCCTCAGTGGTGTGGGGATACCTCAAGTTTAATCTTTTCCTCGTTCTCTACATCATATGTGCCTCGCTTGTGAAATCTAAGGTGATGACAAAGAGAAGTTAACCACTAGGAACCCACTGGTGGTTATTACTCAGTTATTGTTATTGGTACTGCTCAGTAGCTGCCACAAGACTTCTGGTACGCAACAGGACACCTCATTACATTATTCACACTATTCTACATGTGAGAGTAGATGTTAGTGCTGAAGAACTCACCTAAGAGCCAAAAGGAGACCAATGATGGTGAGACACAATGAGGACAGCACCACGGCCACCACAGCGAGCGCCGTCGTGCGGTTGTAACCTCCCTCGCGGGTCCATACAGGTAGAGAGAAGGAGTGACACCTCTCCCCTGAGTAACCTGGGTTACATCTGCACAGAAGGACATTTTATAAGGTCAGCCTTTAGAAGAACTGAAGCAAACCGATTCTTCATATGGAGAACGGTCACTGGTTGTAGCAAAACAGAAGTGAACACAGGAAGGAAGAAATGTTCCAACATTGTCAGTGTTGGAACAAATGTCAAATTTTGTGTTTAACGTTTTTGATCAGATGAACTGGCCAATAGAAATGGTCCGAATCGTACTGCAGTACAAATGAAGCCCTTCTTAAGGACATCTTCATCTAAGGAGCTTTGGTTCCGACAGGCACAACGTGATCGTGGTCAAGCACTCACACGCATGAAGGGCCAATCTTTCTCAGGTACTGGCACGTTCCATGGATGCAGAAGTCCTTGTATTTCTTCAGGCATGGGTTCCTTTTCTTGCCTTTTCCCTTCTTCTGACCTTTCCTTTTCCTCTCGCTACTTTCAACCCTCTCCTGGTTCAGGATTGTACTCGGGTCTTTAGGTTTGCTTGAAAACGCAACTGCAGGAGGAATAAAACACAGCACAATTGATGCATACTGTTATTCTGAAGCAATGAAATAATACTTTAGTCCACTTCAAGTCCACTTTCCTTTCTGAAGTCTCCTAATTTAAGATCAACTCTTGATTTCTTTAATTGCTTAAATTACCTCGGGGCATCTCGTCATCTCCCGACAACTCATACTCGTCCACATCGTCATCATAGTAATACTCCTCATCTTCTTCCGGCGTGTAATCCCCATGCTTGCTGTCTTCGACAGGTCTTTTCTCGTTCTGCGCCTCAGACGTACGTAGCAGCTGAATCACAGTTACTTGTGCAGGTTTCTCGCTCTCATACCTGTCGATGGACGCACTGCTCACCAGCGTGAAGGCCACTGCGAGGGAAAGAGACGGGAAATGATGATGTTAAAGCCTGAGATAATATAATCAGTGCTTTTGTTTTAAGGGCCACATCACATGACAACTCATCGGCTTCTTCAGCAACATTAGGAATTGTGCTTCTGTGCAGGAATGCACCCTTATGAACATCTGATGTATATCTGCTTATACATTTGTACTTTTTTATAAAAATGGGCTAAAATCACAGGAAGCACAAAAAATGTAGAAAATGTATTTGTAGAGGGTTTTAAACATGCCAGGCAAAACAAATCTCATATTTTGTTGCTTTGCTTTGTTGATCATTTGAGTCTTTTTGACCTTCTGCCGGTGACTTTTTACGTTCTTGCAAAAATTCATGATGGCCGGACCAATAGAAATGCTTCAAAATTGATTCTTTGCATTGACTTCCATTCAAAGCTAATTATTTCCCTCCTCCATTCTTCCTTTTCTTTCTTTCTTTCTTTCTTTCTTTTTTTGCATAATAGCAGCAAAACGCTGTCGATTAAACAAAACTCAGCTATCATCACAATCAGGATCAGTTTCCGATCCTCCCCGACCACATTTATATGACGCACACAGGCACCGTTTGAGGCAGAATGTATTTAATTCTAAGCAAACCTGAGACAAGAACATATAAGGACATCACTCTAGTTTACGGTGTGTCCCTTTATTATGATTTACAAAAGATACAAGTTTACAAACACCCCATCAAAGGCAAAGGCAGGGTGGGGGAGGAGGGGAGGGAGGCTCTTCATGCTGGCTTATGTAACAGGCAATGTGCCAAAATACAAATGCAGACAGAGGAGTTATTATTAAGACTGATTATAAAAGTCATTTATTCCTGAACCCTTCAGCTGTAAAGTGTGTGGAGCCCTGGAAGGCACCAGGCCAGATGTTGAAAAAGCTTGCATGCACAGACACTGATCTCATGCATGAACACATGGGTAAAAATAAACAGATCATCTTACATAAAGAATATTCTTCAATAAGCTGCTGAGCAGCTGAGCAACATTGTTGCCCTCTAAGAAAAGAGGCTGTAAAAGTGACAGAGGAGGCACCTGAGCCCTTTCTGTTTTCTACAGCTTCTGACATTCTTCTCCACGCCTCCACACCACCAGCCCTGAAGATCTAAAGGGAGTGTGACCCTGTGCTGCTCTACTCACCCATAAACTGAGCCAGAATGACCACTGCAACCAGCTTCATACTGTCCACCTGCCTGGAAAATGTCCTTTCAACAGCCTGAGAACTCTTTAGTGTAGGTAGATAGTCCACACAGACCCTCCTGACTGTAATCCGGAGACTCAGAGGGACAGACAGACAGTCAGACAGGCGGAGAGGCAGGACAGAAACTCTCTGCTGGTGGAGAGCAAGCATTTAAATAAGCCAGAGCTATGCCACGCCCACTAAGTCACAATAAGAGTCCCCCTCTCTCTCTTTCTGTGTGTGAGTGTGTGTGGAGTGTGTGTGGGGTGTGTGTAGGTGTGTGTGTGTGTGTCCTGAAAAACAAGCCTAGCCCACAAGATCAACAAAATGATCCTGATCTCTCCGAAATATCTCCAAAGTGCTCCTCCACATGTTCTTCTGAAATCAGACATCAAAGATAAATCACCATCACACCTGTACTGAATCCGACAGGTCACATAGACACCTATTTTTCTGGTTAAGCGCCATGTTCGAGATCGTCTTGTGCTGTAGACAGCCCTGAAAACCTCGGGTAGACCTTTTCCACCAAAACAACTGGGGTTCTTGAGCCCATGTTTACACCAGTTTTAGTGGAACCGAGGTTACATCACAGAATACGTCACTAACAGAGGGGCTGCACAGGGTCAGTAAATGGATGTGAGAAGATGGTAGCACGTATAGACTACCTGCAAGCACTTGTGTGGATACAGATGTTTGTTTTTCTCCAAAACCAATCATGGATTAAACATAGATCAACTTTTGGAGATACAATGTGGAATGGTGTGAGATGAATGGTATGTCATTGCTCCTTGCGGCTGTATAACTAGACACGCCCACTGTGGTTCCAGCTGAAAACCACCCTAACAGCTCTCTCCACTGATTTGCATGTCAGAAATGTTTCCCCTGCTCAGCACAGCACCTGATGAGGATCCTGTTGAAAGTGCTCTGCTCATAGGAGACCCTATAGTCTGACAGGTGAAATAAGCTACAACTAGTGGCTGCATATCAAGAGGAAGACAGATAGCCAGACAGTCATATGTTTGCGGCTCTTAGCCAGTTAGAGATATTTTAAGACATCCAGTTCACCTTCTGTTCGACTTGGATCGTCAGTTTGTTTTACAACCGTGACATAATATTGATGTTAAGTTTCATTGATTCATTCTCTCAAAATGTAAACAAATCCTCCACCCATTAAATGTCTGTGTACTTTATATCTTAGGTTTAAAATGTTCACAGGTTTGTACACTTATACTGTAAAGAGGATAGTTGGTAATATCCGAGTACGAGTTCGGGGTCAGCAGTGAAATCCCATCGTGCTGTTTTATAGATGATCATTTATCCAAGGATCAGTCTCTAGCATTGCTGCTGATTCGTCTTGGTATCATATTATCTTATTTCGCTTCAGCGTTTCCCATTTTTTCCATTTAATGCTATGAAAGGTTACAAACTTTGGATTCTACTATTTTTATTACCCAGCCCACCAATTAGTTATGACAAAGGTGGCACTGAAGTGAGGCTACACACTGCTAGAGCTCCATAGTTCCAGAAAACACACTTCCACACTTCCACCACTCCACAGCCGGAAGGCTTTACACATCCTGGCCAATGCCTGACCTTCTTGCATGGCTTTGGCTACATTGTGTTCCATTTGTTTAAATCTGAAAACACTAAACCAGCCTAATGTTGTGTCCCATTCATGCTGCCGAAACAACTCATCGAGGCATGGACACCACAAGACCTTCGAAGATGTTCTGTGACCAAGTTGCAGCAGATCCTGAAAGGTCCTGAAAGTTGTGAGGTGGGACCTCCATGGATAACGTCTGTATCCCTGTCACTGGTTCACTGGTTGTACTTCTTTGGAGCACTTTTAACAAGTACTGACCACTGCATACTGCCTGATGTTTTGGAGATGTTCCGTTTCTCATTGGGCATGGTGACCTAAGACTTGGGTGGTTGCTCCAGAGCATCCTATTTTCAGGGCAAATCTTTTCTATGATTATACAAGCTGTGTGTGTGTCACTTAACAAGTGGCTGAATTCGTTCATCATGGGTGTCTGGATACTTTTGGACATAGGCTTGTTTACCCAAAAAAGCAACAGCAGCATATGTTAAACATTAAGAATAGTTTTGTGATATAAAAGATCAGAGCAATGTTAGTGAGCTGCATGTGCAGGAACATTGCCACCTAGTGGTATGTATCCTGACTCAACTCTTTCTGGAAGGCCTATTATTACATGCTCTGCTCTTGTAAACAGATATTGTCTGAGAGTGATTAAATCGCCAGAACAAATGCAAGACATGTTGTGTAATTTGCTAAACAGTGGTGAGGTTTGACCCATAATTTTCCATCCTTAAGCAATAAGTGCCTCTGCTGTTGATCTGTGTAGGAGTGAAGCTTCATACAGCAAGCCTGAACACTCTGTAGGCCACCCTCATGCTGCCACTGCAGTCCTGACCTGTCAAGATAGTAATTTAGTTAGTTACATTTATATAGCTTCTTTCAAGCTACCCAAGCTCTCCACCGGAAACGACCGTCCACCTGGTGGACTGCATTGAGCATTGGAGGGGTCAACCAGGACTCGTGCCAATCCACATCTGGGCATACAGACATACATTCCTCACACATATTCATCCACACACACGCACAGGTCCTTGTTTTTGCTCCTGGATGAATGGTTTGCTTCAGCTGGGGTTTTTTTTTCAGATATAAAATATCATCAGTTATTTTTAGGGGCAGTGAAAACTAAACAGTATTGATCACCTTTGATGATCTCAAAGCGTCATCTATGTATGGAAAATTATTTTTAACATTTCCTGCATGACACACACTCTGAGAAGGCTGGTTAATTAACTCATTAGTTTATTCAGGTGTGTGTGAGGCAGGGAAACCGCTAAATGTGCAGGGCAGGGAGAAAAGGTAGGGGGTTGGACAAATACAAGTTGCACTTTGTACCTAAAAAACAGTAATATAACTTTAGAATAATTACAATAATAATGAATGTTATTGTTACATATGGGAGAGCTAAGATATTGTTATGCACTAATAATAATGTTATTATTAAGCAGATCAAAGCTTATCATTTATTCAACTGTAAAAGGAAAAATCAGCATTTCATGCATCAAATAACATGATATATAAAATAATAAATAATACAGTAAATAACATAATGTATAAAATAATAAATAATGCATAAAATATAAAATAATAAATAATACATAAAATAAGACAGTAAATAACATAATAAATAATACATAAAATAACATAAAATATAGAATAATAAATAATACGCAAAATAACAAAATAATAAGAAATATGGAAAATAACATAATATATAAAATAATAAGTAATACGTCAAATAATAAATAATACATTCATTTTATAACGTTTTTAAATTAAATCAATTGTATTGGTTCATTAATAAAATAATAAATACGTATAAATTATACAACATTGATAAATTGAATTATTTAAATTAAATTATTAATGAATCATCTTTAAAGATCGATCGATTTCTCTCCCCTGGTGAACAGGCGCTCGATTACTCTGGCCTCGGTCCATCTGGCGGATCTGTGAGTGATTACTCTTGCCTTTGGTCATGTGGGTTGGCAGGGAAAATGGCTGACGGAGACCCAAACACTGCAGTTCAAAACATCCAGGATAAAGAGGAAGAATTGGGACCCGCCGCGGCCGACTCGGGGGCGGTACCGGCCCAGGGCGATGCGGGGAAGAGCGATAAAGCGGCCGACGGCTCGTGGTCTGCGCCGATCCTGTCTTTGGCCCGGAAAGCCACGGAGACTCTGAGCGGAGTGAACAGTTACGGGTCCGGACGGAGCAGCTCCGGGGCCGCGTCCCAACAGAACCCAACTCCTCCCCTCAGCGGCGACAGCGGGGACACGAGCAGACCGGGTACAGAACCGACACCGTGCTTTACCGGACCCTAACTGTCCCCTTATCTTCAGCTGTCTGGAGGACTTCCCCAAACCCACTACTGCAGCCTTTAATACTGAAGTGCCCTAGATCAACAGTGTAGTCTCCTAATACTGTAGTCCCCTAGACCAACAGTGTAGAACCCTAATACTGTAGCCCCCTAGATCAACAGTGTATGCCCCCAATACTGTAGCCCCCTAGCTCAACAGTGTAGTCCCTTAATAGTGTAGTCCCCTATATCAACAGTGTAGGCCTCCTAATACTGTAGCCCCCTAGATCAACAGTGTAGGCCCCTAATACTGATGTCCCCTAGATTTACAGTATGATCCCCCTAATAATGTAGTCCCCTAGATCGTAATTCCAAAATATTTCTGTCCTCTGTTGCCTTGCTGTTTGTACGAATTACAGATTGCGTACATGTGTTCTGGGAGGGGAACCGCTGAAGTGTAAACTGTCGGTGCGTCTCTTTGCAGCTGGTAAGGATCCTGTGTTCGTAGAGAGGTCCAATCTCTTGAGCATGATGAAGCTCAGCATTAAAGTCCTGATCCAGTCGTCCCTCAGCTTGGGCAGAACGCTGGACTCGGAGTACCCACCACTGCAGCAGTTCTTTGTGGTGTTGGAGCACTGCCTTAAACATGGATTAAAAGGTGAAACTACTGAAAGAATGTGTTTAATCTGTGCATGCTCGATGGTTTAGTGCTGTGTGTCAGACTGGGCTAAATCTGCTTCTCTGTTCAGTGAAGAAATCCTTTATTGGCCAGAGTAAATCTATCTGGGCTCCTTTGGAACTGGTGGAGAAACTGTGTCCTGAGTCTGCTGACCTCGCCATGAGCGTTCGAGACATGCCTGGCCTTAAGTAAGTCTCCAGCCTGTTTTAGGGCACTGAGTTCACTGTGAACGTTTTGTGTTCAGTTACAATTTCAGCCTCTTTTGGTAATTAACCCTCTTATGAATGAATTACGGCAAGATGAATCAGGACTTTTCCTCAAATTATATTTTTACAGTTTTTCTGGGTTTTTTTTACGTAATTGTTTGTTATTCATGTGTCCACTCGGGTGGTCACCTACAAGTGATACTGCATTAACGGTCCAATGATGGAACAAATCAATGTTTGTTTTTTATTTTATTTTATTTTAATGCGGTAGAACAAATTTTATGCTAAATATTGTGCTGTAACATGTACTGATCTGGCTATGAAAACATTATATGAACTATTTCAAATAAACAAAACAAATTGTTTCTGTCCGCTGTAGTGACCACCATGTGTGAAAGGGTTAATATCAGTTGATGCCGTTCCACAGCTTTATTAGTGAACACTGCTTTTATTCTGAACATCTTAAATAGTAAATATTGGACTACTGATGCACTTTGTCACTTGTCAGAATATTGATTTTGGTTATAGCTGAACAGATCGTCCTCACTTCTCTCTCTCTCAGGACGGGATTGGGACGAGCTCGGGCCTGGCTGCATTTGGCCCTTATGCAGAAAAAGGTGTCAGATTACATGAAAGTTCTGATAAACAGACGGGATCTCCTGAGGTGAGAACATCGGTTTGATATCACTTCTCCAAGCTTTATGATCCTTCGTGTCGTCCAGTAAGTCGTCTGTCTGTCTCTGTCTCTCTGTTTATCTATCTATTCGTCTTTCCCTCTCTCAGTGAGTTTTATGAACCAGGAGCTCTCTTATTGGAGGAGGAGGGGTCGGTCATCGTCGGGATGCTGGTCGGTCTGAATGTGATCGATGCCAACCTGTGTGTGAAAGGAGAAGACCTGGATTCTCAGGTGAGACACACGCTGCTGCAGGCGGTGGGGCATTGTCTTGTGCACATGTTATGCTTCGTGTGTTCGATGCTGATGTCATTTTGATGTTGTAGGTTGGCATCATCGACTTCTCACTGTATCTGAAGGATCCGCAGACAACTGAGAACACGCAAGAGTGAGTAGTGCTGTTTCACCATCACACTAATGTTTACACTAATAATGCCATCATCGTAAAAAGCTTGGAGTTCGAGGCTGGAGTCTCTCTGGGTGGGTAGGTGGCACTCACTCTTTTCACGTCACACCCAGTGCGATGCCAGTCCCAAGCTCATTGGCTGCCCAGCAATGATGCAATGGCAGCAGTTTGGAGAGAGGTGATGGTTAATTTCACGTTTACTGGAGGAGGCATGTGCTTGTCTTCACCCTCTTACTGTGTGATGGGGAGAGTTCTAACAGGGCTGGGTAATTGGCTCCTCCAAACCGGGTGTAAAATAAAATTAATAATAAATAATAATTAAACTAATGATTATTATAGTAAAGAAAACAGTTATTCATCTTATTGTGACCATGATAGTGTTTAGTTGTTCTGCCATTATCAGCATTATTGTCGTTTTTTTTAGTGAAGGCACAGGTTCTGTATGAACTCATGTGAAATATAAAATGATTTATAACATATAACTTAAGTTTGAAATGTGTCAAATATAGACACAATGTATTTCTAGGTGTTTATAAATGAAATGTATTCTGCACATTATGCTAGATTAAATGGTAAGTGTGCTTTTGCCTTTTCCTGCCGAGGTTCTGCTTTGGAACATGTCTGTAGTCATCTATTTATAGACGTTCTTTATTTAGTCTATATAGAGTTTAGTGTCTTTAATATGACTCGAGCTTTAATCACTACTTTTGATATATGGAGCCTTCTGGATGTTGACCCAGATATAATTATAACTTCCTTCTTCATGTTGTACAGCTTTCTTAATCATTCCAGAATCATCTGCAGCTCTGTTGATCATCACTGTGTGCACATCTACTTTTATCTTTTTCAGCTCCTTTACACACAATATAGTTCCACGCCGTATGTCCAGAAGATTGTGGACACCAATTCCTAATGAATGCATTCAACTACCTATTTAATTTGCACCCATTGCTGACACCGATGTGAAAAAGAACACACACAGCTCATCTTGGCTCTCTAGACAAGTAGGAGTAGGACCTTCTGGAGATAAACATGAACCTGTTGACACCATGTCCAACGCCAGGCGTTGAGCTGTGGAGCTGTGTTCTCTGGTATGATGGAGCTCCATCCAGTTCTTTAGGTAACGAGCTGGGGGTGAAGTGGGGTGTTGATCATTCTGCTTCCTGACCTCACTAATACTTGTGATGCTGAAAGCAGTCAGATCCTTACAGCAGTGTTCCAATATCGAGTAGTAAGCATTGGACAGTAGAGATGATACTCCAACAAAAGCGTGTCCCAGAACTTATACACACGCCTTTCTAGTCCAAGGTTTTGAACATTACTGAGTACATAATTAGTCTGGAAATAACATTAATGATTAAAAGCCTCATAAAGTCCCCATAATTTTCAACAATTATGTTTATTATTATGTATATCTGACGCGATCGGCGTGATTTCCTTTCGTCTGTTGCCAGTGATTCCAAAATGACAGCGATTCTGGACCAGAAGCACTACATCGAGGAGCTGAATCGCCACCTGAGCTGCACAGTGACTGACCTACAGGCCAAGATGGACTCACTTGAGAAAACCAACTTCAAACTCATAGAGGAGGTCAGATCATACGTGTCCTTCACACACTAGCACATGTTTGTCAGGAGAGCATCACTGGAATGCTCTTGTATTTCGTGTTGATTCGGTTCTCAGTCTGGTTTTGAAACTGGTGAGATGTCCCAAGCAGCTGGTCCTCATTCATGGACATTACCACCTACATATATTAGGGATGCTGAAGCTCTGTGTGTTCTCTGCAGCTGTCGGCAGCAACAGACAGGATAAACGCCCTGCGGGAGGAGCAGGATCAGCTGCGGCAGGAGAACGCCAACATCCTCCAGACCAGCCAAAGGAAAGAGGAGGTAGGGCTCAGAGTACAGCAGAGAATCTTACTCGAGTACCTTTCCTGGCATCTGACGCAAGGGGAGGTTTAGAAGAACCACTATAACCCAATCGTCCTTGTGCAACTTCCTTGTGTCCTTTTGTTCTGGAAACTTTTGATCAGAAAAACCTGTTTTCTTAACTGTTTTCCCAGGTGACGCTGCAGGACAGCCAGGTGGAGTTGGAGACGTACCGGCAGTCACGGCAGGGTCTGGATGAAATGTATAATGTGGTGTGGAAGCAGTACAAGGAAGAGAAGCGCATTCGGCAGGTCAGTCACTTGTTCCTCCACTCTGAATATATCGTTCAGAGCAAATTTCTTGGACATCACACTTTAACTGGACTTGGATTTGCACTTTTAGTGTTTTTTTGCCACACCAAGTTATGCTAATGTGTACCTCCTACAGGAGCTGCAAAAGGAACTTGAGCTGCAGGTGGGCTTGAAGCAGGAGATGGAGGTGGCCATGAAGCTGCTGGAGAAGGACATTCACGAGAAACAGGACACGTTGGCTGCTCTGCGGCAGCAGCTGGACCAGGTCAAGACCCTCAACCTGCAGATGTTCAACAAGGCACAGGTACGTTACCTGTGTACTGGTGTATACCTGTAATAATGACGTAACAAACAGTACGGTAAGCCTGCACAGATGTAGTCTTGGAGAACTGTGTGGACAGAAGGGTATTATGGTTTTGTTGTCTTTAGTACTTTAAACAATGCTCTCACTCTCTGTCTCCCTCTGCTGGCTGTTGCAAGGAGGCTGGCGGAGTGGCTCAGAGGAAGGAGGAGGAGGCTGCGAGGCTGGAGCAGAAGATGAGCCAAATGGAGACGACAATGAAGGAGCTGGAACTGAGGTGAGGGGCAGGAGATTCATGAGTCTGCTGGTGTTGGTGGAGAAATGTTGTCGTACAGCAGAAACGAAAGAAGGTTTGATGACCCTATAAGTCTGAACTTGCAGATTACAGAGCTCTGAGTCTCACCGGAAGAACACGGAGGAGGGCCAGAAGGACCTCCGTTCAGAGATGAAAGGGACGGTGGATGCTTTGCAGAAACGGCTGACCGATCTCGACACACTTAGGTAACACGAATCACGATATTACACAAATGGCGCACACACTGTCCGGACCGCTGTGCCAGAACACGCGACCTGGACATTCTAGTCTAGATCCCATTGAGGCAGGTTAGCGGAGTATGAAGCAACATATATGGCCAAAAGTATTTGGACACCTGCTCATTGTTTCTTCTGAAATCAAGGTCGAGGTTTATGTTTGTTTTTCCCTCTCCAGGGAAGACTTTTTTTTACTTAATTTTGGAACATTGCTGTGAGAATTTGCTTGCCTTCGTTGATGAAAGCTCCATCATTCCATACAGTTCCACTGCTCCTCAGCTCAATGCAGGGGGCTTTGTACCCTTTAGCCTACACCTGGCTTTAGGCATGGTGGGAATAGGTTTATGTTTCTTTTTCTGAGTCCTTCTAATGGCATTACTTCTCTACAGGGACTAGACAAGCTGTGTGTGTGTGTGTGCTTTTGCACATCTGTGTCAGCAATGGGTGCAACTTAAAAGTAGCTGAATGCATTAAATTGTCCTCAAATATTTGGAGATGTAGTGCATTTGTGGATCCATTTAAGCTATTTTGTCAATAATTTGTCAATAATTCTGGACTTTGGACTGTTCTGCTGGTCATGTTCTGGAGCTGTAGTGTGCTTATCTGTGTGCTTCTCAGGTCAGGGCTGGAAACAGAGCTGAGTAAAGAGAAGGAGCAGAGGCAGAGCCTGCAGAGGGAGCTGCGGCGTGAACAGGACAACAGCTCTGAACTGCGCACACAGCTGCAGCAGCTGCAGGGCTTACAGACGGTCAGCCTCCATCAGATATCACCACTTTTTCAATTGCATTCCAGCACAGTTGTCCTAATTTAAAATCCCATTGATATACACTTCTCTACCATGGGTCCCACGCTATTCAGTATATAGTGATGAACCACCGAAACTGATAAAGCATCTAGAAGCTACTCGAACAAAGCCTGAATTGATCTGCTTTGGTTTTGACAGGAGCTGCTGGACCTGCGGCAGGAGAAGAAGCAGCTGCAGCAGCTATGTGAAGAGCAGGAGCAGGCCCTGCAGGAGATGGGCCTTCATCTTAGCCAGTAAGACGGACCCTGCCAGACTGTAATGCAGTAAAGATGGTTTGAGTTTATGTTCGCATTCAGATCTTCTTCCTGTATCATTTACACTGGTGGTGTTGTCCTTAGATCCAAACTCAAAATGGAGGACTTCAAAGAAGTCAACAAAGCTTTAAAGGTAAGGCCAGATCCAAAGGGAGGAATTGGCAGGACATTGTCCTGCACATTGGCGGGTTTCGTCCCATGAAAGGTCTTTAGTTTCTTAGAAGTTCCCTTGGGTTCCTTTGTGAGCTGGTGGACTATTACATGCCTTGCTCTTGGTGTGATCTTTGTTGGTGGAGCTCTCCTGGAGAGGGTATAATGGTGCTGCATCTCCTCCATTTGTACACAGCCTGTCTGACTGTGGATCGGTGGAGTCCAAACTCTTTAGAGATGGTTCTGTAACCTTTTCCAGCCTGATGACCATGAACAGCTCTTCTTCTGAGCTCCTCAGGAATATATTATTTTAAAATTTGTTATTTGCATTGCATTTATCTTACTCGTTCAATGTTGTTTTGTAATTATATGAGCTACAGCTGTATGGATAAGCTTGTTAAATTTTGATTTAATTAATTTTTTTTATTTGATTTTAAATTAATATACCAGTGCAACTTAGAGAATTATAATATTGTAAAAACATTTAGCTTTTTAAATGAAATGACAAAAACTGACCATCACATTAATTCATTATACAAAGTGACATTTATTTCAATCTTTTTTTGTTTTATTTTTGATCAGTATGGATTATAGCTCATGAAAATGAGAAACCCAGAATCTCAATTATTAGAATATTGAATTTAGTTGTAACCACAATCATAGGGAGGTCTGCTAACCTGAGAGTTGACCAGAAGAGTCATTGACACCCTCCGTAAATGCGGTCAGCCACAGAAGGTCATCGCTGGCTGTTCTCAGAGTGCTTTATCAGAGCATATTAATGGAAAGATGACTGGAAGGGAAAAGGTGCACGAGCAACAGGGACGACCACAGCCTGGAGAGGACTATCCAGAAGTCGATTCAAGAACTTTCGAGAACTTCACAAGGAAATGTGAAATGTCTGAAGTCCAATGTGAAGTTTCCCAGTCTGTGATGGTCTTGGTGGCCATGTGCCACTGGTGTTTGGTCCACTGTGTTTTATCAAGTCAATACAGCTACCAGGAGATTTTAGAGCAGTTCATGCTCCCATCTGCTGACCAGCTTTATGGAGATTTCCTTTTCCAGCAGGATGCTCCTAATGATCATGGGGTTTGTCTCCTTTTACAGGGTCATGCCTGGCTTAAAGATGATGAAGCAACGCAGTGTAAACAGTGCCAGAAGGAATTCTCCATATCTCGCAGAAAAGTGAGTAGCCCATATGCTGGTCAGCACTGAAGCACCATCTCAACAGATTTGGATATAGAATAGAATTTTATGGCAGATCGGTATAGAAATATGCCTGTTATGGTCACAGAACACTCTAGAACATGCTCGTCTACGTCAGCTGTACCGCTTACAACTGTTTGTTACCATCAGACTGTAAAAATAACTCTCCAGATTCATATTGGATAACAATCCATTTAAAAGACTGAAAACTACACATACTAGATTCACACTGGATGATTATCCGTCTGAAATTTGACTAAAAATGACACTGCATATCCATACATGAATAAATCAATCTGCAATGTATATACAAAAATACATACTGGATACAGTCCGTCTGCATTAAATCAGACATTAAAATGAAACTGGAGATTCATACTGGGCAAAAGTCAATTATATTAAAGAGCGAAATTAACTCCGAAAACTAAATTACAGCTGTTCTCTTTCAGCACCACTGCAGAAACTGTGGAGACATCTACTGCAACAACTGTTCCAGTAACGAACTGGCTTTGCCGTCGTACCCCAAACCAGTCCGCGTCTGCGACACCTGCCACTCCCTTCTTCTTCAGAGGAGCTCCAGCAGCTCTTGACATCACACGTTTTAAAATCTCAAAGAACACGTGCGGCGCGGGCCGGTCGTCTTCATTGCTGTTGGTGATTTATGGTATTTTGAGACTAACAAGATTAATATATGCATAAGCGTTTTATGGGGCTTTCGGCTTCCACTCGTCTGAACCCTTTTTAGCCAGCAGGCGCTACAGGGACTGCAAATTATATGCAAAGCAATTTCTTCCACATGGAGAAGGTAATCATTTTTAAGCAGAATATTCTAAATGCATAACGTTGGCTATGATTTGTGGTATCTTTTCTCACCTTGTTGATAATCTCCATTTTAGGGAGACTACTAACAACCAAACGGAACACGTTTTCTTTGTAGCTGCGCGTGCTCGCCGCGGCGAGACCTGCTGAAGACACTCGGTGTGTTGTCATACCCCCTCTTTTCTATATATGACTGATGAGAAAATAAAAGTGCTTTTCTTAAAGCTGCATTCTGTAAGATTTTAAACACTACCGTGTGTGATACTATCAAAATATTCATACTGGATGAAGAGCAATCTGAAATGAGTCAGATTGTTTAAAAAAAAAACCCAAACAAGACACTGCATATTCATACTGGATAAAATGTGCCTGCATTTTACTGGTTGACTGAGAAAAACTACATGCTCCAGATTCATACTGGATGAAGAAATCAATGTGCATTGTACTGCCAGACACTGCTGATTCATACTGGATAAAAACCAAACACCTACTGATGTAGAGGATCAGGAATGTTGTCGGTTGCCGCTGGTTTTCAGTTCAGTGTGGATCTGGAGAGAAGACACTGCAGCAGGAACAGTGGAGTCTTACAGAAGGCAGCTTTTCCCGTCTGAGGATTGTAGCGGCTGTACAGGCAGATATTCGTGCCATAAACATTAAAGCTTACACTCCGTGCATGTCAGAGGCTTCAAACACTCGAATGTGTTTCAGGATTGGATCAGTTATCGGGACCAAACCGTGCGAAAGCAACAGTGCAAATACTAAACAAAAGCATTTTCTTTAATTTGTCCTCGGGACACATATCGGAGACATGTTGATTTGTGGAATAATGGGAACGTGTGATATGGGTATGAATGTATCCGTTGCCAGGCTGTTCTGACATTCACTTGCTCACACTTACTGCTACCAAAAAGAAAACTCTTTTATAACGTTGAAGTAACTTTCTAAACAAATGCACTGCAAGTACAACAGCTTATTTTAGAATGTACCTGTAATGTCTTCTCTCCGCTGCACTGTTTAAAGCTGTAATCAAGTTTTCAATGTATGGAAATTGTTTTTTGTTTTGTTTTTTTGGTTTTTTTTTTAGAATTGTACATTTTAATAAACGCTGCCCCAGCAAAATCAGTCCATGTCAGAAAATGAGAACACTAATTCTGTGTCGCACACCACAAACAAACAAAAAAAAGACCAGAACAGTGGAGGGAAAAGAGCAAGCTATCAAACACAATTACGACATGCATCTAAAGCTATACCTCCCTGTGCGTTCCAGCAGACATGCTTCAAAACAGTACAGAGCTTCAGCGTCTTACTACAAAACAGAACACTTCCAAAGGATCTCACTCCGGGAGAGGAACATGGTCACATTTGTGCATATAAAAACATCTAAACTGTAGTTTACCTTTCATACTTTTCTTACTTTGTTAAAGTAACTTACATAATACGTCCAGAGACTGACAATTTTAACACCTCCCCCTCAAAACGAAACCAAAAAACACTGAAAAAAGAAAGAAAAAAAAGTCCAGAAAGTCCTCTTTCAACATGGTTCCTTAAGTAATAGTATCCACATCAGGTAAAAGTAGGAGAACAAGAACAATAAAAAGCTCGAAACCAAAGAAAATTAGCTGGAAACAGAAACAGGAATAATGCTGGTCACCGGTCAGTCATTCACCACGCAGGCCACACATCCACCCCTGTGGAAGCTACATGCCCCAGCCTCCGCCCATGCTGCTGTTCAGGCCGTTCATTCCCATCGAGCCACGGCTGCCACCACCATAGTAACTGCTGCCCATTCCGCCCTGATTACCTGACAGGAGGGAGAAATACACACTTTAGGACCAGCGAGTTCACAGCACCACACACAGAATAAATCCCCCCTCTGCATCAGGGAGACTCCCGTCCTCACGGAATATTTAAAAATGCATATTCGGTGGTTGATGGTGAGCATGTAGAAGCAGGGCTTCGTGGAAAGTGGCATATAAGAGGCTTTTCTGTTTTAGACACTGTGGTGACAAGTGTGAATGTTAACATTCAGACATTTGCTGCCCACAGCTACATAACAGTGCGAGGAATCCTCTCTAAACGTTACAGACGTTACAGTTTTAAAGCAGCAAAAGTGATTTTTATTGTATGAAATCTGAATTATTGAAGGACAATTCACTTTACCCAAATGCACGTTCGTAAAAGTTTACTTAAACTTCAGATAATATCACAAAAAGAGGCCATTCTAACCAATGTACAGCTCCTCCACAGGCCAATTTACACTCAACGTTAAACAGATATAAAGATAGACATTGATCTGTAAGATCAATTTGTCCGTAAGGAACATTTTTATTAAACAAAATGCATTCATTCATTCTCCATCCACGTCACAACGTACACGAGACCACTGTTGTTTACACCACTGCATCTTTTGTAGTAAAAATACACAAATCATGACTTCCCCCCTTTTGACTCTGAACTGCCCTCTAGTGGATATATTACTTAATCCATGCTAACATTAGGGACGCAAAGTACGTGGGAAGCGAGAGAAAGTGAGCCTTTACTCTCTACACTTGTTGTTCATGTAAACTAGAACCGTGTAAACAGCAACAATCAAGCATCCCTGGTTATAATTTAGCTGGACCTCGGGAATACACCTATTCAGCCGTTTTCATAGCAGCCGAAAGGGGACAGAATGCCATTAAAAGCACCACGACCACTGTGAGAAAGGTCGGTTTTGTCTTTTTCTCTGATGGATGCGAGACAGCACTGTGAAGCAGAGCTGACACTCACTGTAATCACTGTATCCTCCCATGCTGCTCTGGTTACTGTAGCCTCCACTGTATCCAGAGCTCATCTGCTGGCTGCTGTGCCCATAAGACGACTGGTTTCCTGAGAGGAAAAAAGTAGACAAGTTATGACAACACCCTGCTCAAAGTCAACAAAAGTCTGTCCAATTTAAAGAAACCCCTAAGAGACTAACCCATTGCTCCCATCATCTGACCTCCGTATCCACCGCTTCCACCTCCTGCTGTTGAGTTCAGGAACAATTCAACGTAACGATGCTCTGTAAGGACAAAAAAAAAAAAAAAAAAAAAAAAATCACTCCAGACTTTATGGAGATGTTGATCCACCTCATACATGCAGTTCATCCACAACCGGTTGTATTTATTCAGCAGCAGGATCACTGTTGGTTGGGGGTCTATTCTCAACCCACCAATGAGACGAGGTGTCTCAAGAATTCCTGCAATGCTGCTACACCCGATACATTCCTAACACCTACTAACGTGCCACTACCATGTTGTTCACACTGCTATGCTCAGCATGGTCAAATAATGTCTAGTCAGCAGTTGTCGTGTGTTAGTCCCTGTCCATTGATGGGTGGGACAGAGTGCAGCTGACAAACTGTGGAAGGTAATAGTAACTGTAACTGTAAACCGATGGTAGTTGCCCTACTCAGACATACCCACTTTGCCTGGTAACGAACTGAGGAGATGAATCAGGAGGGTTTGAGTAGGGCAACAACCAAACCTTTGCTGTAGACTGGCTCTCCTGAAGTGGAGTTGTGCACAGTTCCTAATCCTACAGAGAAACTGTACACTTACGCATGTTGGCTTTGTCCTTCGACATGGCGGCCACAGCATCTTCATGTGTAGCAAATTCCACATCAGCTTCCCCGGTCACTCTACCATCGGGACCAATCTCCATGTGCACACGCACCGGGTTCAGCGGAGAGAAGAACTGCAGATTGGACAAAACTATGAACAGGGAGACTCGTGCTGGTTCTAAGCAAGTTGCTGTGTTTTCTAAATCATTTAAATATGATGTCCAAAATTACGCTTGTGACTGACATTGTATATATCTGTCTCAGTGGCTCTGTAGGGAAGGCCTCTCATGTGCACGCAGTGGCCAGTTGTGCTCTGAAAAGAGGAACCTCCATCCCCATAACGACCATCTGCAACACAGATAAGATTAAGAAACAACGCTCGACAGTAATGGAACAGAAGGGATTACTGAACTCCAGAAACACTGACCATGCAACGGACCTGAGCTTAATCCGAGTCGCTTCGTTTATGAACCCAAAAATACAAGCACTTTATTCAGAACACTACAGAACATGCAATCGAACAATGCAATCATGGTTAACGCTACAACATAAAATGATTAATCGTGATTAAATCAATCTATCTATATATATCTATATATCTATATCTATATCTATATATATATATATATATCTATATATATATATATATATATATATATATACACATATATATACATACATACATACATACATACATACATACATACATACACACAGCTTCAACATATAGTACAAATATTTTAGCCACACAACAACTTAAAAGCACTCATCAAAAAATAGTTGCACCCAGAAGGAATCAACCTATTGCCAAACACAAGGGCAATGGTGTTGCCCTAGACTAGGTCACGGCAAGAATGGCAACGGGTCATCTTCAGGGACAAGTCCCGCTTTTTTCTTGGTGAAGACGACCAACAAATCAGTGTGTGGCAACCGGAAGGCCTGGTGACCTTTGGTCATCATTACAGGTACTTTGCCAGCCTATTGTCACATTAATGGCAGTGGGTCTACCTGAATGCACTCCGGTGCTCTATTCCAACAGGACAACTCTCATCCACATACTGCTGCCATCTCAAGATCTCGTCTTGAAGACACAGATACTACTTTGTGGTCGGTCTCATCTCCAGACCTGTCCCTGATTGAAAATGTGTGGGATGCTATTGGACGCTCGATCAACACTCCACCCCTACCACACCATCTGCAGAACTGAGTGAGAACATTCAAGCTGCATGGGATGGATCATCACAGGACACCATTAGGAACCTCTACACCTCCATGCAGAGTGTGGCGTGTTGCTGTTCACCGTACTGAGAGACACCACTTCTGTATGTGTAGATCAATAAATATTGATCACAACAGTCTAAAGTTTCTTCCAAATAGCATTGCAATCCTACACTTCCTTCTGGGTGCAACTATTTGCTGATATGTATATTCTATATTTATTATTTTTTGCTTGTAAAATCACAATTTGAAGTTCAACAAATGCAGACGTACACTCGTTAATTATTCTATTATTGTTATTTCTACTTATTCTTCTAATAGCATTGTGAGATGAAGAGCCCAGATTCAGTTTCACTTTCACATACGGACTGAAGATCCACGTACCTCCTCCATATCCGCCGCGCCGCACGCGTTCAAACGAGACCCCACGGCCCATGCTGTTATAGCCACGGCCGCCACCCGGCCGGTCGTAGGGTCCCGGTCTCTGCATGCCCATCACCTTTCTCTGGGGCTCATAGTGGGTGCGCACCTCGGCACGGCTGCTCTTGAATATCTCTATATACCTACGAGGGCCAAAACATAGATGGAGCCGGGGCCTACAGACTGGAAGCAACAGAGCATTGCTGCGTGCACAGAAATCGGACCGCTAAAAATGGTCCTGTGAACAACAATAATACACCCTAACAACTTGAGCACTGAATAACTGGCAATGACTCCGTTCAGTGTGTGTTTGAAAATGAAAACAAAAGAAATAAAACTGGAGCCTTACATTTAAGGTGTTTCATTCAACCCTCATTCAACTTTTCTTATGGCCACTCATGCAATCAGCTGGCATTACCGGTACAGTGAGATACGGTCTTATTAGGTGAAACCACAGTAACCGTGGGTTACGTTAGTCACCCTGTCGTAGCAGAGTACGGACAGCAAGGCAGAAAGAGACTTTAATCCATCATGTATGACTCAGTATTACCTGTGTTAATGGGTCCTCATGATCTGAAGTCTTCATTGTGGTAAAAAAAAAAAAAAATAATAATATGTAAGTCTGAGAGATCCCTAACGTTCCAGATTAGGACTGAGTGAGCGTGTGAGCTGAATTCTATAATGCTTCTATAATGTTTTCTTCCAAATTAATATTGTACAGAATTTTAGTGCTGCACAGATCTCTTTTTTGGGACTATAGTGCAGTGCTTCCCAATTCTGGTCCTGGAGATCCCCCTGACCTGCAGCTTTACGTGTTTACGTAGTTTATCACACTAACTTCAGCTCGGTGCTTGTTAAGGAGCTGATCATCTGGATCAGGTGCAGGACAGGTCCTCCAGGACCAAGTTTGGGAACCACCAAGTTGTCCATGGTTGTAAGCCGTCACTTTCATTCATGGCTTCCCCAATAGGTTTCTTTCAATGGCTCACTCAGCACGAACAGTGAAGATCATTATGGCAACACTGGCTACGTTCACATTACAAGTCTTGTTACTCAGCTCTGATATTTTGCTCAGATTGGATGTGGACAGCTGGACAGTTTACATGAACACAAGTGACCTGTATCTGTTTGTAGTGTCATCAAATCGGTCACTGAACTGGCATGAATGCACATTTATAGTTGTACAGATGTGCAAATAGAAAGTCCACACAGGAAACCCCACATCTATAGGGCTGGGCGATACATTGATATATCAGGGTACAGACAGAGCAATTACAATAAGTGTGTATAAAGAAGAAATTGAGATCAAATTTCAATGTTTAAATACAGTAAAAAACTAACTATAAATTTCATTTGGTGTCATATTTTCCACATATATTATATTGTATCTCGCAATTCAGCTAACATGCATCAACATATGAAGTGAGAAACAGTAATCTGATCTACAGTTCTGAGTATTTTGGTCTCTCGCCATTCAGATCATCCACCAGTGAAGAGATTAGAGCTTTGGCTTTTCTAACCAGCCGAGCTTAACACGTGTGTGTGTGTGTGTGTGCGTGTGTGTGTGTAGGCAAACAGACGAGTGAAATCCGATTTAAGACCACATATCACATCTGAGCTCAAATCTGAGTTCCCATACGTTCCTGATCCGGGTCTGATCGCAAAAACATCAGATTTGCGTCACTAGTAACGTGAACGTAGCCATTTTGGCTCTGTGAGAATGTGGAGCTTATCTTCTGAAAGCTATGTGTGGATTGTTACTGCTAACAGTTTGAGAGAACGTCTTGCCATTTCTGCAGTGCATATTTGTTGAGAGGTGTACACCATAAGAAAAGCAACTTATCCAGCCAACCAACCAACCATCCCCACCTGTGCCCTATTCTTTCCTTGTGTTTCTTTAGAGCCTTTTCAGCTATATCCTGTGAAGCAAACTGCACGAAGGCCTCCCCCGTACTCCTCCCCTGGAAGTCCACCGGCAATGTTATCCCATTTGGCACGATTTCCAACCCTTCAACCCAAGGACAGATAACCCCAGTGGGGGACATATTAAATCACAAGCCCATTAACATGAATTTATAGTTTGCTAAGGGATTTGTCAAATGAGAAATGATGTTACATGTACATACCAGATGGGGTTCAACATACTACTTATTGTAAGACTAGGGTAAATGAAAAAAGGGTCACTGATATGAGAGAGTAGTCAGTAACCTAAAGGACTTTTCTTTCTTTCTCTCTAAAGCAAAGCACCGTAAATGTGCGGTGTCTATAACAAACAGGGCTTCAGGAAAAACGAATACAAGAATATATTTGAGAAGAACAGAACAGTGACCCACTGTGGTGTGTCTAGGACTGTCAATTTCATTGATTACATTTGAAAATAACCTTTAAATTTAACAACAACAACAAAAAGAAACAATGCGCCAGTCTCCAGAAACAGTGGAACTGGGCATTCCAGAGAACATAAGCTCATGTATACGAATTAATTTCAGTGAATCATTGTGAGGTTCTCATGTATGAAGAATGGAATGAGAACCACAAGCAGCACTGAACGTACCTGCAAAAAACTGGACAATCTCCTCTTTGCTGCAGCCAAAGGGCAGACCGCGAAGCCTAACAAGGCCATCCCCTGCTGTGTCTGGACAGTTAGGGCCAGTATGCTTCAAAACCCAGTCCATCTCCACATTGTTGGATTTGAACACTGAAACCACATAAGTGTCAGTCAAACCGTGGTCAGAGCACAATAAAACGCTCACCCCAAACTCAGTCCCACCACCTACCTTCTACATAACGGTGTCCCATGGTCTCCCGGTCCTTCTTGACAGCGATTTTCAGATCATCCTCACCTTCAAACTCCACAAACGCTTCCCCACTTGGCCGTCCTTCTCTTGTGTACGTGAAATGTATGCTTGTGCCGTTGCTTGCAATTTTGCATTCTGTAAAATACCCAATTGTTTTCAGTTGTTATGTATTATAGGTTTAAAGGACAATCACAAGGCTTTTCCTCCTCCACCGACCTGAGAAGAACCTCTGCACCTCGTCTGCAGAGCAGGACCATGGCAAACCCCTCACGCGCACCACGAAGCCCTCGCCGTCCGCCATACTCAACGTGGCGTTTCTGAAGGAAAAGGAAAGGTTTCAGAAGAGACACACGATTTTTCCACGTTCCAATAGGCTGGACAAACTGCTCAGGCGGGCTGGCTCTGTGGTCAGCGAGGAGCTGGACTCACTGGCATCTGTGGCAGAGAAGAGGCCACTGAGGAAGCTACTGGACATTATGGACAATGCCAGTCACCCTCTACACACAGTCTTCAGCCACCAGAGGAGCCTGTTCAGTGACAGACTGCTCCTTCCCAAGTGCAGGACCAACAGACTTAAAAACATATGTCCCGCACGCCATCAGACTGTACACCTCCTCTCTGGGGGTGACGAGGGGGAACAGGAGGACAGTATTTTGGATTTCACTTTCCAGTTATAGACTTTGTTCTCACTGGAAGATAAGTGGACAGTTAATGAGAAAGTCCAGGGCTGGAGTACCACGGACCTGCTTGTTTTGGCGTTGTCCTGCTTTACCCCGTCCAGTTAAGTTAATCCTGTATTAGTCCCGCAGTGGGGAAATTCACAACATTGCAGCAGCACAGGAACAGCAGGGCACTCAGTACAAGAGCAGATAAAGACATATATACACGGATAACTGCGTGTGGGGAGAGGGACGGTGTGTGGAACTCAGCTCAGCTCAGCAAGGGCTCGTACATCAGTCGGATCAGATGCACTGGGTTTAGGATTAAGTTGAGAAGGGGTCCTGCAGGATTAAGAACCACTGGTCTGGTTTCTACTGTCCTGGGTTTAGTGGATATAAAATTTACTGGACATGCAGCACTTGGTCATATTAGCCATCTTTAATTTCAACAATCTGCCAAATCCCACTGGCCCCTGTGGCAGCCAGACCACCAGTCTGATCTACAAACACCACCAGTCTGACCTATAAACACCGCCAGTCTGATCTGTAATGTCTGATTAAATCACCTAAACTCATTAAAATGTCCAACATTACACGACAGTTATGAGACCCATCATGAGTTTATATAATAAAAGCGTGAGTATTTACATTTTTATGAGCTAAATCTGCTGTTTATCTGATAGAGCTGCGAACAGCAGATTTACTGACTTAATAAAGCACCAGTACAGCCACCAGCACAGCTCCAATGTCCCAGCACTGCACCAGTATAGCTCCAAGATCCCAACACTGCCCCAGTATAGCTCCCAGTACAGCTCTCCAGATCCCAGTAATGCCACAGTATAGCGCCCAGATCCCAGTACTGCCCCAGTACAGCTTCCAGTATAGATCCCAGTACAGCCCGGTATGAGCCGGGCCTTTACTGTGGGATAAAGTGGTGTTTGTTGTGGCTCGGGGACCCGATGCTAGGTGGCTATGCTATCTGAGACGGACAGAAACCCACCGTCCGCTTCCGTCCGGGTCGGTCCGGTTCGGTCCAAACCGCAGCAGTGAGCAGAATCAGACTCTCCAGACACAAACCCGCTCAGCGGCGCAGTCCGATCAGCCCGAGCGGAGAGGACAGCAGAGGAGGCTCGGACAAGCCCGCTCCTTTGTGTGGGTTTAGTGGTGTGAGTGAAACACTGCCCCCTGCTGACGGGGGAGGAGCGGCACAGCGCCGCTGATTAATAATAATAATAATAATAATAATAATAATAACAATAATAATAATCATAATAATAATAATAACAATACTACTACTACTACTACTAATAATAATAATAATAATAATAATAATAATAATAAAAACAATAATGATGAAAATAATAACAATAGTAGTAGCAGTAGTAGAAATAATAATAATAATAATAATAATAAGAATGATAGCAACAACAACAACAACAACAACAATAATAATAATAATAATAATAATAATAATAATAATTTGACATTTCTGAGACAATGTTCGACTCGTTTATCCTTGAAGGAGCCGAAAATAGACAGAAATATAAATAGTTCACACACTACAGGCTGATTTACTGACTATCTGGCAACCCCGAGTTGTTTATTTCCAGCATGTCAGTCACATGATACGAGTCACGTAGCGCTTGTACTACTCGCCTTCCCTTCACGCCACCCGATTTCGGAAAAGTCCCGCCTCCCTATAGTTGTGATTGGTTAGTACGGCCTAGCGCTATTGGTTGCGATTGGCTACAGCTTAATATTTACCAGTACGGCTCCCCGTAAGCCAATCATGGCGCGGCAGGCGTACAGGACCTGAATACGGGTGGGAAACAGAGGGGTTTAAAACAGCGTGGTGGCAGTGGCCTGATGAGTGGGTGGCAGGTCGTGTGGAGGGTTGATGCACGTTTAAGAGGAAAGGAAGCAGAAGAACTAGGGAGAAGTTGGGTAGAACGTGTTTGGAGAACTTTAAAGCCCTGCTGCTGAGTTTACTGCACACAGCCACCATGTCCACGAACACTGAGAAGACCAAGAGCTGCCCCATCCCCACTCGTGTCCTGCAGCTCAAGGACTGGTCCCAGCTCCCAGACTGCTACAGCCAGACCCCTGGGGGCACCCTGTTCTCCACCACACCAGGAGGTAAGTTGGAGCTCCACGTGGAGTGCACATGGGCTGCTGGCTCTTTTAAACGTTGCCCAGGTTGTGAGAGTAGCTTCTACCACTTTCCCGTGTCTTCTCCATGCTCTGGTCTACTTGGACTGAATCTTCTCTCTCATCCCATCTTGCAAAGAATTGTTGGTCGAAATGTGGTCCACATCTGAGCCAGAAGTGGCCCAGATTTGTCCCAAACATGTCTGGGAAGTAGGCAGAATGCAAGATGTGGAGACCACCAGACCACCATACCTCACATGGTTGGCTTGGTCAAAGCACTGCATGCAAGAAGAAGAAATGCAAATGCAAAGTTGTAAGTCTTATACTTTGTCTTCATTATAAGGCGGTCAAACTGCCCACAGGGGTTAGATAACACAATCTGTACTGCTGGTTGATATCACAGAGGTGCAGCTGTTAAGGTCTATTGCAGCAAGGCCATGTAATCTGTTAAAAACAAACCGTTGACCCCTCGACCTCAACTGATAGGCCCCCACCCTGCCTATTGCTTTTTTTTGTTATGGTCTTCTGTCCCTTTGTGTGTACTGTACTGTGCATAACAAATGCTCTCACCAGCAGTACAGAGAACGAGGAGGAGGGATTATACTTGGAAGCGACCCTCCCTCTCTGCACAGCTGTTGCATTTCAGGGATAACTGAACGCCTTGTCCCAGCCATGAACGTTGGGAAATAGATCTCGGGACTTCTCCCCGTGGAAGAGTTTGTTTATATGAGAGGACGGGATGTGGTGGAATTGCTATATTTAATTAACTTCAATGTTATTGAGTCTACATGGAGACAGTACTATAGCCCCCCCCCCCCCCCCGACAAATCGCATTCCAAATGGCAGTCACATGGATTTCAATGTTATTATCCACAACTAGTGGCAGTTTCTAGGGGTCCATGCTGTTTTTGTATGCCTTTTCACTTTGAGAAGCAACATTAAAAAACACTGCCTTTTAGAACAAAGCTGCTGAGCTGACTTCTCTCTACGTTCCTCATTCCAGTCCACGTCTGCTGAGGGATTGCCTTCCCCCTTTAGTCCAGGACATATTGCACAAAATATACATGAGGTTGCATAACATGTTTTTCTGCATGTGATCCAGCTGATGGGTACAGTATGGCTCTAAACAGCAGCACCTCCCCTCATAAGGTCAAACTTCAGCCAACCACAGTGCTCCTCGACGTTCCTTTGAAGTTGTTTGTCGAACACACACACCCACACCCCTTGCACTGCATTCTAGCCTGAGCCCCTCGAGAGTGGGGGCTATAATGGACTTGCTTGAACATACTCGGCCTACTGTGTGTGCTGTTTGTTTATGTGCCATGAACATGTTCAGGCCATGTATGCTCTCCATGTGGTTGAGCCTGGCTCAAAATGGCTCCCTCCTTCCAGTCTGCACATGTGCTCAGATTTCCTAGAACTCCAGCAGGAGTGCCAAGTCTGGCCTCTTGGGCTCCCCTCTTCCAGGCATTGGAGCAGGATCTCTTGCTTTAAGGGGAATTCCAACAAATGTTGTGCAGAAGATCCCTGCATAAAGTGCTATTTAGAGCAGTTTGATGGAATGTCATTTTATGTATCATTTAAAATGATCACAAAATCTTTATGGGGACAAACGGTGTAGATCTACAAAGGTATGCATGTGTTCTTCCTCCAAGAATGGATTGAAGTGTTTTGGACAACAGTGCCTCAGAACGGTGTCTCAGTTTTATATATTGTGCTTCTGATCTTCCCTTCACCACCCCATCAAATACTGTTGACTTTGGTAAGTTTCTTTACAACAAAGCATTTTGCACCAAACCATTCTAAATCCTGAACTTCTGCATGATTAAACGCAAAGCCAGAGTCAGAATTCCCCTCACCATCCAAGACAATGGGCCCAGAGGGCCTTCCTGTAATGGTTTTGACCCACAGTCACAGTGCGTAGCTTGTGTTAAACACCCCGTTCTAATGGAACCAGTCATTTCCATAAATTTCTGAATCGAGGAACCAAGCCAGAGCATGGCTATGCAAAACCTGCATTGTGTTCTATACTCCGTGTACTGGACAAATCCTGTATTAGCTTGAGTATCAATGCTTCATACAGTAGGTGCGGTATCATCTTAATCAGAGGTATCTTCTCCACAAAGGGTCATTGTAGTGGCCGGTATTCATACCCATGAAGCGGGAGATCATGTGACGAACTGCTTTTGAAGGCTAATATCAACTGATTAAGCTCTGAATGAGAACATCTAGAGAAGACCACACACCACGACTCTAGACTCAGGGTGGTTGATATGGCTGAACCTTAACCAGACTGAAAAGGGAAAAACAGTAGTGCAATGTTTTCCAAATCAGCTGTAGTAGTAATTATTTGAATCATGTAGTAACAATAACTACTAATATGGATTATTGTGGATTTATATGGTTAATAAAGGGTAAATATGGTTGCTGTAGGGTTTATATGGTTGCCATTGGGGTTAGGATTTATATGGTTAATAAAGGGTTGCTATAGAGATTATATGGTTACTATAGGACTTGTATGGTGTTGGTATAATATAGGTTTACTATAAGGTTTATACAGTTAGTTTAAGGATAATGAGTTGTAGTTTGTTTTACACCACGTTCAGGCAGGGCTGGGTGATGTATTGATATATTCTCTGTATTGGCATAAAACCAGAGCAAGATATGGGCTGAGACGCTATCGTTTATATCGAGTTATACAGTCTTTAAAATAATGTTCCATTTCAATCCATCTCGCCACAGGCACTCGGATCATTTACGACAGAAAGTTCCTGCTGGACTGTAGGAATTCTCCCATCGCTCGCACCCCGCCCTGCTGCCTGCCCCAGATTCCAGGGGTGACGGTCATTTCCCATCATCCTGTGGGAAAACTGCAGGACCTCAAAGAAGAGCTGGAGGAAGACAAAAATCTGGCAGGTAAAGTAAATCCGTTTGATAAACAGGAACACTGTGCAGAACTGTCCTCTGTGTGTCTTCACTGGTTATTGATGGGGCGAATGTGCTTTCGCAATGTGGGTCTAAGCCTCTGTTTAACTAAAGCACATGACTGAAAGATTGTACCCGTGCTGATAACAGGTTTATTTTCCTTACAGATAATAGCACAGTCCCAGCTAGTGTTACAAAAGTAGCACCAAAGGCGTCCAGTAGTCAGCTTAGCTGTATGTGGGTCAAACTTTCTATTTTTGCTGGACTACAAAGTCACTCAAGAGGGTTCTGGTAATGGCAACTCCAGATGCAAGAGGAGCTCCACCTAGGGACAATTCCAGAGCATGACTTTAGTTGGTTTCTTTGTCTCTTTAAACTTTAAAAGGCTCATATATTGACAATAATCTGCAAAAACTCACTGTTGAACTCACTGTTTTTGTAAGAATCCAATGCAGTTACATGAGTGAGCCCACCTTTGCATATCATATCAGTCTTTAATCAGGAGGAAAACTACATACACACACAGTATCGGGTTATTCAACAGTCCTGGTGTGGGTCCACATTTATATACTACGATGATCATTTTATTCTAATGTTCCAAATTGGGTGTATTTCTGAGTTTCTAAATATAAAACGTCAATAACTTGTGCAGTTTGTGCAAAAAGAATAGTACATTAAATGTTATATGTTTATGTTGGCATGTTTTGAGAATCTAAATAGATATTTAATTTTGTTTCTATAGGTTTTTACTTGCGTCAGATCATTTTATTATGCCTTAACTTTCAGAACTATCAATAGAATTAGACATTTTCTAAAACAAAACCAGTAGAAAATCTAGAAACTTAATTTATTTTTTTGAAATAATAATTTGGATAAATCCGCTATACTTTAAAGATTAATGGTTACCTGTCTGGAATTTTTAGCAGCATATATAAATCCTACGATTAATACTCTCAAGTTTCAGTTTAATATGTTGACATCACTACTTGTTTCTCTTTGCAGCTGATGAAAACCAGTTTGAGATGGACATTTGAACGCTTGGTCTGCCTCCTGTGGAGTTCTGCATTTTGGCTGGGATGCTGCTAGGTTTCCCAAAAACCAGCACTCACTGTGTTCTGTAGGTTCCTTTGCAGGTTTTCCTTTAAAGGAAAGAGCAGAACCTGAGTGTGTCATCATTTACAGCAGCAATACATTTTTTTTTTAGAAAAGAGACTGTGGATGTCTGTGCACATCCTCTAAATATTTCCTGTTGTACATACGGTACTTTGTATTTTTTTAATGGGAAATGTATTATTCCTTTCTTGGGGAGGGGAGGG
Organism: Acestrorhynchus altus; assembly: GCA_034509495.1. Classification (NCBI taxonomy): domain Eukaryota; kingdom Metazoa; phylum Chordata; class Actinopteri; order Characiformes; family Acestrorhynchidae; genus Acestrorhynchus; species Acestrorhynchus altus. The sequence continues at coordinate 3,401,693 of CM067512.1, read as the reverse complement.
AGGCGACGGCAAGTATAACGATGAATGCAACTTTTGAAAGCTGCCCCTCGTAGTCATTTGACGAATGGAATGCAGTAAATTTGCCAACGTTTGCGGAAGTATGCCAAATTGAATCCAGCTTTTTGACAGCGTACCAGATTACACATTTTTATAAACACCTGTGTTTCACTGTTCTCTCTGGACTGTCATTTGCTCACATTCTGATGTTTTGTTATTGATTACACTGTGACAAATATGGGATTTTATTAAAAGATATGGATACTAAGAAACTACATGGATGTTCTGTAGTTGATGGAACCATGAGAAACGGGCCACGGCAGATGAAAAAGCGTGAATGAAGAACCAGAAGCACAATGTTTCTCACTAACACAGTTTAGAACCGTTCCTAATTTCATATTGCAAGAGAACGGTAATTTATGCTAAAACACATCTTGTTCTAATACTGAACTGCTGGAAGACGGCTGAAGAGAAGCCATGCCTAAAATGATCTATCAAGTCCAGGCTGTGCATCAGGCAGGAGGAAGAACATTGGAAATCTGAAGCCCACTGGTGGGGGGTGGGGTGACACCTAAAACAGGTCAGTTACTAAAATTAACTCACCCACTGACCTAAAACCACAACGCTCAGTTTTAACCTCAGTCACAGTGGGGAGGGGGGGGGTTCATTTGTGGAAACATGAACCAGTAGAATGAGCTCTGTGGGTCAGTTCTAATGAAAGCCTCCACACGTTTACTTAATGTGCAAAAGCTCGTGCAAGTTCCCAACAAGTGAGAACATTGGAAAAATAATTTTCAATGACATCTGAGCCGATTTTTTTTTTTTTACAAGACCCCTCGAGTCCACCTGATTTTTAGGCATTGAAGTATGAGGTCATTTCATTTACTCCACAATAGCTTATTCTATTGGCAGTATTTCTCCACCATTCATGATTAAATTCAAAATGGAAATTGCTTTGGAAATAATTTATGAAATGGAAATGCTCAATTTATTCAGATTGTTGTACATTTAAAAAGATCAGTTGTCAGTGCATTCAGCAGGTTTGTAAACATACCCTGGGTCAACTTGTGTACCACAAAATGTTTCTTTCCTGATTTAAATAGAAAAATAGAAGTTTGTACTACAGGATAAAAGTTGCATGCTTCACTTTCCAGCCACGTAATTCCACGTACAAGTTCTGCAACACATGCAGTAACATGCAGTTTTCAGGCTTGGATAGGTTTCCACTGAATGCAGACCTACAGGCATACATTAATCATTTAAAAGCATTAGACGTACAATAGACATCTTAAAAACCAAGTTTATTTCCACCAAATTTGTCCAAGACACTGGAGAAATGAGATTCCAGTGAGCGAGGAAGAATCCTCTTACAGTTACAGGTGTATGCTTTGAGGTATAGTTTTACCACGATTAAAGCCACTTTTTAAATTAACCAATAAGACGGGAAGAAATCTCCTTAAAAGCAAGACAAGAAATTAAGCAGAAGGGGGGGGGGAAGAAAAAAATAAAGGAAATGTCACCTAAGGAACTTGATGCCGGCAAATTACACACAAGCTTTACAATCTTGTTTCATCATCCCTTTTCAGCTCACCTCAAACTTTGAGCCATGCAACACAGAACAGGAGGAAACAGAATAATAACTAGGTACGGAAACACCAACAAAAATTAAACAAAATCATTTATTATGAAAAAGGTTCGAGAGCTCTGCAGCTACGTGTGGTAAATACAGCCAAGATGTAAAATACAACCATACAATACATTAGATTCAAAAAGGTACCAAAAAGTACAGTAAAAAAATAACACTTCCGTCTCTGGAAATGTAAAAATGGACAAAACGAAAAAGGTATAAAACAAAAAGTGAAAAGTGACATTTGCTTCCCCCAGTTCCTTGTGTTGTTGTCTGTACAAAATGGAGCAGAAGGCCAGATTCTGCCAAACATCCAAAAGTAAAAGACTGAACCCCGTGTTCACTGGGACCAGTTCACCGGTAGCTGTTCTGAAGTCTTGCGACCTTTGAAAGAGAAATTTAACAAATTAAGTATTTTCTTGCAACAAACATTCCACCAATGATTCCATTCATCTATACTATTCAACTTCGCTCAGTACTCGGACAAAAATGGACAAAAAAGGGTCCAGCCTAGACGCTTGTTCAAGCAAACGAGTGAAGACAAAACGCATACCTGCACTACACATAATCAGTATGGTTTGTAGCCCTGGTGGCCACCACGTCTTGGAGTTTTCCCATAGCTCGTACTGCCCTGGTCTGAGGTGAAATTGGAAAGAAATACAAGAGAATCCTGAATATACCTCATTTATAAAAGTAACGAAAATTTTAGTTTGGTGGATAAATCAGATTAAAAAAAACCAAAAAAAAAAAACCTGCTTACTGTAGTCATAGCCACCACCATAGCCATAATAGCCTGCTGAATAGTCATAGTTTCCATAGCCTCCATATCCACCATAACCTTGCTGACCACCATAGCCATAGCCTTGGTTTCCATAGCCCTGATTCCAGTAGTTGTTTCCTTGGTTCCAGTTGTTTCCTGCAAATGTCAAAATGGTCAGTGGTTCATTTCCTACAATGAACTGCCTCCTACTGCATCATCTGCACCACCGGCTGTTTAAAATACTTACCACCACGTCCCCTGCCTCTACCTCCAAAGCGACCGCCATACTGCTGCTGCTGATACACCTCCTTAGGTTGGGCTATCTTGATCTCACACTGGAAAAGGTAAAATAAAAAAATAAAAAGGTTAAATGAGTAAAGACCACCAAGCAGGGCATTACAGGGATCCAGGAAAAATAACTCCCTTAAGAAAATGCAGGACCACTGCCTTCTTGTAATTCTGGACCACTATGTAGTCACGGTTCACCATCGAAAGCATGCAATCTACTACATAAACTATCCCAGTAAAAGCCATTTTAAAGATACTCACAAGGCCTTCTTTTCCATTAGAGTCCTTAGTTCCACTGACATTATGGTACTTCTTCTCAAGGATCTTCTTTACTGGTTCCTCCTCCTTAAAACTGATGAAGACAAATCCTCTTCTCTTGTTCGTCTTTGGATCCACTGGTAGCTCTATAGTCTCAATCTGCAACAAGAGTAAAAAAGTGAGAAAGAGCAGGGGAAGGTACAAGCACCTTCATAAAAAAGCATGCTGGACCAGCTCGTTATGGTTCCTACCTCTCCAAAGGCACCAAAATACTCGCGAATCCTCTCCTCTGTTGTCTCTGGGTTCAGACCACCAACGAAGATTTTCTTCACAGGCTCCTTCTTCATCGCCATGGCTTTCTTCGGATCGATCTGCCGTCCATCGAGCCTGTGCTCTTTCTGTGCCAGCACCTGCAACAGAGAACAGTGCAAAGTTTAGCTTTATAACACATTTTCGCACGAAGCTGAGAGTTAAGAGTGGAGTGCGTTTAACAGGCGACCAAAAAAAAAAAAACTTACTTTCTCTACACTTGCTGAATCTTTGAACAGAATGAACCCAAATCCTCTTGACCGTCCAGTGTTTGGGTCCATTTTAATGGTGCAGTCTGTCACCTCACCAAATTTAGAGAAGTAATCTTTGAGATCCTTTTTACTAGTATCCCAGCTGAGGCCCCCAACAAACATTTTCCTAGAGAAATAAAGTATGCGTACTTCAAAATAAGATTAAACAATAAGGGGGCGTTATTGCCTGTAACATACATTTCGAATAATGTAAGGGCATTGTTAAGGCAGTATGCCACCTTAACAGATTCAGTGATGATCAAACAAAACGTTACAAATGAAGTGAAATGTGTGACTAGTGTTGGGCGATATATACCGGTACACCTTTATTTGATGTCTTTTAGAACAGAGCTGCATTAACCCTAACGAGTGTGCGCGCGCACACACACACGTTTCACAAAAGCAAAAATCTTATTCAACAGGATTTATGACAGAAAATGGTTCATGTGTTCCAAATTGGGATGAAACACAGATACACAGCCAGGATCACAAAACTCTGTTGCTTTTCAACCAGACTGAAGATAAATCTGCTTCTTTACATCGTGCCAATATTTCTTATTTGATTAACCAAAGGGAATTCCAAATATGAAAAGAGAAACCTGACATAATAAATCATTCCCTAAGTTTAACTAAAGTACCCTCATGATGGAATTATTTAATAAACTGAACAAATTGCAAACCTGAAGGAAAAGATATAATTGAGTAAACAGTAAGTCTGTGTACAGGTTCTGTAAACTTCAATATAAAGTGCTGCTACCTTGTCAAAGTGTACTACCATTATACCTACACTTAAAAATGAGTGTTCTTCAAAGAAAAAGGTTCTATACAGAACCAAGAACTGTTGTTCAGGGTAACAAAGAATGGACTGCACAACTGGACCCTTTTCCTTCATTTGGTGAATGCAGGGCATTTGTGTTCAAGTCTATATGGTATGTATATACACACACTAATATATACATATGTGTGTATTATAAAGTGTATTTAGTGTACACACATAGTATATATAGTGTATATGCACACAATACATAGTATATTTGAGTATACTAAGTGTAGTAGTGTGTGTATATATACAAACGCACTATAGTACATAAACTAAATACACTCAAATATTTAAGTTTGTGTGTATTTATATTATATGTGTGTTTTATTATATATATATATATATATATATAAAATACATATATATACACACACAGCACATATATACACTAAATAGTCTAATATATACTATGTGTGTGTATAGTATGTATACACACTAAACACACTCATATCTACACTGAATGTGTATAAAATTCATGAGCCCGATTCCCGCAGAAATGCCACCATTAGACATCGCGATACTTCAGCCCGTCTGCAGTGGACCGGGTGCTGTAATATCGCGAGACTGCCTGATATCGCCCACCACTGAGGTGTAATGGAGGTGAGCGCCCTTCCCCCTCCGCCAACAAAGAGGAGGACAAAGCGGCGCAGGGGGAGCAGGAGGAGGTGCACGTACCCCGCGTCCTCCTCGCCTTTACTGGCCTCGATCTGGCCTCCCTCCCCGGCACCGTTCTGGTCCCCGGGCTCCTTGTCCTCGTAGGTCTCGGCCCCGTTGAAGTCATCGCCTTCGTGTCCGTTCTCCGACGTCTCCATGTACTGCTGCTCGGCCTCAGACATGCTGCGAAGAGAGCGATTCACAGCGGGTTACGTAAGGAACGGCACCATTTTGTCTGTTAGCTTTAGCCCGCGGAGCTAACGCTGCGAGCGCCGCGGCGCGCGCAGGAAGCGGGGCGGAGCGCGGGTCCGCGCGGATCCCCGTGGATCCCCGTGGTCCGCCTGCAGCCCGCGGCCCGGTTCCGACGGGTTAAAGGCTTCTACGCGCCAAACAAAGCGCGTAATCCGCGCTTTAACACGCAGCTGCGCGAGCGGCCCCGCGCTCCGCTTACGTAAGCGCGCATCCGCCCGAACCGCGCCGCGGCCCGGGACTGTGTCGTTAACGGCCATTTACTCACACTACCCTCACACTACACTCACTCTACCGCCGTCTCTCATACCGGTACAGTACCTGTAGGTGTTTGTGTTCCCCCGAAGCGCGCCGTGTCGGATGGAGTCCCTCTGTGTGAGCTCGTCCGCGCTGCGCCCCCAGCGGTAGCTTTTATATTACTGGCCCTGAAGCGCGACTGGAGGCGTGCGATTGGTCAGGACAACTGCCCGTCACGAAGATGGCCAATGAGCAGTGCGCGACGTCATCCCGTCACTCCCTACGAAGGCGCTACTTCTGAACCCGCAGCAGAGAGGATCAGATTAGTTTGATTATAATGTTTATTATAAAAGACGAAGAATGGTTTAGGACGATGTTTAAAGATTAAAAGTCACTACTCACCCAAAATAGTTTTTTTTTGGTCTTTCAAAAATAAAAATAGTTTATATATACATACATCTACATACATAAAATGTATGTTTACCCATGAAATATGTTTTTCATTGCATTTAAAAAATAATAAGTTCATATTTTAACCCAGTGTATTTTGTATGAGATTTTAAAACCAAAGCATATCAGAAATGTTTAATAACGTACTGAAACACAAAAATAATAACAGAATTACAACAGATGTGTGGGGGTCTAATGTCCCCTAACTATCTATGTATAAGTAGTTTGACCCCTTGTGAGCCTGCTTCCTCCAGCTCTGAGGGAGTTTTTATTGCCACTGTTGCCCTTTTGGCTCAGCGGGAGGTTTGTCTTTATCCTTTGTTTCATGTGTTTTTAATTTCTGTAAAGCGGGTGTGTGACATCAGTTGTAAAAAGCACTATACAAATAAAAATTGATTTGATTTAAAGTATTCAACCACTTCTTTTAGTAAATAATAAAGTTGTTTCATTGCTCTTTTTACAGGATAAGCATACGGCTTCAAAAGTTGCATAAAAATACATCACACGGATATTTGATATGAAGATCTTTAACATGTGCTTCACTTATTTTAAGGGGAACAGTTATAAAGAACACAGTTCTAACACTGTTATAAGAAGCAGAACACATATGACCTCATATGGTAGAGGAGAGTGTTGAAAGCTGGAATATTATTGTGTGTGATGATTAAACATGCATAAATTATTTATGCATAATTAATACTGGAAGATTACATAATCCTACATCTCTCAACTGGGGTTACATATAGGGCCCATCCCATTTCCAGTCAAGTTGTGGCCGTTTATGATCCGATCAGCAACATTTTCATTGCCACCTGTACTTGCTTAATCCTATAAATAAGTGCCAACAAGTTGCTGCGGCCTTTGCCAGTCAATTGGAATCATTCCGTTCTTCCACACTATAGCCATCAATTTCCATAAGAACCTAAAATCGTCAGGTGTACTTTTGTGCACTCAATATGGCAGTCCATTGGGCCCTGGTTCTGAGCCTGCTTTTGCATACTGCACCACATCGTATACCTCACTCCTCAGGGGGATTTACATCCATTTGGCTCTCACCTACTGGTGGAATATCTGCTGGCAGCTCCAGCCTGTTGGCTCTTTCCTTCTCTGTCTGTACACATAGTCTGAAAATGCTTCTCTAAAACTTTTTTTTCCACCTTAAGTCTTTCAGACGTCTCTTTACTCAACATGGTCTTTACGAACTTGAAAGGATCTCAAGACTGTTGCCCTGGCACACTCCATTTCTATATTATATTTGTCATTTTTTATATTATAACAATGGCATATATAGATGTGTGTTGTTTAAATGAAATACGAGGCAAACATTTTCTCAAAAAGAAGTTTATTTTAAACCATTTTTAATGATCAGTACATAAAATTATTTGGATTACTGTTGGCATTGGTGTTGATCAATCGTCATCCTGCGTTCCATCACATACTTTGGGTTTATTAGGGTTGTTGTTCATCAGCCATTCAGCCAGCCATGCCTAGAGAAACACAAGAAACATATCTTCATTATCACCATTCTGAGATACAATTCTGAAAAGGAACAGTTATAGCTACAGCTAGTGCTCAATTTGCCATCCCACTGGGAGGAACTACCAACCCAGTAGGCATTTAGCAAGTTCAGAAGTATAATGTCTATATGATACAGAACAGTCTTACACTCTGGTCCACATCAAGTCTCCCGAACCCTACTGTGGACCCACGATTGGACCTCTTTTACTTACAATGGGATCAGCTGGTTTTGTCTTGGACAGTTCAGTAAGGCCAGTGAGCAGAGTTGGGTTAACATTCTTGTCCAGGTAATTTGTGACAGCTTGAGTAGAAATTGGTTCCATCACAGCTGTAAGATAAATGAACACTATATAATACAAAGCTCGATTTTCTGGAATGAAGATGGTGTTGAATGGCCTGCTTCACTTACAGTTGGGAAACATAAATCTGAGCTCCCTCTCAGCCTCGATGAATGATTCACTGCCATGCACTGCATTCCTCAGGTCACACGTCCCATATCTTGCTCTTAAGCTGAGAATTATGAGTAAAACACACAATAATATGTTAAAAGGTGTCTGTATGTACAAGAAAAACAGCCAAGCAAAAAAAAACAACAAAACATTTTATTATTTGTTAGTGCAAGCAATTGTTTAAGACAAAAATGGTTCAATTTTTCTATAACAATAATTTTTTTTATTATTATTTATGGATAACCTAAAACTGCAAATGCAATCAGAAATGAAGAGTAAATTAGCAAAACATCAGTGTCTTTTTTCATTATCTTTGTTCATTGAAAGCTCAAGTCAACTTAGTTTTTACTGAACTAAATAAGAGCAGATTGTTTTGGTGATGTTACACTAAACATCTACATTTCATTGATTTGACTATATTTGTAATGTTACTGATTCAGGTGGATTTAGTTCCCATTTCTTCTTCCCATTATAAAAAGATCAAAGGTGAAGAGACTATTTTTTTGAAAAGTAAGTTTAGCCACTGACTTGGATGGCCACTGGATCATGCACCAGTTTTGGCACCATACGGAGATGTTGTTGGTTGTATTTTGCCATTATAATATTATGTTGAGAGCAAACTAACTAGTTAATCAGTCTTGTTATTAACAGCTCATGTTACCTTACTAGACAAAAGCTATATGACCTATGAATCTGTCTGTAGATAGCGTAGATTCTTTTAGGTAGCTACCATTTTTCAACTGTATTCAAATTATTAGAACATAAAGATGCACTATATATTTTTTAAGATATTTTTTTCAAAATGTCAAAGTGACCTGGAACAAAAGCTAGATAAAATGAAAAATCGGTTTTTACACACACACACACACACACACACACACAAAAAAAAAAAACAGAAACATACATTCATAAGATTTTTCTGAGCTTCTATAATTACGTTTGGCAGCGTATTCATTTATATCACCTTAACTAGGTCAGAATGTCCTTAACAGCCCCTACAATACAATACTTTCAACACAAAGACACTTAAAAATCAATGGAGGAAAGCAATATAAAGTTAGTTACCAGTTAGGATGTGTCTCTTTGGCCTTGGCACTGTCGGCTGGTCCCATCAAGGTTTTCCAGGTAGATATGGCCTTATATCTGGCCAGCGAAAGTGCAATAACAGGTCCCGAGCTCATGAAAGCTGTCAGACTTGGAAAAAACTGCTTTTCATTATGCTCAACATAGAAGTCACTGCACTGCTCCGGACTCAACTGAAGCCGTCGTTTCTGTTGAAAGACACAAAATATGTAGTGGAATATAGTAGGAAATACAGTGGTGCTTGAAATGTTACAAACCCTTTAGACTTTTCTACGTTTCTGCATCAACTGACCTAAAACATATTGCAGAAAATGACAAAAGTATGAACCTTTGCTTTCAGTATCTGGTGCTGGTTCTTCTTTAAATATTCTTTGGTAGAACAACTTGTGTGCTTAGGTTCATTGACTTTCTGCATGACACACATTCTCTTGAGATTCAGCTCATAGACAGTAAAATTCCTCACATTCCTGAATTTGTTGGCATAAATTAGAATGGGCTATGGGGCTCATACCCTGGGTCAATCTGCCTCAGCCAAACAAAACTAATGACAAAGGGGGAATGGACAAGCATGATACTACCACCACCATGTTTCACAGGAACGGGGAATGTGGAATGCAGCATTTTCTTCTCTCCAAACATAACAGGTCTCATTTAAACCAAAAGCTTTTATCTGTGTTACTTTTGGAGTCTCTTTCTACTTACATCTCTGACATTAAGACCACTTTTTTACTGTAACGTAACTGAATACACTTAGCTATATATAATGTTCCTAAATCTAAGGCCACTCAGTGCACTGGAGCGGTCAGTAGGTTAAGGTACCTGCAGGATGGTAAAGCCGGAATGTAGAATCAGGTGCTCAATTTCATCTGCTTTATCCATAGCGTCCGGTTTAATCAGAGCCAAAGTTTTCTCCAGGAGGAGGCGCTGAGGAGCTGAACTCTGTTCTCCTGCCATGTTTCACTCGCCTAAATAACAAAGACGTCAATGGATAAATTGGAGTGCAGTTCCTGCAGAAACTGTGAGTGTGATTACAGCTCAGCAGTATTTTGTTCTCCAAAAATATGTCCACAAACCTTTAGCCAACATGTGAAGAGCCAAAACCTTTGCTCTTTAACTGTGTCCACAAACTTTTGACCAACATATTTTGGCCAAAATTTTTAGACATTATTCTAAATTCACTTTAAAAGTGACTTTAGAATAATGTCAAAATGTGTTGGCTAAAAGGTGTTGCTATAGTATATGGCTGGTACAAAATCTCATCCAAATCATTTGGCTAATACAGCCGTATCCACACATTTTTTGCTAATATATGGAGTGCCCAAGCTGATTAAATCAAAAGCACCCCAATGCACATAATGTACTAAAGGGCAATGAACAGGGGTATTGCACATTCTCTAAGCTGGTGTGGTAGACATCACTGTAATCTTACTGTACATTTCATCATTCATTACAATGGGGTGTACTGTACCTAATGCAATCACAATAACAAATGGTTCTTCCCTTGTTTTGTATGAAAAACAGGTGTAGATGCTGTCTCAGTTCTAGATAATAAGGCTGTATAGATAAGCTAATTGGCTGAATAATTTGTCAGTCTAAACTCAGTCAGTAAAAACTCTAAACTGAGGGCTGAGCCCGAACTGAGCCAGAAACAGGCTGTATTTATACAGTTGATGACATCACAATGTCACATGTCACAATGTTACATCAGGGACCTGAAAGATAAAAAAAATAAAAAGTAAAAGCAAAACTGTGAGGACTAACAGGCTGCATGCCCATTTCCATGCATGTGCACCCAATAAATTAATAAATGTTGCATGTAACTTGTTTTTCAATTAATAAAAAGTATATTTAAAGCATGTTAAATAAATGACTATTGAAAAGAAAACTGACAGATAACAATAGTGTGATTGCAGTAGGCAATTTTACCTGTGATGATGTCACTCTACCACACAAGCTTAGAGAATATGCAACACCCCTGTTGCCCTTAGTTTGCATTAGTTTGGAGGTGGTTAAACAGTAAAAATCCCTTTGTGTTACATTGGTATTGGTGCACTAGTGAATGTGAACTCATTAAACTGAGATCTTGAGTTTGTAGTTCTAATCTTGAGGTATTTAGTTTAGTTCAATGTTATTGATCTGTAATGTTAACCCAGCACTGTAGTTTATGTTCAGTTTGAGGACTAAAGATCTAAGAAATATTTTAAAAATCCTATGTTTTTATTTTACTCTATATTTTCTTCATATATTCTTTGATGAAATAAAATCAAAGTTCAATTTGTTAGTTTGGTGTAGCTGTTTACTTTGGCTTCAGAGCTCTCACAGTGGGGTGATTGAACATCTTGTGGCATCGTAAGAAATCCAAGTCCAAATCTAACCCACTCCAACACCATTCCCCACCTGTTTACATATCAAACAGGTTTGCCCCGCTCAGTGAAGCACCCGTTTAGGATTCTGTTAAAAGAACTTTGGTCGTAGTAGATTCTATTGTCCGACACGTGAACTAGCAAGTCCTTTAGGGGCACAAGCAGTCATAGTCAGCTGTTTACTGGGAGCCAGGGTACCAGACATTAGCAAACAGGAAATATTCAAGGATAGTCATCCATGGATGCTCCCATCTTTATGTTCCTTCTGGTTCTCTCCTTAGTAAGGCTGTTATAGTCAGATCTGCTGAAGTCAATCGCCACATTCTGGTAATGTTTACATTCTCTGTTCTCCATAAATCTAAACACCAAACTAATTACATCTCTCTATCTTTTCCAAGTCAGTGATGACCCTCTGGACCATGCTGACGCAATCCTTGATCTCCTCTACCCCATCTGAGAAGGACCCCAAGCTCTCCGGGCACCCCTTCACATTGGCTGCTGGACCTTGACTAGTTTCCCACCTGCCATCACTAACTATTGTCATTCCCACCATGTGATACAATAGAACAAAATAGTTGCTCAGGCTCAGTGTACATGTGAATTAAAAGTTAGATAAAAAAAAATAAAAAAAAAACAGAAATATTGTATATTGTAGCTATACAAATGAAGTAACAGTAAAAGTACTGCACAATGTTCTGCAGCAGCAGCAGTTTGATGTGTAAGATGAATTTTAAGGTGCGGTAGTGTCTTCTCTTTCCTCCTCGTTCCCTCACTTCCGCTGCTTTCTCAGTAAAGTCAGTTCCTTACTTGTCTCGATGTCTACCTATAGCCTTGACTTTACTACCTCTTAGCACTTTTATTTCTTTTGTAAAATACCATATTATATTTATTTTTTTGTATAATACCAATGGCATGTCTAGATGTGTTATTTAAATGAAACGAGGCAAAGATTTTCTCAAAACAATTTAATTTATTCAAATTTTGATCAGTACATTTATTTATTTGGATTACTGTTCGTATTGATGTTGATCAATCGTCATCCTGAGCAACAGTTCCATCACATACTTTGGGTTTATTAGGGTTGTTGTTCATCAGCCATTCAGCCAACCATGCCTAGAGAAACATAACAAACATCACACATCTTCATTATCACCATTCTGAGATACAATTCTGAAGAGGAACAGTTACAGCTACAGCCAGTGCTCAATTTGCCATCCCACTGGGAGGAACTACCAACCCAGTAGGCATTTAGCAAGTTCAGAAGTATAATGTCTATAGGATACACAACAGTCTTACACTCTGGTCCACATCAAGTCTCCCCCAACCCTACTGTGGACCCACGATTGGACCTCTTTACTTACAAATGGATCAGCTGGTTTTGTCTTGCACAGTTCAGTAAGTCCGGTGAGCAGAGTTGGGTTAACATTCCTGCTCAGGTAATCTGTGGCAGCTTCAGCCATAGAAATTGGTTCTATCACAGCTGTAAGATAAATGAACACTATATAATACACAGCTTTATTTACTGGAATGAAGATGGTGTTGCATGGCCTGCTTCACTTACAGTTGGGAAACATAAATTTGAGCTCCCTCTCAGCTGCAAAGAATGTTTCACTGCCATGCACTGCGTTCCTTAGATCAGACGTCCCATATCTCGCTCTTAAGCTGAGGATTATAATAATTATTATAATAAAACACAAATACATTTTTTTATTATTTATGGATAACCTAAAATTGCTAATGCGTTAAGAAACAAATAGTAAATCAGCAAAACATCAATCAGTGTCTTTTTTCATGAAAGCTTCAGTTAGCCGTGTTTACCCTTTTGTTAACAATGCACAAAAATATTTTGGACACATTTTGAATAACCCCATGAGCTCAAAAGGGGCACTATCCTATAAACACCAGGAGATTGTGCTTCCTGAACTTCAATCATTTTCGAACTTTTTAACATCCATCCATCCATCCATCCAGTAGAGATGCACAATGAGATCGGAATCATATCGGACAAATATCAGACCGAGTTTAATGTTTTACTGAGCTTTTAGGTGATGTTACACTAAACATCTACATTTTATTGATTTGACTACATTTGTAATGTTACTGATCCAGGTGGCAATATAAAGTTAGTTACCAGTTAGGATGTGTCTCTTTGGCCTTGGTACTGTTGGCTGGTCCCATCAAGGTTTTCCAGGTAGATATGGCCTGATGTCTGGCCAGTGCAAGTGCAATAACAGGTCCAGAGCTCATGAAAGCTGTCAGACTTGGAAAAAACAGCTTTCCATAATGCTCAACATAGAAGTCACTGCACTGCTCCGGACTCAACTGAAGCCGTCGTTTCTGTTGAAAGATACAGAAGATGTAGTGGAATATAGTAGGAAATATGGTGGTGCTTGAAATGTTGCGAACCCTTTAGAATTTTAGAATCAAATGAGATAAAAATATTACACTTTCTCATTTATTGCAGAAAATGATCTAATATCTGTGAGTTGCTTTCAGTATCTGGTGTGACCCTTGTGCAATAACTGCAATAGCTTTTGCACAGCTGCAACTCTTACGTTGCTATTATGCTGGTGGGTTTCTGGGTCAGTCTGCACCCTCAGACAAACAAAACTAATGACAAAGGGGGAATGGACAGGCATGATACTACCACCACCATGTTTCACAGATGGAATGGGGGAATGTGGAATGCAGAATTTTCTGCTCTCCAAACATAACGTATCTCATTTAAACCAAAAAACATTTAGGATCAAAAATACATCCATCCACTAAACATTCTTCCAATGGTTTTTAGTCTTTTGCTGTGTTGTTTTTGGAGTCTCTTTCTACTTTTAGAGCTTGTGTGAAAATCTGGTGAAGTTTCGGGATATAACACACAAACAATGTGGACAATGAGCACACATGACTGGAAAGCAGGGCAGCCTTCGCTCTAGTGCCCAGAGAGCGTTAATAGCCCTGCTTAGGGGCCCAACAGTGGCAGCTTAGATACCCGACACCCACATATCAAACCCACAACTCTTTCATCAACAACCCAGTGCTCTAACCACTGAGCCACCACTGCCCCACAGTGATGATTCTTAAATGATTGAGCGAGCATTTAACTAAACACTCTCTCTACCAGTTAAGATGATCTAAACATAAAGAGGCTTTTGGGAAACTATAGTAGGTTTGGTATGAAGCTGTTCATTGAGTGGCGACAGAAACCATATCACAAAATAGATATTTTACTTAAATATCCAACTCTGCCACCTCCACACGTCCTTTAATAACATAAAATAGAGATAGATCTGAAACATGTCCAAATGATAAACCATCTTCCTTAAGAAATCTAAATATTTTGCAGGTGATTTATGCTCTTTTTGGGAACAGTGTCTCCATTCTTCTACATCTTTGGCTCGCTTATTATTATTTCATTTCTATTAATGCGTATATAAAGTTTACAGCATGACTGTATATAGTTTACAGTATATAAAATTTACAGCTTCACTGTATATAAAGTTTTATGTATATAAAGTTTACAGTATATAAAGTTTACAGCATGACTGTCTATAAAGTTTACAGTATATAAAGTTCACAGCATGACTGTATAACGTTTACAGTATATAAAGTTTACAGCATGACTGTCTATAAAGTTTACAGTATATAAAGTTTACAGCATGACTGACCTCTCAGTTTTTAATCATCATTATTTTCATTAGTTGTCATTACCGGCCCACTATGGACCCCTGCCTCCCCCTGAGGATGGGCCTGTGGACCACTAGAGAGTGCTTTGTGGTCCACTGGTGGTCTCCAGCCCACAGGTTGAGAAACCCTGCGCTAGTCCATCACCATGGCACCAACATAGTGACCTTAGGGTCATGTGGGGCTACTGCAGTGACTCCTGTTCTATTGTAATATTTCTAGGTGGAGATTATTATAGAAGATCAGTGTCAGAAATAGATCCACCTTAAATCACAGCTGAATCCACTAAGGTACCTGCAAGATGGTGAATCCGGACTGCAGAATCATGTCCTCGATTTCTTCTGCTTTATCTGCAGCGTCTGGTTTAATCAGAGCCAAAGTTCTCTCCAGGAGGAGGCGCTGAGGAGCTGAACTCTGTTCTCCTGCCATGTTTTCACCTCCTTCGCTTCTGAGAACCTCGCAGGACCTTCTGCTCTACCTTAAACGACCCTCAGTTGCTGAAGATTCTGCTTTAAAGTGAACAAATCGTTCTGATATTAAACTAAACCGATCTGAATCCGGTTTCTGTTTTCTGTGTCGGTGTAACAGTAGTTTCTCGTTAACAGTGAAACTTCCGTTACAGGTAAACAGACCGGACTGCTGCTCTGCGGTTGCCTGGTTACCACGCGCACGTAATAACCATGGCAACGCCGCTATCTCATTTAGCAGAATATTAAATCCACATTATTTTCATTAAAAAAGTTATTTAAAAATATTTATTTAAAATATAAATAAACATTTTAATCATTAAAATATATTACATACATATTTCGTTTACATTTATTTTAACTATTAATTAAAAATACGTTTTTTTAATATTTACTTTTTAAATACGTTTTATTAATTAAAATACTTTTATTTATTTACACATTTTATTAAGAAACAAGTGATACCAATTTTCACATTTTAATTGAAGTATTTTAAAAATTATTTACATTTTTAATGTATTTTTTAATATTTACATTTTAAATACACATTTTATTAATTAAAAAAAATATTTTATGCATTTTATTAAGAAACAATTTATATATCAATTTTATTTATTTAAACATTTTACTTAAAATGTATTTAAAAAGACTTATAAATACACATTTTATTATATACATTTTTTTATAAATATATTTGAACAGGTTGAGTAGCTCGCAGGAAAGTAATGTTATCATTTTACAGATATTCACACTAGTGATTATAAAACATCACTATAACATAAATCGCTAATGCATTGCATTAAACTGTGCAGTAAATAATATAAAATTAGAAAGTGAAACTCAATAGATTAAAATAAATGAAAAGAATGATAACCAGACACTGGAGCAGTTAATGCAAACCTGCAGATAAGGAAAAATACTGCTCTTCATTTATGACTTTAATGCAAGGGTGTAATAAAAGATTTATTTCATGATAGGTCACAGAAAACTCCTTGCTGAGTCCAGGAAACACAAATAAGACTTGACACAAAATATCCACCATTCATTTTTTGTCCTTTACTAATTAATAAGACAGAGGTCCAGAAAAACTCAACTATTAGAATAATTTCATAACCAAATTATGTCCTGAATGAATGTTTGGAGGGCATTAATGCTGTGGTTGCCTAAGAACACACAGGTTAGGAGCATTTAAAGTATATTACATAATTTCACTTCTAGTAGATATTAGGGGTGGGGGCTTTTTGATTCAGTCTCACAATTCAAATATCAGCTCATTGAATACGGCCCAGAACGCAAACGCGGCCGTGTCTGAAACAGACCCCTCAAGTCCCTCATTATTATTCCTCTATATAGAGACAGACTTTAGTTTGCCATGTAGTGTCAAAACAGATGAATTCGGACACATCATCAGCAACACGCGCCAGCACCGGCAACACGAACTAAAGTTTAAGAAATGTTTAAGCTCCGCCCACACAAACTGAATTCTAAATTAAAGTCAGTAAACCTTGGTGCTGTTCATGGAATAATCCTCGATTATGTTGCTTATAAACAAGCCTCCCACTAATGAACCAACACTGGAAGGAAGGAAAACTAAAGAGGGAACTAGGATCCATTTTGGACAAACCCCCAACCACCCACTTTTGGTGTTTTTCTGCAACCGTCTCCCTGGTCAATGCACGTCTATGAAGTGACCGCATTGTGATGAAAAGAATTGGGACAATGCTATAAACAGCACTAAATCAGTGAAGTGCAGTGTGAGAAAAGATGACTGACACGCACGTCAAATGATATTTCTTTTTTATTCAATTGTAAACATTAGAAAAGCCTATCGAGTTCCTATGGTAACTTGCCAAACTCTGATCAGGTTGTCAGTGTAGCCGGCGAAGAGAGTCTGTGAACAGAAATAATAGAAGGTTACAGGCAAAGAAACAATGAGTTTAACAATTTTTTTTACCCAAACCCCTCATAATTGCAGGACTGTCAGCACGCAGTTTCAGAGCTCATGAAGTTTGTTAATCACAGGGTTTGTTGGGTCCATAATAATACTGAGAAAACCATCCAAAAAACAACATAGAGTCTCCATACAGAGACATTATGCCTACCTGTCCATCAGCAGACCATGCCAGAGCAGTGCACTGGGGGGGCTCAGCCTTGCTGTTTGTGCTGATGACCTCCTGTCTCAACTCATCGACAATAATTTTACCCTCAAGGTCCTGAGGAGAGGGGACAAACACCATCAGTAACACACACACAACCCTCAAGCAAAATCAGTGCATTGAATCCTCTGAGTTCTCAGAAACAGCCTCTTTTATCATCACAGGAGAGCAGACAGCATTTAAGGTTCGTCACTGAACTCAACCCCGACATGCAGGAAAAGCAAATTCAGAAATAGTACAACACCGACACTTACAGCACACTAAATATATTTAAATACTCTGTTCAGCACAATCGCACTGCGTACTCACCCAGATTTTGATGCTCGGGCCGGTAGCAGCACACAGCCAGTAGCGGTTAGGGCTGAAGCAGAGAGCATTAATCATGTCCCCACCATCCAGGGTGTACAGGTGTTTGCCCTCGTTCAGATCCCACAGCATGGCTTGTCCATCCTAAAACACCAGCGGGAACACAGTCAATGCACCAGAGTAGCTGTGAAGTACGATTCAAACCTTCCACAGACACTGAAATGTTCAGAAACAGCCTCTTTATCATCACAGGGAAACAGATGGCATTGATGTTTCATCACCACATCAGACTTTAGAACTAATGACCCTCCACACACACACCCCTCTTGTGGACCAAAGACAAAAATAGCATCCAAATGAGGCAAAAGCACCAACCTATTTGTCTGAAACAGAAATCAGTGTTACACTAATTACACTTCGAGCACCTTCAACTGTCCTCACTTTCAGTGTTTGGACTCATGCTTACAAGCATCTTCAATCTCACCTGATCCAAGATCTAGTATTCATACTGAAGGTCCCAGCTTTTCTTTTTTTGGCTGTTTCTTTGATGCACGTATCAAGTGTTAAACTGTGATCAACACCCCACACCCTTACGTGCACGAGCGTGATTGCTGATTGGCTTATGTAGAGTGGAGCTTGGGCCTTTACGTTGTGGACAGCACCTTTAAACATGGCACGTGGGACTCCACGAGGCACGCAAACACCAAACAGTTCAAATATGCAATATCTAGCATTCGGCCAATTGTTGATAAGCAGACTCCCGACCGTACCTTTCCTCCAGAGGCACAGAGAGAACCATCAGGAGACACCGTCACTGTGTTCAGGTATCCTGTGTGGCCAATGTGGTTCGTCTTGAGCTTGCAGTTTGCAAGGTTCCACACCTGTCGAATGCAAAGCACACACATCACTTAGATCAACATGTACCAAACACTACACATCTCCGTAAAACATTGTTCTTTAGCCTCAAATCGTTACCCATCATAATTGCAGGACTTGTCGTCAGAGCCCGAGAGCTCAGAACACAGTATGTAGATTTGTAATCATCGGGTAAGTAACTGAAGCCGTGACGGAGCGGTCCACACCTACCTTCACCATCTTGTCCCAGCCGCAAGACACGATGATTGGGTTGCTGCTATTTGGGGAGAACCGCACACAAGACACCCATTCTGTGTGGCTCTCGTCCTAAAGGAGGGACAAAACGGATCTCAGAACCAACAGCAGCTGAATGTGCAAATGAAATTTCAAATGGAAAGAAGGCACGGACCTGGATGGTGTATTTGCACACTCCCAGGGTGTTCCACAACTTGATGGTCTTATCCCGAGACCCAGAAACAATCTGCCGGTTGTCAGCAGAGAAAGCTACACTCAGGACATCTTTGGTGTGTCCAACAAAGCGGCGGGTTGTGGTGCCGCTACAACAAGAGGTGGGGAGAATATCGGTTAGACGGATTAATGCCTGTGCCACAGAACCGTGAGGATCACACCATACATACACCACGCCCAAAAGTATCTAGACAGGCCTTCTAATCTGAACTTAAAGCATCTTGCCAGAAGAACAGGACACTCTGGAGCAGCCAGACCTGAACAGCATCACGGCTGTGGGGTTCTGAGTGACGGAGCTCCAACACCACCTTCGGACAAGTTCGGTAATCACACAGCGTCCACGAAATGCAACCAAATATCATTACATCTACTGGTGTGCGATGGCCTTAAGAACGTTTGGACATGGAGTATAGGTCAGATATTTGGACGTTTACAGCACCGGGGCACAAACATCTCCCCACCTGTTTTCACCACACTCACGTTGTCAGGTCCCACAGACGCAGCGTGCCATCCCAGGACCCAGACAGGGCGAACTGGCCATCAGAAGAAATAACAACGTCGCTCACAAAGTGAGAGTGACCTTTGAGGGCACGCTGAGGGACGCCGTAGTTGGTCTCATCACGGGTCAGCTTCCACATGAGCACCGTCTTGTCTGTAAAAGGAAGACAGATGGAAATTGACTATGTGAAATACACTTCAAGACCATTACAGCTTTTAACCGTGGGGCGGTTCTATAGCTCTTTAAGGGTTCTTCAGTGAAGAAAATTGTCCTATACAGAATTATGAACACTCAGAACGCTTACAATTAAAGGGATCTATGCACTGGGAAAAGGGTTCTTCAGACTGATCTCGAGAGGGCTCTAGATACAACCATTATGAAGAGGTTCATATGGCACTAAAAAGGGTTCTATTACAAACCTGACAGGATAGCAGAAACCTATACAGAACCTTCTACAGCACGCCATCAATCTGAAGAACCCTTACAAGATGCAATCATGCAAAGGGCTGTGTGTGCCCATGGTACTATAGAGAACCGTTTTCTTCACTGAATAACCTTTAAAGAACCCTCATTTTAAGAGTGATGGGGAGATGGGGACACTGGTTTCCTGATACTGGCTCTTTAAGAGTGGAGCTGAAGTGAAGGGGTTGGAGCTGGAAAACAGTCAAGGCCTATGGGCTGGAACTTGGATCTCCAGGACCAGCAGGGGTTGGAGACTACCTCTAGGACCAGCCAGGCCTATGGGGCCTGGACACCAGACCTCCAGGACCAGCAGAGAAGCCCTGATGGAGGTGGTGAAACACTGGAGTGGCGGGATTAAGAAAGTGAGGGTAGAAGAACGCCTCTCACAGCCAGGAGCAGCACCAGCAGATACTGAGAACGTGCAGAGCAGATGTTTGGAAGGGGACACGGAGCAGGGCTGAGCGGAGCTCCTCACCTCTGGACGCGGACAGGATCATGTCCGGAAACTGCGGCGTGGTGGCGATCTGAGTGACCCAACCGCTGTGGCCCTTCAGGGTCCCTCTCACCGTCATCTGTTCGGTCATCCTGGCGGTGGTCCAGTCCCCGATTCGGGTGGATTGAGGCGGATTGGAAAGGAGGCCTCGGTTCTTCCCGAAGCTCTCGCAGAGGAAAAGGACAGCGCGCGGCGGAAGCGCCGCCTTTCACTGCTCCGCGACAGAGCGCCCCTGCTGGAGCTCAGCGGCACTGCAGGGAGAGCAGGCCCATCCCTTCAGCATCAGTACAGGATAGGATAGAACTTTATTGATCCTTTGGGAGGGTTCCCTCAGGAAAATTAAGGATACATTACATTACATTAGATCAGATAGAACTTTATTGATCTCTTGGAAGGGTTCCCTCAGGGAAATTAAGGTTCCAGCAGCAGCATTAATACAGTACAGAAAAGAGTAGAAAGTTATAATAATTTAGGAGGAGGAGGGTACTGCACATTATTATTGCACTTTTTAACTGTTTATTGCACAAAGTCCAGTTGTGTTGTGGTGGTCGGGTTGCAGGTTACTGCTTCTTCCCATCCTCTGTCCTCCTGTTCCCCCTCCTCCCCAGAGAGGAGTTGTACAGTCTGATGATGTGCGGGACATAAGTTTTTTAGTCTATGGTAGGTCAATTGGTGACTCTAAAGTGGCCCTTAGTGTGTGGATGTGTGTGTGCATGTGTGCGCCCTATGATGGACTAGCGCCCTGTCTAGGGTTGCTTCCCGTCCTTGCGCTGGGCACTGGCTCACCCGTGACTCTATTCAGGAATAAGCGGTTCAGAAAATGGATGGATGGATGGTCCTGCACTTGGGAAGGAGCAGTCTGTCACTGAACAAGCTGCTCTGGTGGCTGATGACGGTGTGTAGAGGGTGACTGGCATTGTCCATAATGTCCAGTAGCTTCCTCAGAGTCCTCTTCTCTGCCACCATCACCAGAGAGTCCAGCTTTGTGCCGACCACAGGGCCGGTCTGCCTGATCAATCCAGCCTGGATGTATCCTTCTTGGATATGCTGCAGCCCCAGCACTCCACAGTGTAGAACAGGACACTGGTCACCAGAGACTGATAAAACTGCAGATGTTGAAGGACAGTAGCCTCCTCAGAAAGTACAGCCTGCTCTGTCCCTTTCTGTACAGGTGAGCTTATTCATGACAGTCAGCACAATCACACAAGACATGTAAACCACCTGACATACCATTGATGCAAAGAACTGTGCAGGCATCTCAGTTAATGAAAATCTGCACAATTTCAATTCCTTTTTTTTGTGAGATTTGGTGAAGGTTTCCTCACTGTCTACCAGCTCTCCGGTCTGTTCACACTGGAACAAAGCCTGGATCTGTACATTTTTTGATCAACATCAGACACGAGTGAACTGTGCACACAACTGATGTTTCCAAAAACTTGAAATTGTGCAGATTTCCTTTAAATGAAATGTAAAACTTGAAAAAACATTTACAGTTCTTTCAATCAACTGTAGGTTAGTTTACATTTACATTAGTTTACATTTGTTGTATAATTTGATATGTTTTGTAGGTATCTACTATAGTGATACCTCCTTGACCTTCACAGAAGAGTCATCAGAAGAAAACTCTCCCTGTGTCCTCATTACAAAATGTAATATTGTCAAAACAATGGAATTTGTCAAAGGTAAACACTATGAGCACAATGAGCAAAATGGGTGAATTTCATGAAAAGTACACCTCTCTGACCATATTAATCATTGTGCTGAAGCCAGTGGCATAGGAAACATTTCACTGGTTAAGAGAAGAATTGAACCAAGTGTATATATAATTTTATTTGGTCCACTGCCAAGTATTCATCTCAAAAACCTTTTTTAATCAAAACATGGTCGCATTCTTACAAATATGGAAACTATCCATATTTACATCTCGAACAAAGACATATTTGAGGAGCCAGGTTCTGTAAACATGTTGTTTTAACGTTTTCAGCGAATAAAAGTGGGTAAAACTGCGAAAACTGCGCAGGACTGACGCGTCAGTAGGTGTTGTAAACAAGGCCTGGGCCTACACATTTCCCACCTGCATTACAGCCGACTATGATTGACGGAGCGCAAGTTTCGCAGGAGCCAATCACAGAGCACAACGCCCGGCGTAACAGCCAATCGTGCCGCGGGAAGGTGGGGCTTTGGCGGAAAACAGGCGGGAAGGGGTGGGGGTTTGCAGAGCTTCTTGAACGTTCTGCACCGTCGGCCATTTTACCCCAGCGAACAAAGAGGGAGCAGCTGCAGCCTTTCTGGGGGTATTTACAGCGTTTCACCTTCTTATTTACAGCGCGTCCAACCTCTACGCCACCGTCAGTGAGTTACGGTAAGAAAAACGGGATATTTATCGGATTCGGTTGAGGAGTCACAGTGGATGTAGATCCGCACTGATTAACGGCCGATTAACCGAATAACAATCTCAAATAACCTCATAATATCCACATTTACCGGCTTTTCTCTTATAAAGCGCCCGAGTTCAGCGCTACAGGCCCAAGGCTGTGCTCTGTGTGCAGGCCTCAGTGTGAGCAGCTTATTTACATTAAAACGCACATCCGACCGACGTTACAAACCCATTTAAACCTTAAATGCTCACATGACCGACGTTACAAACCTGATTAAACCAAAAACGCACATCTAACCGACGTTACAGACCCGATTAAACCTTAAACGCACATCTGACCGACGTTACAAACCCGTTTAAGCCTAAAACGCACATCGACCGACGTTACAAACCCGTTTAGACCCAAAACTCACATCAGACCGACGTTACAAACCTGTTTAAACCTAAAACACGCATCCGACGGACGTTACAAACCCGTTCAAACCTAACATGCACATCTGACCGACATTACAAACCCGTTCAAACCTAACATGCACATCCGACGGACGTTACAAAACTGATTAAACCTAAACGCGCATCTCACCAACGTTATGAACCCGATTAAGCCTAAAACGCACATCCGACCAACGTTACAAACCCGATTAAACCTAAAACGCACATCCAACGACGTCACAACCCCAACGCTTACCTGACTGACGTCACAACCCGTTTAAATGTAAAACGCAAACGCACGTCCACCAACGTCACAACACCAACGCACACATGAATGACGTCACAACCCTTTTAAATGTAAAACCCAAACGCACATCGACCGACGTCACAACCCCAGCGCACACCTGTCTGACGTCCAAACCCTGTTTAAACCCGAAACACCTGCACTCTGCTCTTCTGTGTTGGTTTTCTCACTAAAATCCAGTAAAAGATCTCCAAAAGCCTTAACTGGTAAAAATCCACTTTTCTGATCTGATATCAGTAATAACGGGGTTTATATTGTAATATCTGAGTTTTTATATATACATGTTAATATCCAAGTAAATAGTAAAGTACATTGTATTTAGAAGCATACTAGTGTCTACTTCTATACTGTATTACTAGATTATATTTATATATATATATATATATATATATATATATATATATATATATATATATATATAATGTGTGTGTGTGTGTATATATGTGTGTGTGTGTATATGCGTTTATATACACACACTAATACCTATTGATATACACATTAATATCTATTTTATTTTATATGCATATATTTTTACTCAGTTGAGGTTACGCGGTAGTGCTGGGCATTTACTGGAAATTGAATCAGAATCAAGGTTCAGAGTAATACGGTAAATAACCTAGTTTATCTTCAGTTACAGTACACACCTAATTGTAATTAAGGTAAAAGGTCAAATGACCAAATGGTTCTGTTGATTTGAGTTTATTACGCCCAGCACTACTCTGCAGTCACGACGTGTGTATACTCACCAGTCTGTGATTTTTATTGGGCAGATGAAGCAGCGAAAAAGCGAGACTGGCTTCTCGGCTGTTAGAGAGCTGGGCTGGGAGGATGAGGGGGTCGAGAGCCGCAAGCGCCACAAGCGAGAATCGCACAGCAGCGAACGGGAGAACAAATATCGGAAATATCGTCACCATCACAAAAGCACTGAAGGGTAAAGCTGACCCTCATTCCTCTCACTAGACTGACCCGACTGACCCGGCCTCATTTTTACATAACGATTGGCAAAGTCCCATTAACTGTAGTTCACAAATGAGGTTACATCGATTCTGTACTGCCAGAAGAAAGTGTTCACACACAGATGGTGTTGAGACTGACCCAGTGAATCGGAGAGGCATGCATTGATTTAAACATCTCTTTTTATTGGTCATTTCTGGCTGATGCTCCGCATTTCTGCACTGAATCCTGTGAATCAGAATGTGTCAGATGACCCGGAAATCAGCTGTTCCTTTCTGTTGCCATATTGGCAGTAATTTGAGCTGTGTTGGAGCCCGTGTGTAGAAGTACACCCAACAGCCTTGTTGAGTAATAGAGCTCGTCTTACTGAAAATGATGTCTGGAGAGCTCAGCTGTTTTTGTCTGGCCTCAAACCAGACCAAGTGGTGGTTGGTCCACAGCCTGCTGATTTCAACCGCTTACAAGTGCATATGTGTACACTTTCACCTGGCCAGTGTTGTCCCAGTATGTTGTCTCCAGCACTTAACGTCAAACTCTGCTGTGTTTCAGGCATTACCTCGAGACCCGGAGCCAGAACGAAAGAGTCGAGACCAAGGTCAACGCTTCGGACATGGGGAACGATAAGGAAAGGCACGTGAGCATCCGTAAGGAGCGGGATATGAAGCGGGTTCGCCACAGGGACCATGATAGGGACTGGCATCACTACAGCAAATCGTCTGGGTACAGCGGGCGAAGCCGGCGGAGCAGCCGGCGCGGACGGAAACGCAGCCGTAGCCGTAGCCGCAGCCGTTCTAGCCACCACTCGGTATGAGCACTGTCCATCTCCCAGCCCTTTGTCCTCTTTCTCTCTATGTGGACTACTGAAGCCTCCCTTTTTATATTAGTGTCTAAATGAATGTTTGGAATGAAAGTAGTCGTATCTTTTTGGCGTAGGTGAAGTACATAGAAATGGAATTAAAAGAGAAACTGTAGGAGCTTCAAGGGAAGGTAGAGGGGTGAAAGAGCTTACATGTCAATGTTAATGATGTTTACATAAATATTTTGAGAAAGAATCCTGTCTGAAAATGTGTTGCCATTGTTTTTCTTCTGTAACACACACTATGTGGTGGGCCCCCTGTGCATATCTCTGTCGCGGGCTGAATTTGCGTTGGCTGCTCCCTGTGGCCGGGCCTGGCTGCTGCGGTATCTGAATGGGCCGAATCGCTTCCCCCCCGTTCTTCCCTCGCTGAATGAATGAATGGCGCGTTCTGGTCCCCCTGATTCACATGGGTTTATGATGATGATGATGATGATGGTGGTGGTGGTCCGAAACCTCCAGAGGAGCCATCGCAGGAAAAGATCCAGGAGTGTTGAGGATGATGAGGAGGGGCACCTGATCTATCACAGTGGAGACATACTGAGGGCGAGATGTATAGAATATATACTTTCTTTGTCTTCCTTCTGTATCTCTTGATTTTTGTTTTATTTTGACTCATGTGAAATGTCAACTGTAGTGTTTAGGTTAATTGTTTTGGGGACATGGTTATTTCAGCACTTCAGAAAAACCCAAAAAACTTAGACTAATTTTTCTGCATTTTCAGCCAATGTAGATTAGCATTGTCATGCTCATGGATGTCATTTTTTCCTCTTTGTTCCATTAGCACAGCTAAATCTTAGATGATTCAGATATGTTCCTTATACTGGACATTGTGTTGGATTTCATGCTTCTAACTGCTCTATCTTTACACCCTAGATGAGATTGTGTGTACACTAGGAGAAGGTGCCTTTGGGAAAGTGGTTGAATGCATTGATCACTCAAAGTAAGTTCCTTTTTTGACTCTGAATCATAAACCTCCAGGCTAAAGAGCAACACCAGTGAAGTTTCTGATAACATAGTCTGGTAGCTGGCTGTCTTTTGATGTTCTGTGACAAATAATGTCTGCTTGTCGGAGAATCTTAATCAGATCACGACAACCAGCAGCCAGTCCTCCTGAATCCCAGAGTGTGGAGAGAAGAGGTGGTGCTTAAATGCTGCTGGTGTTGCTCTTTAAAGTCTAGTAGATGTTCTAAATGGTCAGCGTGGTCATTCACACCATTTCTAATTGCCTCGTTCTGTTGCGCATTTCAGTCGAAGCGCTCGTGTTGCGCTGAAGATCATTAAAAACATTGATCGCTATCGAGAGGCAGCCATGTCTGAGGTTGAGGTGTTGGAACAGATGAACTCACTTGACTGTGACAGAAGATAGTAAGTGCTTTTACAGTCGTTACTGCTGGAACGAGATACTTACACACAATTTCACTGAATGCACAGCATTCCAGCAGGTACTGATTGTCCCTCTTTTCTTATCATAGTTCTTGCGTCCGTATGTTGGACTGGTTTGATCACCACGGCCATGTGTGTATCGCATTTGAGCTGCTTGGCTTGAGCACGTTTGATTTCCTCAAGGAAAACAACTTCCAGCCCTTTCCTGTACATCAAATCAGGCACATGGCGTATCAGATCATCAGAGCAGTCAAATGTAAGTATTTGTTTGGGACGTGTCAAGCATTAAAGATGATAAAGAGGAGGTTAACATTAACCACACGCTGTAGGAAACCAAATCAGTGTGTTCACCACTCTATAAACTTCTCAATCCAGAGTGTGTGCAGTTCCATTGTAATTGATCTTATATTCTTGATGACTTTCCTGCTTAAATTAAAAGTTAAATATGTTCTACTTTATACTGAAGCTTGTGGAGAGAATATTTGGGCCTCAAGTGACGGTGTATTTTTGTGTTAATGCAACCTTTCCTTTTCCTTCAGTCTTGCACAAGAACAAGCTGACTCACACTGACCTGAAGCCAGAGAACATCCTTTTCATTGATTCAGAGTATGACCTCGAGTACAACGCAAAAATGGTAAGCACAAAACACGAAAGGTTCACATGTAACGAGCCCACTGTACACAATCACAGTGTGGTATTTCACATTCTCCAGCATGTCTGACTTCTAATTCACCGGAACTGTTTCAGAAACGGGACGAAAGGACTGTGAGGAGCCCAGATGTGAAGGTGGTTGATTTTGGAAATGCCACATATGAGCATGAGCACCACACCACTGTGGTGTCCACGCGACATTATCGTGCCCCAGAAGTCATTCTAGGTCAGCAGCAATTCAGTGTTTTTGTTTGTACATTTGTTGGATCAATTGTGAGTTTGCTGAGTCCTCATTAATCAATTTTGGTCCGTGTGCAAGCAGAACTTGGCTGGAGCCATTCCTGTGATGTGTGGAGTATCGGTTGCATTCTTATTGAGTATTATCTCGGCTCAACGTTATTCCAGGTGAGCGCACAACAAACGAATAGCACTTCCTACTGTAATATGAAATTTTACGTTAAATACATTCATTTAAAGAAAAAAATGCTGATTCTCTTACTGTTTACTCCAGACTCATGACAGCAAAGAGCATCTGGCCATGATGGAGAGGGTCCTCGGCCCCATACCAACTTGCATGCTGCAGAAAACAAGGCTAGTACATTGTCTACAAGCTTTTTCACCCTTCCTCATGTTGGGTTGTACCCTCAGACTGTCAGCATCCAGGTGAATTCTGATAGTTTCTGTCTTACTTTCCTGCAGGAAAAGGAGGTACGTCCATCATGACAAACTGGACTGGGATGTTCACTCCTCATCAGGGAGATACGTTAGGAAACACTGCAAACCTCTCAGGGTGAGGGCCTTTTTCATCAACACTGCAGAGTCCGTTCATATTGTTGCTTTGTCTCTTTTTTTTTAACGTTCTTCACTTTTTTTTGTTGATAGCAATACATGGTCTCAAAAAACCGGGATCACGAGGAGCTATTTGACCTCATTGAGAAGATGTTGGACTATGATGTGACCAAGCGAATCTCTCTGGAAGAGGCCATCAAACATCCGTTTTTCAGCGTCCTCAGGAAGAGCCAGAAGTAACTTTAACATGCATGTACTGCATTTCTGCTCTCCAGGAGAGTTTTGTTGAAGAGACTGTATCAGTCCCACATTGGCAGAGTACTGTTGATCATCACCTGAGTTGTAATTTATTTGTGACTTATAACTTGTATTTTACATGCTGGTTGAACTGGGATTAATAACTCTTAAAGGGGAGGGCTGTGAGCGTCAAATCATTTTTCAATTTTTTTTTGTGTATGATTTGGTGGAGAGAAGCGTTAAGATTTAGGCATTAACTGTGTTGTAGTTTTTGGACATGGTGTAGAAATCATTTGTAAAGTTGAATCAGTGTTTTGTTTCTCTCGTCTTCAATAAAACATTCAAAAGCTGCTCAGTGTTTTTCCTGGTTCTTCGTCGATAGTGCGCAAGTTGCCTGTTGGGAGTTGCAGTGCTGTGACTGTAGATGGCAGCAGAGATGGATGGATTCGCTTTCAACCAGCACCTGAACTGGGAGTTATTTTCCATTTCAGGTTGAATCCAAAGCTCTCAGTGTGTCCTCTTTAAGCCAGGTCCAAAGCATCTCTATCCCTAATTAGCTTATACCAGCTGGCATCAACTAAGGGGAAACTATACATTAATTTGAACTGATGACTATTGGCAACGGCCTGTTTAAGGCAGCACTGGGACCAGTAGTTGTAGAGGTAAATGGTGTGGGGAAGTCCAGTCCTGGAGGGCCATATTGTTAAGTACCAGGTGCTCTTGGTGCGCTGGAGCAGGGAAATCAGCAAACAGCTGTACTCCTGGCCTTGGTTCCCCACCTGTAGACTGAGCAGTTCCACAGCCACACATTTCTCATGTGTTCCCAGGTGTTGGTTCCACCAGGACAGCCTTCTGGTTCCAGTGAGCAGGAATGAAATAATTGCTAGTGTTTGTAACACCAACTTCTTACATCTCAAACATAAATATATATGTAAGTAAAAAATATACATCATTCACTGTGACACCCTCTTCACCATTGGCTGACGTCACCACGTCATTCACTGACACCCTCTTCACCATTGGCTGACGTCACCACGTCATTCACTGACACCCTCTTCACCATCGGCTGAGGTCACCACGTCATTCACTGACACCCTCTTCATCATCGGCTGAGGGCACCACGTCATTCACTATGACTCCCTCTTCACCGTCGGCTGAGGGCACCACGTCATTCACTGACACCCTCTTCACCGTCGGCTGAGGGCACCACGTCATTCACTGACACCCTCTTCATCATCGGCTGAGGGCACCACGTCATTCACTATGACTCCCTCTTCACCATCGGCTGAGGGCACCACGTCATTCACTATGACTCCCTCTTCACCATCGGCTGAGGGCACCACGTCATTCACTATGACAGCCTCTTCACCATCGGCTGAGGGCACCACGTCATTCTCTATGACTCCACCAACTGAAGGTATCATGTCATTCTCTATGACACTACTGACTGAGAGCACAGCATCATCCACAATGACACTCTGCTCACCACTAACTCCTCCTTTAATGGGTGACCACTCCAAACCACTAACTCCTCCCTTAATGGGTGACCACTACAAACCACTAACTCCTCCCTTAATGGGTGACCACTACAAACCACTAAGTCCTTTAATGGGTGACCACTAAAGTATTATTATTTTATACAGTTGGATGCAGCTTTAATCATTTGCAGTTTCATTCTGGGATTAATAAAGTATTTCTGATTCTGATCCAATATGATTTTGACTGCAGGCTTGTCATTCCCATACCTGACCACGAGGTGGCGCCGTTTACCTGTCAGTATTTTCATCAGCAGAACAGACAAACCAATGTTTGACACTCAGCTCTCTGAACCTCCACCTGCATTTTCACCCTCGAGCTTCAGGTAAGCCTGAACCTCAGGTGTGTGGATGATGTGTTAATCTGTTTTTAAATTCTTCTTCTTCTTCTTCTTCTTCTTCTTCTTCTTCTTAATAATAATAATAATAATAATAATAATAATAATAATAATAACCATTGTGCATTATGCATTATGCATTATGCATCCATTGTTAATGCATTTATGTTTATTTTGTAGTTAATAAAAACCCATTATTTATTTAACTTAAAGGTAAAATCTTTGAGAGGGGGTCAGACAGGTCAGACATAGTCAACCTGTACGGTATGATTGGAGAACATATGGACGCTCACAGGGAAGGTACTCGTTTGAGAAGAGTTTCCTGAAACGTTTGCCAAGAGGTTCAGAAAGGAGGTTTTTATTGACTCCTCGTCCAGAAACAAAAAGGTCAAACATCATTCCAGTTCAGTCAGAAACACAGTATGTTTTTATTAAGACACAGAGAAAATGATGGCTAAAGGCAACATTTTAAGAATGAATAAGAACATTCATAATCACTTTCATTGATCAATTTCAGCACATTTTAACAATACCTTGATAATACTCATAACCACTGTGACACTCTATTTTCATACAGTTTCATCTCTACACCACAGCTTCCCACTGACACACTCCAAACTCCAAAAGTGCCCATCACTCGTCCCACCCTACCTGTAACCTGCCGAACAGCCTTAGTCCTAAAAATGAAGTATTTAAGTATTTAACTTCTTGTGTTGATTTATTTGTACTATAGTATTTACAGATGATTGTGGCAGGCTGAACGTCCAGAAATCCAATAAAAAGCCAAACTGGTCCCAGTTTCTTTCCATAAAAGGCCGTCTGTAATCTTACCCACTGCACTGTTTAATCGAACGTTTAATGATTTGTTGTTTTTTCATTGTGGCTTCTGCCTCAGATTAAGTTCAATATTTTCATCATCTTTTAGACCCTTTATTTCCTGGGAGTGACTGGGAATCTGGCTTGATTGAAGGGACTGAATATATCTAGTACAAAGGGAAAGGTGCTCATAGACCCACACAGGGGACATTGTCCTCCACAGTTAATCCATCTACAGGCTGGGGCTGTGAACACACATCCCTGGAGCGTTGGACATGTGTGCTCAGGGAGCAGCTGGCGAGTTCAGTGTCTTGCACAAGGACACTTCAGTCATGCCCTGCCAGTTCAGGGATTCAAACCAGCAACCTTCCAGGCACAAGGCTGATTCCCCAACCAACAGACCAGGGCTGTCCCACTAACAGAGTACAGACTACAACAGTAAAGATTTACACATTACTGTGTGTACTGGACAGGACTCGCATTCAAGCTTTAACAGGTTGAACTGTAATTTATTTATAGACCATCTCACTGCAAACATCGTTCTTCCTGTGTCAGATATGGTAACGCTGTGCTCTGTCAAGATGTGCTCTCAACTGAAGGTTCGTGAGATGCACCTCTGAGCTGTCATGTAGGATTAGTTGAATATGTTGATCTAAAGCTCCTCTTCAGCAGTGAAAGTCTCAACCAGAACCTGAATTGAAGTCATTGAGCTGAGAGCTGATCATCAGTCTTGATGGGTTGCAAGGCAGATGTTAAAGTCCTAATCTACTGGGAACACAGACCCGATCCACACTGAGAACATCACTCAGTCCAGTACAGTGAGGATCAGAACATTAACCTGATTCACACTGAGAACATCACTGAGTCCAGTACAGTGAGGATCAGAACACTGACCTGATCCACACTGAGAACATCACTGAGTCCAGTACAGTGAGGATCAGAACATTAACCTGATCCACACGGACAACATCACTCAGTCCAGTACAGTGAGGATCAGAACACTGACCTGATCCACACTGAGAACATCACTCAGTCCAGCACAGTCAGGATCAGAACATTAACCTGATCCACACTGAGAACATCACTGAGTCCATTACAGTGAGGATCAGAACACTTTCTGTTTCAGCTTTGCTGAAGGTTTCTGAGAGTAAATTAAGTAATGTATTCTTGGTACCAGTATTCGTTCAAATCGGACTTCACTCACAGTTCTGATGAGAACGTCCTGTAGAAATGGTTCAGGTCATTTTGAGATGTCACAGCAAAACTGTTCTCAACTTTGATTGGACCAGTCATTAATGAAGTCATTTTAGATCTAGTTTCTATTGGTCTATTTAAAATAAAAATGAACAAAAATGGAAGCAGAGATATATTTTAATCAACATAAAAACATGACAAACATTCAAATGTTAAAGCTGAAGCTCTATCTTATTTTCTGATATTGAAAACACACACCCCTCACCCCCCACTTACACACTCACACCCACCCACCCACACACACACACACACACACACACACACACACACACACACGTGCAGCATATCTGAGGTGAGACCATCAGCTGAAGCTCTAGCTCATTTTGTGATATTGAAAACACACACACTCACCCACCCACCCACACACACGCACGCACACACACACACACACACGTGCAGCATATCTTCAACCATCAGTTGAAGCTCTAACTCTGTTATTGAACACACACACACACACTCAGCGACAGCAGTGTGAGTGCTGAACTCGCGGAGGGTCTCGGAGGGTCTCGGAACTGCACCATGGAGCCCGTCTCGTGCGCGTCCGCTGCCGGTGAGCACTCCTGCAGAGCGCGCGCGCTGAAGGCTCCGCGCCTCGCGCAGCTCGTGCCCGCCGCCGGCCTCGCGCTGGCCGTGTGCGCTCTGGCGCTCAGCCTCCTGCAGAGCCTCCAAACGCGCGGGATGGAGAGCAGGCTGCTCGCGCTGGAGAGGGACAGCGCGTCGTGGACAGAGTCCCGGGGACCCGCCGCGGGGGGACAGGGGCCCCTGACAGAGGAGCTGCGCGAGCTGGTGGAAACAATCGTGCAAGAAGTGAGTTACAGTCACATCTGCTTATTTCTCTGGAGCGCTGCTCTGCGTAGTCAAGCAGCAATGTGGTGAGGAGCATTTGATTGCATGCAGCCCCACCCGAGCATCAGATAGGGTACTGATGCTGAACGGTCGATTCTGCTTCTCCAACTCATTCCAAAGGTATTAGATGGAGGTCCATCATCGGTCCATGCTGGGGGGCTTCATAGTGCTGCACAGCCCACCTTCAGACCTCAGGCTCATGTTGGGGGGCTGCATAGTGTTCCACAGCCCACCTTCAGACCTCAGGCTCATGCTGGGGGACTTCATAGTGCTCCACAGCCCACCTTCAGACCTCAGGCTCATGCTGGGGGGCTTCATAGGGCTCCACAGCCCATCTTCAGACCTAAGGCTGATGGCTGCTTCATTACACAGGCTGTGTGTGCCTGTTACCAGAAGTGTGATCCAGAACTGATGATCACCCAATATCAGTACCTGCCTGCACTAATACTCATGTTGCATCTTGTTGCTGAATGCAATGAAATCTTCACAGCCGTGTTCCAACATCTAGTGTTGCAAAAGTCTTCCCCGGTATGGCTACAGATGAGGTGCAAACTCCGAATGGATATCTGGAGGTCTTCAAACTCCTGGGTGTTGCATTATAAGCTCCCTTTAAAAGCACATATGAAGAAGTGTTCTTTATATATGAAGAACAATTTAAGCAGGGATAGAACCATTTAGGTTGGGTCTGTGTGGAACCATTAATAAAGAACTGTTGAAGAACCTTTTATTTAGATGTGTACTTAAGGCGAATGGTGGTAAAAAGGTTTTATGGTATATGATATTTCACAATTCTCATTGTTCTTATCAGTTAAAATGACCATTAAAGGAATGAAATTAATATGTTCTAGTTAAACAAACACCTTGATATACATAATTATATATTTAAGTACAGTAAAAAATATATATTTATAATTATGCTTCATTTTAATTATTTTTAAAGGGAAATATATGTAAAAAGTCTCCCTTTTGTAAATACCTAATATGAATTTGTATCCAGGATGATAAGGTTGATTGTTTGTTTTTTAAAACTCTGATAATAGTAAGATTCTTCGTTTGTTTGCATTTTGTTCTAATACCAGTATGAATTTCTAATGTACACGGTGTGAAACCTTCAATTTTAATACAGAGGTTTGGTGTAGAGTCTGGTGTCCTGAGCAAGAGCTTGAACCAGGGACTCCAACTCCACCATTGTAAACAGTGATTCCTGCAGAGTTTGTCAGTTTGTTGATTTCGCTGCCCAAACAAAACTTGATTGACCTCAGCGTTTAATGACCAGATTGAGTTTTATTGACCTGAGTGGCTGCAGTCGGGTTCCTGTGGGATAAGCAGTCCAGCAGCAGGACTGGGAGAACTTCAGCACATAGATAACATCAGCTTAATCACTCAAAGTCTGCGTGCACGCAGCAGGTAAATGTGTCTGTCCACAGGAGGCTGTTCCAAATTGAAGGACGCTTTATATACAGCCTAGAAATGCAGACTACCTTCAGAGTAATCTTTTCCACAGTTGTCTGCATGCGTGCAATGTGACAGGGAAACTAGGACCAAGACCAAGCCTCCGAAGCAGAGTTTTTACAAACTTGAGCACCACAATCGCACGTGGCAAGACCTTTCTGGTGACATTACCAGACGCCCTCATTAGACTGATCTATTTGTGTGACCAGAGTTGTATAGGTTACCAAGAAGGAGTCTTCATAGTAGAGTCCTTCCGAGGACCCACCGACCTACCTCAGCAGCAGTCTAGGCTTTGGAATGCAACTCCTGTCTAATAGCCAGATCGAAATGAATGTGACTTTTACACCAGTCCAACATGAAATTCCTCATACTGCTACATCTCAATTAATTTGAATATCATGAAAAAGCTCGTTTGTGTTCATAATCGTCAGATTTCATATTCATTACATGTAAAGGGACATTTTTCCAACCTTTTCTGTTTCACCGCTGATCTGAATGGCTTACAGCTTCGGAGATGTGAAACCCAGATCATCATGAGAAATCTCAGATCATCATATTTAAGTTTGACCAAATGAGTAATCAGACACGTTATATGTAAGGAATCATTTAATTGAATTAAATTATGAATATATATATTTTGAGATGCTGTAATAAGTCCACTTTGAGGAGAAGGGGAAATGGACGACAGCGGTGAAGGAGGATTTCCGTGGCAACAGACAAAGCAAAGCAAAGCAAAAACACAGGCCAAGCAGTTGGCATTAGGGCTGGGCAATATATGGTACAAAAATGGTCATATTATTATATGGCATCTGTTATGCAGGTTAGCATCTGTGTATGATTTAATCCCAGAAAAGAACGTGAGTGGGTTGTTTGTGTGGAAATGGTTGGGTTTTTAGAGGGATGAGTGCAGTCTTGTTCAAATTATGTTGTATAAGCATCATAATTAAAGGCTACTATTTAAATATACAGCATGCTGTGTTTCTGCTGTTACAGATAAATAGTGATTGCATTGTATTTCATTTCACCGTTTCACTTAAGCATGTTTTGAAGTTTGGAGACATCAGCTCACTCCACATTTCTTCAACAGTATGAAGAGAGAAGGCATCTGTTTTTCCCGGAAAGCACCTTTAAGGTGGAAATTTCACAGTTAATCTCGAAAAGCCAAGACTGAGTGATTAATATCAGCCTTAGGTTCCTTCATCAGTGTCTGTGCTGATTCTGTGTGACGGGGTTGTTTCGTGTCTCCTGTGTATCAGAGGCTGAGCGAGGTGATGCCGAAAGTGCGGACAGCAAGAGACGTGACCCAGGACTGCAACTGTCCCCCAGGTACGTGAGTCACCTTTGTGTAACTGGATTTTGGTGGTGATAAGTTCAGAGGGAACGAACAGAAACTCTCTCACAGGTCTGAGGCCTGTCCACATGCGTTGGGCTGTTTCATAGGACGTGGCTGTGTACTGGGTTCTGTTTGAACACAGCGTTTCGTATCACTGAAAACTAAGGTCTTTGAAAATTCTTCAGGGTGGAGGTTTTTGAGAGCCCAGTGTTTTTGTGCCGATGTGCAAAACACAGCTTTTTGAAAATGCAGCATGATGGTAACTTGCTGGGTGTAGCTTTTCATTACACTGCGAGAGAATGTTTGTATAAAAAAAGCTATAAATACTCCCCACGTTAAGTGTGTGTGTGATTCAGGGACAGTGGTGCCACCGTGATAAAGGAAAATGTTCATGTTATGAGTCTGATGTGACTTATTCAGTTTTCTTTTTTTACCTTAATGTGACCCAGATCTGATTTTTTTAGTTGTGTGTCAAATTCCATCTTTTCATCAGACTTCATATGTGGTTCTAAATCAGATATGTATCTAATTTGTGGGCATGAATGTGAACGATCAGGTCAGATGTGTCTTTTTACCTGCACACATGCTTAGTGCTGTTGGTGACGAAGCCCTGATAGGGAGCTCTGTTCACTCGATGGCTAATATATGAGAAAGGAACAAAATACTAGAAATTCAAGGTCAGATTTCTGGTTTAAAAGCAGATTTTATATCACAAAAATCTTTTTTTTTTCAGCTTGTTCTTGCTACTGCACTTGTGTGGTGTGTAGATCATAATATGGAGTTGGGGTTTCCCCTAATTCATGTCCACCGGCCTCTGCTTGCCATGTAAGCAAGATGATTGGATGTTTTTGTTGAAGGCTGGGACTTCACCTATAAACCAATACCACGTCGAGCACTACAAGCACTCATCAGTGGCTGCTTTTCTCATTTATAATGTCTCTATGAAGGCAACGTTCATAAATGTGTGGACAGATTTGTTCACTTTAAAGACAAATACAGGTCACTTCCATTTACAAACCAACCGTTAATATGAGACTTGTGTGAAAATGTGCTTCAGCTTTGTGCTGTATGGTGTCTATTTTGGCTTTTTGTGGAATTTGACTGGCATTTTGGCTGGTATTTTGGCATTTGGCATTCTCTTGTGAGTGCTTCATGATTGTTAAGTGAGACGCATGTCTTCAACAGTATGTAGATACATGTGAACAGAACCTGCATGTGTTGTGTGAGTGACTAGGAGG
>CM067512.1:3351698-3361698 GCA_034509495.1 Acestrorhynchus altus | reverse complement strand
AGATATCTATTCACATCTGTCTGTCTATTGTTTTGAACGATGTTAAGGTAAGTAAGAATCTGTGGTTCAGCTTGGGTGAGTCGGTGCGAGTTGGCGTGATCCGTAGTCGTGAGTGACAGAGCTGCTGCATCATCATTCACTTTCTTTCTCCACATCGCACTTCTTTGTGTCTTTCATCAAGTCATGTTTTTGCAAAGTTTGGACCTCCAGAACTGACAACAAACGCCACCCACATCCATCACTGTAAAGACGTGCCATCTTTCAGCATCCTTTTCACCGCATGAAGTGCCAAGAAGGGTCAGGAAATGACCCGAACAAGGTGTGGTGGTGTGATTCCTCTAACTCAGGTTTTCAAAATGCTTACAGTCCATATACGGTCCCCTGTTTTGAAAGCCTCATGGATATGAGGTCACAACTGTGAATACCATTGCCTATGACCGTCCATTGACAATATGTATATTCACGCTACACTGTAACTGTAATTAGTGTGTAACATAGTAAATGTGTGGTGAGGTCTGACATCATGGCTGTGATGTCACAGCAGTATGCTTACACATGACTACTCCTTCACCCTTTATTTGGATTTCATTGTTGTTCAGTCTCACAGATATGGAAACTAATCTTATATCATGGTTGTGATGTCACAAATATCAATACTGTACATAGTGTGTAACACACACACACACACACACACATACACACACACACACACAGAGCAGCTATCATGCTTATATGATCAAACTGGCGCATAAATGCAGCTCCATTCTGTCTTCATTGTTGAATGCAATTTACCTGGTGATATGAACTACACACAAGTCAGCCGTGACATTAAAATCACTGACAGGCGAAGGTCTTGTGGGGTGTTTCTGGTGTGCATTGGTCAGTACCTACCAAAAGTGTCCCAAGGAGAGACCCAGCAACAGGGTCATGGTGCCCAAGGCCCAGTGATGCTCATGGAGTTGCCACCTTACACCTTATAGGGCTTAAAGAATTTGCTGTAACATCTTGGTGCTGGATACTGCAGGACAGCTTCAGAGCTCATTTGGTGTCCATGCCTCAATGGGTCAGATCTGCTTTAGGGGCATGAAGGGGTCTTACAAGTATTAGTTACTTTATCAGTTAGTCCAGTATGAACTTGGATTTTTGCACATATCCTGTGTTTTCAGGTGTGTTTTTATTCCTGTCATTTGGCTTGTGAAGGGGTCAGCCAATCAGAACAGTGTCCATTTACATATATACTGTTCTTAAAGGTATAGGTGATGTAAAGTACTCAAAGAGGAGAAAAAAAGAGGAGAATTTAGCCTCAATAAGACTTAAAAGACGCTACAGAACATTACTTCTGAATGACGACCACATTAGAAAATGCTAAGTATCACCTGTTCTTCAATTCTTCTACAAATCCTCCTCACTTCCTAACTAACCAGCACTCCAGCTGCTGATTACAGTGTTAATGAACTGTAAATATATGGGTAGGAAAGGTGTGGGAAGTGCTCGATCTGAAATCACTGTTAAGAGGCAGCGAGTAATCGGAGAGTTTTCGGGTGTGGCAGATGGTTCTGATGAACATAGCACTGTATTTTCTTTCATCTCTCCAAAAGGTCTGGCTTAAAAATATCCCGCGAGGGCTTGGTAGCATGTGTTGCGTGTGTAATATCCCACTAGGAAGTTGTGCAATAAGATCTGATCCTCATGGCGTGGTAAAAGAGAGACAGGAACTGGGAATGACCCTCTTTTAGCTTTCTGATACTACATGTACGGCATTTTGGCCGCATCCCGTTTGACTCATTTTGCCACTGCTCACACATTTGGCATATCTGTCATTCAGTTAAACGGGGGTCACCTGCCACACGATGCAATGAGATGTTTAATGAGATGCATTAAAAATGTACTAAAGTGTTTTCGAAGCTTAAAGCACTTAACATAAGTGTTCTCGATGACATCATATGCGAAAAACTTGAGCAAGAAATAAACATACTGACTTTATTTTTCATTACATGTTTAATCCAGTGTTTATTCATTTTTAGGAATATATGTGGGTTCCTGTTTACATAAGATATACATGCATCCAAATCTCTGTACAAATAGCTGCACCCGGAATGAAGTGGTGGATTGCAGAGCTGTTGGGAAGGTGATCAGGATCAATAAATGATTAAAACTTTAGAGTGATATGTTCAATATTTATTGATCTACAAATACAGAAGTGGTGTCTCTCAGTACGGCGTCGGGTTTAACGCAACATGCCAGACGTCTCTGCACGGAGTTGTAGAGGTTCCTAATGGTGTCCTGTGATGATCCATCCCATGCAGCTTGAATGTTCTCACTCAGTTCTGCAGATGGTGCGGTAGGGGTGGAGTGTTGATCGAGCATCCAATAGCATCCCAAACATTTTCAATCAGGGACAGGTCTGGAGATGAGACCGACCACGGCGTAGTATCTGTGTCTTCAAGGCGAGATCTTGAGACGGCAGCAGTGTGTGGACGAGCGTCGTCCTGTTGGAATAGAGCACCGTGTGTGTGTTCAGAAAAGATAGAACCACTGGTTGCAGGATCACATTAACGTAACCCTGGTCTGCAAAGTGTGAAGACTGAAGGTCTTGAAGACCAACGGTGATCAGACATTGTAAGAAATTGCACCGACACCATGACACCAGACCTTCTGAATGATCGACAAACTGATCTTGGTGCTGATCTCGGTGCCTCCACACATGGAATCGTTTGGATCTCATCACTGATGATTTTTTTGTATGATTTGTGTCTCTTAGGTCGATTGTAAATAAGTGACATCATTTGAGCATTTTTAGAGAACAGGTACAAACAAATCTTGACATTCTTGTACATTGTTTATGTGTTGTCTCTTATGTTAAACAGGGTGTATCAAACTCAACCCCAACCACCACATCAGGCAAATACAATATAAATTCAATAAATTCAATATTTCAAATTGATTGGCATGTATGCACATAAAGAACTGCAGTAATTAAGTAAATGTATTTGTATTCGTATTAAACCTTTATTAACAATGGTCTGTAAACTGCTTTACAGAAAAAAATCAAATAAAAGTCAGTTTAGTAACGTATGATTGTAAATATGAGACCCATGTCTGTGAAAACGTATTGGACTAATGCATTATTCTGGTGTTGAGTCTGGTGTAGGCGAGTGTGCAGGTACATTCAATGTTCTTGACTGAAATGTGAGCATCATTTGCACATGAATAGACTGTTACACGAACGCAGGTACCGCCAACCGCGAGTAAGACTGAGTTATGTTGATGTAAGATATCCAGTCTCTTGCAGCTCCTTTCTGGGTCAGTTCAAAGTGTGTTTGCTCTCTGGCCATGTGGGTGGCGCCCCACACACACACACACACACGCACACACACACACAGGTCCCCCACAAGGTCCCCCACCCAGGCCACTTTTGTTCAACACCCCCTTGTCTCTCATCAGACATCTTATTAAAGTTAGCTCTGTAAAACCACACTGTTTCGCTGCACTGTGCATTCTTCCCTTTAGAAAACAAACAGCCTGGAGCAGGCTGGAAAGAGTCTGCTGGCTCAGGAATTATGGACATGCCCTTCAGTTGGAGATTTCCAGCTCCTTAAAAAGCTTCCGCAGACTTTTACCAA
Organism: Acestrorhynchus altus; assembly: GCA_034509495.1. NCBI lineage: Eukaryota > Metazoa > Chordata > Actinopteri > Characiformes > Acestrorhynchidae > Acestrorhynchus > Acestrorhynchus altus. The sequence continues at coordinate 3,358,075 of CM067512.1, read as the reverse complement.
AACTGTGAAACTGTAAACTGGATATAAATATGCTCAATTAATGACAACAACATCAACAACAGCAATAATAATAATAATAATAATAATAATAATAATAATAATAATAATTGGAGGAAGGAGTAGGACATATAGTGGTTTTATTGTTGTGGCTGATTATTTTAGTCAGTAGGTTGGTTGTGGAAACCCTTGATCTCAATCCCAAATATCAAATCATTTGGTTCATTGAGTAACTGAGGGGGCAAATATTTTTTCACAGAGCACCAGTTGCATACGTTTACCTTTTAATAAATTAAATTGAACCACAAATGAAATTCAAACTATTTCTGAAGGTCTGAAACAGTTAAGTGTGGCAAATCTGGAACAACAGAAGAAATCGAACGTATAATGAGGTAGTCAAGACCGTAGCAGCACGAATGCATTTGCATCCACTTGGCCTGCGTTCAACATTCCTCCGAAACTCGCTATGCAGATTGACACGGCGTCTATACTGTAGGTCAAAGAATTCCAGTAAGCCCTGGCTAAGGTGTTTTTTTTTTTTGGAATGCCAAGCTGGGCGTATGGCATGGAAGTGATTAGATTGTGTTAGATTTCATTATCGCCAGTCACAGGTGACATGGAAAATTGCCATAAAATTTAACGAGGGAAAGCGAGAAAACGGTTAACACTTTACGGATGTGTGCATCAGTTGCTTTGAACAGATTACCACCTTCCCACAGCCTCTCCTCACAGCCTAGAGTACAACCCACTGGCTCTCAGACTTCAGTGAGCTTTTCCTGCATCCAGTGTCATTGGAGTCCTGAATGTCAGAAGATGAGTCAAAAGATCTCACCTCATGATAAATTAAATATTTAAAATGGGCCACGAGTGTTTTTGGTGCAGTGGTAGCACGGTGGTGGCCCATTGATCACAGGGTTGTGGGTTCATTACCCTGGTCCACTAAAAGCCTCTGTGAGAAAGGTATTTTGACCCAGAAATGGAAAATCCCATGCATGAGGCACCCACTATCATGCCTCGCTTGTACTCTGAGCGAGAATGAGAATGCTGACCAGTGTTCAACCTCATTTAGCCAACAAAGAAGCTCTGATGGGTTGGAGCATGGACTCCTCAAGACTCGTCAAATCTGGACATCTTAGGACATAGCAGATCTTTGAAGTCCTGTACGTTGTGAAGTAGGGCCTCCATGAGAATCAATGAGCCTTGGCCACCCATGACACCTGCTGTCGAACACTTTTCGTACGTCCCTTGTCCCTTTCTCCTGCTTCAACACATCATCTCAAGAAGTGACTGTTCACCAGCTGCCTAATATATCTTACTCCTTGACAGGTGACACTGGAACCAGGTCATCACCATTATTGTCTTCACCTATCAGTGGTTTTAATGTTATGGCTAGGAACATCAAGAGTGGAATCTCTGTGTTTTTAATCCTCCCCTCTTTCATTTCGTTGACTCAGCAGTGGGCACCAGTGCATCCAGCTTCTGTCCCCAAGCTCATGTTAAGCTCTCTCTTATTCGCTGGCTGCGTTTTGGGAGCTCTGCAGTATGCATCACAGATAATAAGGTATTTCAGGTTTTGTGCTGGAGATTTGTCCATGCACATGTGCTGAAGTTATCAGGCCTCAGTTCTCAGCTCAGCTCCCTGAAACTAGGTTACTAGGTTGTCTCCTTTGTGGATTCAAGGCATCTAAGTGTCTCCATCACGCTGTCTGCCTTTATTTCACGAGGTCCAGATCTTCTTCGCCAAACTCTCTTGAGACAATGGAGACCACGTTAGAGCTGATGTGTTGACTGTTGTAGGAGCTGAACTGGGAGATTTACTGCTGAGAGATGAGCAGGAAAAGTGAAAGTCCAGCAGATCAGAAGGGTCACCTGGGTTCACACAGTGTGAAGCTCCACAGATGAAAAGCTCCTGTCTGAAAGTTGAACCATTTGTCAATACAGTCCTAACAGTGGTTGGGTCTCCACTCCACCTCATCCCTCATCCAGGTGCAAATAGCTTCGTGTTTGTCAGACACAGAGTCCTATTCTTTTGGCAGTACTTTGCTACAGGAACTAGACAAGCTGTTTGTGTGCATTTGCACATCTGTGTCAGCAACGCACCCAACTTACAGTAGCTGAATGCATTCATTACAGGGGGTGTCCACAAACATTTGGACACATTCATTAACACTCACCTTTCGGTGGAAGTTACTGTAAAACGGTTTTATTCCAAGTCATTTTGGAACATTTCTACTGGTCTGTTCATCATGAGATTTTGAAAGATATCGAAAGAAGATGCAAAAATGGAGATACAAGGTTGAATCACTCAACCGTAGGCTTCTGAGACACTGTGATTTGCATCCTGTCTCTTTACGAAGCCGACAGAACATCATTAATTTAAAAAGAAACATGTTGCTGTCATAAACCGGAAGTCACGAGCTTTTTTAAGCAGCAGTATGAGATGGTTGTGTAGCAGAGCTGCCTCTCCTGTCAGTTCCTGCCTCCTGTTCTCTGACACTAATCTAGTCCTGGCACCGTCTGTAATCACTGCAAGTCAAAGAAGCCTGTATCATATTCTGTGAATGATAGAACCAAAAACTTTCAAGATGTTTGGCAGCCGCAAAGAGAACATCAGGCCTACAAACTGCTTTAACTACCTCTACAGTTCTTGCGGAAGAGGACTTGATGTTCTAATACCTCTGTATTTTCTTGTTAGTGGTCATGGCTGGCCAGTAGTCTTTTGTCCATCTCCTCCTGGCTGTGGACCTCAGCGATCCTTAAGGACCGGCCGTCCATCAGCATGCCGCCTCTGCTCTGGAGCTGGTCCTATCAGATGACCTCATTACCTCTGTTTTTCTGTATAGGCTTGGCTAACTGCTGTCTGTCTATCAGCGGTCAGCTCAACTCTGGCACTTTTCCCCATCGCAGCTGGCTAAACCTGGACCATTGCTGGCCGGTGAGAAATGGCAGACTTCAAAAACAGTGAAGCAATGTGTTTTAGACATTTAGATTCGGAACGACAAGTTTCATTTAGACGAACAAAGATAACATCGGGATTTTCAACCATCTAGGCAGAGATGAGTGTACAAAAGTAAAGCCATACTTTGACACAATTTCAAGTTACAAGCATTTAATGGTGCAATCAATGTCAAAAAATGTTGCACTCTAATGGTTTCATGCCAGACTGTTATGGAGTCACTCAGAATGGCAGTGGGTCACCTTCAGACCGGATTCCTGCTTTTGTCTTGATGGAATGGACCAAAGAATGCGTGTATTGGGACACCGTGGACAGAACCAAGAGTCACATGTCTGGAAGACCTAGTGTCATGGTATGGGTGCAATTGCATACGATGCCCGATCAGCTTTGGTCTTCATTACAGGCGCTTTGAGCACAATGTGACTGTAATGAGGTCCTGCAACCAGCAACCCAATCTCCGGTGCTCTATTTCAACAGGATGACACTCATTGTGTCTGCTTACTGCTGCCCTCTGAAGACCTTGTCTTGAAGACATGGATAATATGCTTTGAAGGGAAAGTCTTAAGGGTGCTCGGCTAAAAGAACCTGTAAAATATTTATCAGGTTTTGTGTTGCAGTACTAAAATCAAAAAAGCAGATTTAAAATAATAATATTGTAAACAGGCTTGTCTGGGCAATTTTTGTCCCAAGCGAAGTCCCATATGGATTATTTGTCCTATAAAATGCATTCTTTGGCACCTTTAAGTCTTCAGTGAATCACATAAAGACGAGACTGTGTTGTGAGTTAATGTGCACATTAAATATCTTCACCCAGCGAAACATCAACAATTAGGACAGCATATTCTTTTGTTCAAAGAATATTTAATCAAGGCTGGCTTTAATGAATCCTTTGAGCTGTTCTGTGATTCATTAGCTTTCTTTATTTAATTCAGTCCTCCTTTTTTGTTTATTTCTGACATGATAGACTTTTTATTTCACTACAGTGATCAGCCAACCCTGCCTTGTCATTCAGCTCCCTGAAAATGATAAAAATCAAAGGCTTCTATTTTAGTCAGTAACATTTGGAGGGGAGTTGCAACAGAATCCCGGGAGCCTAACCAAAACACCTCCCATGGCTTCAACATGCAGGCTTTATAAAACGATGATAAGAATATAGAATTACCCCCTAACGTCCATAATCTCGTTCCTGGAAGTTGATTTGAAGACTGCTTTGTTCATCCTTAAATCACTCGGCTACATATCTAATTGATTTGACTTTGCAGGAAAAAGCAGGAGAGAAACATCAGTGGGCGCCGCTTTCAGCTCGGCTTCGGCGTTCCTGGCTTTCATTAAAAATGCACTATTTTCATAAGGGGGTATCCAAGTGGTTTCCATGTGTAGCACACTCACGCTTTTCATGCTAATGGATCCTGCTGTACAGCACGCTGGGCTGTTTAAGTTATCCATATGTTAGCATGAAATATCAGTGGTCACTCGGCTTGGTCTCAGTATTAGGTCGGTAGCTTATGTCATCATCAGTCGACTATCAGTGTAGATACATAGAGATCAGTGTAGCTACCAAGACTTAGGCTTAATTAAAGCTTCCGTTTTTTACTTCTGCAGAGAAGATCTCCAAAGTTCAGAGGCTACCAAACACATTTGATGATGTTGAGGCATGGACCACATGATGGAGCTTCATCTTGGATTTCTGCTGATTTCGTTTTCTGTTTGTCAGTAAAGGCGTCTTGATCAGCTACACATCTTTTCAGACCCACAGTCTTCACATTGCAAGAAGAATGTTGTCATGTACATCTTGACCACTTCTGAATGTGGTTTGAGTAGATTCGATTATAGTGTGTCATTTCACACCTGACCACACAACTGCTGTCCTCCTACGACTGGATCACTGCATGTTAGTGCCAGGTGTGATTGGGGCCTGGGTGGTCTTCCAGGTCTTGCAAGGGATGGGAAAATCCTGAGATTTTCCCAACCCTGAGACTGAGACAAGATCAAGACCATTTATTTATGGACTTCAGACCAGACTAGATCAGTGAAAATTAAGACATAGGGTAAATATTGAGGCTTGGCTTGGATCTGCTCATTGTGACTTTGATAGTAAACCTGCTCTGTGCTTTTGAAATGAGGCAGTAAATAATTGGCAGCCATATCAAATTCCTTGATCTGATTGGTTCATATAACTATATTCTTGCCCTTCCCAGGGTCACTCTAACCCCCTATTTCTCCCCTCATTGTTTAGGGCTGTATGAAGTTGCCTGTGTGGATTAAAAAAGGGTTCATTCTTCGCTCCACTCAGTTGATCCTCAGGCCTAAATTTAGAGGCTTGATTGTTTCTACTCTGGTTTCTTCAGTCCTGAGGCTGGCTGAGCTCAGACACTGTCCACTGGCATGTGTGTGAGTGGCACTTTGATATGGACCAGCTCTGGGGGTGAAGAAGGGATCATCGCCTATGCAGACGAGAGGAGGATCAGTCACAGAATGGATTGCAGAGCTCCAGATCGTGCAGGCGAGATTAAAAGATCCCAAGTTCATGAACCATGGACAGGTGCTGGACAGGGAGAGAAGTATATCTGTGGTCATTTTTACTCGGGTGGTGACAGAGGCTGTGGGGAAGATGGGATGGATTAATCCCTACTTTAGACTGTGTGAAGGAACCTGTACTTGGCTATGATGCTGACAGAGTTTTTGTTACTGGTTTCTTGGACTGGGGCTAAAATTACACATCTCTGTCTGTCTTTATATCTAACCGTAGAGACCGTTACTCCAACAAATGTAGGACAACTCTTTTTAATACTCTTTATTTCAGGAGACACAAGGAATCAACAGGTGTCCCAATACTTTTGTCCACATAGTGTCACATCATTTCTTTTAATAGTAGTTCAGCAGTACTGCTGTCCACCCTGAAGTACTCATCTCTATGGTCTTCCAGAAGTTGATCATTCCCTCCAATGAAACACTGGAAGATGCAGGATTTGTTGATGGTGTCATGCGTCTCAGTTCCATTGGGAATTATACCGGATAATACGGGATACCTTTAGAACACCTGGCAGAACTTACTGTGCAGAAGATCTCATCATCTTCATTTATAGGAATGCACCCTAAAAATAAGTGCCCATATACAAAAGTGCTGGATCCACATTATTATTGAACTACAGTTCATTTGTATCCCTTTATTCTCCTCACAGGTGTCTTATAAAATAGACTCTCTCAGTTTTTCTGGGAAAGAAATTGTCTTTAATGGACGCTACACACCAGGCCTCCTGCTGTTAAGCTGTTAAGCTGGGCTGGTCAGATATTGGGAATGGAAACTGGGACTATTCAACCAGAGCAGCTGAAGTCAAATCATATTATCACCATCCTAAGCGATCCCCTGCTACATCCACTGCAGTTGCTCGTTGTTGCTCTTGGCTGACCACACTTACACTTA